>OY783201.1:4264426-4645625 GCA_963678675.1 Xiphydria camelus
GAGAGAGAGAGAGAGAGAGAGAGAGAGAGAGAGAGAGAGAGAGAGAGAGAGAGGAGAGAGAGAGAGAGAGAGAGAGAGAGAGAGAGAGAGAGAGAGAGAGAGAGAGAGAGAGAGAGAGAGAGAGAGAGAGAGAGCTCCCGGCGCGTTGCCGTTGGAAATTGCAGCACGCAGCCTCCGTCGCGTTTACACGCAGGCCGAGGTTCGAGAGAGCGGCATTTTTTCGGCAGGAACAATGATTTGTTTGGATCGCGCTCGGACGCGCATCCGTGTTTCCGCGCTGTTCGTCGCGGAGCGCTCTTCCCCCCCTTTCCGCCCTCTCGCGCGGCGCTCTCGCCCCGCGGTTAAATGGAAAACCCGGGGCCGCGTCTAGCCGTTTGTCAAAACTCTATATCGCCCGTCGCATTATATTCAAAGCGGCGCGCGGTTGTTCCCGCGGGAAACGCGCCGCCACTTCGCGTCCGCGGTGTCCGCGCGAGAGGGGGTGGCTTTCGAAAAAATTTATCGGCGGGTCAAAAAGGCGCGCGCGGCTCCGGATTTTCCCGGGACATCTACATCGGGCGCGAGTGGGAGTGGTTGAATATATCTATTTTTTGCTTTTTTTTTTTGATACATAGAAAGCCGGCAAATTAGAGTGCGAACCCAATTCACCCTATTCCGAATGAGAGACGTGCTAGAAGTAATTAGGTGAGTTGTCGGTATTTTCTAGACATTTGAATTGTTAGTGCTGAATTTCAACAACTGTCATTGACAATGAAATATTCTCAATCAGTAGTAACAGTTATTACTACCACATTGTGAGACAAATTGTAGTTTTAATATACATTTTATGAATCTTTTTCCAACATGTGATTATACAAAGATTAATATATTTCATTATGAAATTTCTCTCATGAATTTTATAACGGTGTATATATTAATTTTCGTAATCAAGTATTGGATGAAAGCTTTGTATATAATTATATTAAATTTAATAGACACTTTTTTACAGTACAACTATCAATCTAACTACCAAAAACAACTGTAAAATCGTCCGTCGTCTAATCAGTCTTGGCACACCTCTGATTTGGATCGGTGTACATCTCGGTAGCCGGATCGATTCTCAAAACAACTCGTAACGGTGATACTTGTACAGCGATCCCCGCGCGACAACGCTTTTATTAGTCATTTCCCGCCGCAGCCAGAGCGTCCGAAGTAGAAATAGCGGGACGCTCTGAGTGCAGCCACAGACATAAATTAGCGGGCCGCGCGGATCTCGAACAAATATTATCGCAGCGAGTAATGGAATAAAGGAGATTCGCGCGCGAGAGGAAAGGCGATAGCGAGAGCGACGCGGCGGGTTGCGAGAGCGAGAAGGGGCGACGGATACAGAGTGGTTCTACTCAATAATAAAATGGTCCCTTTGTCCCCGCACTCGCGGTAGCTCGTATGACAGAATGTTTCCCCTCTGGGCTGCTGATATATTGAAAGGATTTCGACAAGACTCGAAGGGGCACGGATAGAGGGAGTCGGCTGCCGTTCTCCGTGTTGCCGTCGCGTCGCGTCGCTGCTCTGAAGTGGAGGGGGTGTGGGGAAGTAGACGGAACGACAGAGAGAAAGAGAGAGAGAGACAGGGGTGGTGAGAGCGCGCGCGGCGGAGTCGTCGAGCGTGATGTGTCATCGAATCTCTCGGTGTGTCGGACCGAGCGCGTTTCCACTCACGATCGGTGCCACTTCTTCCTCCACCCCTCCAGCCGGTGTGGCTTGCAGTTTGCCGGGCTGACTTTGACGTCAGTCAGCTGGATCAGCGGGGCACGCGGCGCGGCTGCGTTGATTCTATTCCCTTCGCTGTGCGCAGCGCGATTGTCGAGCGGCGGCGTTTCCTCACACGGGATATTTTCCTGCGGGACGTTCGCGTAGACGGAGAAAAAATGATTTTGCAGTTTTAGCAAAACTAGATTTTTTTTGGAGAATTTCTGGCCATCGTGACAAAAATATCATCCGTGGCGGCAAAAGGTACGCCCAGTAATGGCACAAATATCAGCCGGGACAGGAGATATTTTTACCGACAAAAATTTCACCGTGATTGCAGTTACATTTGCCATTATCGAACACGTCTTCTGCTGCCACGGATAATATATTTCTGTCACGATGCCAAAGAGTTCTCGACACAAAACCTATGTTTTGCTGAGACAGAATAATCATTTTTTCCATGTACGTATTTACATATCGTCGGGGCCTCGTTTCGGAGAGAGACGAATTTTGAAAAATTCATCTCAAAATGACCAGACGCGCGCTTTCAGAACGAATCGTCGCGAATCGAGGTGCGACGGTCCGGAAAACGACGTCGGTTGCACGCGACTGTGCCAACGCGGCGGGGGAGGGCGCCGCGCATAATGGCCATGAAATCCGAAAAAGGGGAAGCTGTGAATAATTGGTCGATGTGTTTGCACAGCGTCGAATCACGAAGAGAGCGAGGCCCCGACGACTCACGCGCGCGCTCTCACGCCAAACGGGGGGTGAGCCGGGGTCGTTTGCAAGCAAGGGATGGACGGACAAGCCCGGCCGACACCACTACCACTATCGCGCGCCCCACCGGGCTGCTCTTCCTTTCTCCGCACCTTACGTGCACACGCGGCGGCGTACGGTTACGCTCACAGACGCACCCACGCGAATCGCCACCGCGTGTAGGCTGCACATTATTTATGAGATTACCGCAGATTATGGGAAACGTGATTCCGATGCTGAGTGGCCCGAGCGTGCGCTCAACGGCGGCGATCTCGCCGTAGATATCCCCGGTCGCGCACGCACGCCTGAGTCCACGCGAAACACGTTTCAAATTGAAAGGAGCGTAGGTGTGTGCCCTGTCCTGTACGCTCGACTGGAATTTATAAGTGCTCTTGGGGGAGGAAAAAAAAATGAGGAATTGGCTCGAACATTATACGCACACTGAGAGAACTGATTGCTGGTGGTAAGAGAATGTTTTCTTCAATGAGAAACGTTATGTTATTCCAGGATCAAGTCACGGTTTTCTTCGTGCGAGGAAATATTTGATGGGCTCGAGTAATTGTTTTTTTTTTTGGCGCAGAAAGAATTTCTTGTTCCAGCGACGGTACTCTTGAATCAACAATATATTATATTCTTCGACCGAGAATCTGCATTCTTAAAAGTTTTTAAGATCATATGTTCTCGATTCAAGACATTTTTTTGACACTGGTAATTATTTCTCTCAGTGAAGTCGCGAAAATAGAGTGAAGGTATTTGTTTTTTAATAGAAGTGATATTTCAAGAGCGAATTGAAAAAAACTAGCGAAACCATCGATGTTCTTATTTATGCAGATTGCAAAGAAAACTTCTATTTTTAATATAACTTTTATGTAAAATTTGTTTCCAATAGATGCGTGGCTATGCAAATTAATGTACTCCGTAATTATGAAAATGAAATTTCACTTAAACAAAATTTTAAAAAATGTTTAATTTTAACGGTGCCTGCTCGGTTCTTAGCCGGCGCCGTGACAGTTTCTCCGAAACGAGGTCAAGTCCAAAAATGTTGACTCGTGCCCAAAAAATTAGCCTAGGATAAATCCCGTGTAGTTTAAAAATCGATATTGTGCAACGCGGCGGTTTCAGCTGATGCATTTACGCTAAAGCAACCCGGGGGCGAGCAAGAGCGCGCGAGAGAGAAGCGGGCGCGGAAAGGCACACGAGGCACTAAGTAGAACCGCATACATTCGCGCCGCGCGGGCATGTTACACGTACGTAAACCTCAGTCGTTCGCTGCAACTGCAGCAGCGGGACCGCGGCGCCGCGGGGTGGCCCGCTGGAGCGTGTGAAGAGTGAAACGGGGAGCGGGGCGTGACGGGCGCGCGTTACATACACACCGCACACCCTGATAGCGGCTGCTTACGAGTTGATTTATTTATCGGAGCGGCGATACCGCGACGAATTCTCCCTCCGCACCCTCCGCGATTGGTCGTACATACGGATCGACGCTTGATGTGGACATTACGCCGTGTATGGTCTCTTGTTTAATTTTCTCGCGCCTATTAGGTACCGTGGAATAAATCCTTCCTTTTTCCCATACAAAAACCGAGAGAGCTGCAAGAATTGCACATTTTGCTCCGCTCTCCCCCGGGGATACGTATTTTGGGGGGAAAAAATCATTCCACCCCGTTGAGAGACGCGAGCGTCGTATAGGTACGAAGGAGAAGATATCGCGCGAGGTGGAACGGTTTCCGCGTCAACGTCCCGGCGGCGGTGTCGCTCCGCGCGACGACAGGGGGTGGAAAAAAAAAGTGGATATAACTCGCGGGCGAAAAGCTGGTCGACTGAGATGATGAATCTAGCGCGGAAGCACTGGTGACGTACGACTCGCGGAGGATGAGAGAGGGCGTATAGTAGAAGGGAGGCTCTCTCCGTCGTCGTCACCCCTTGCAGCTTTGTTTTCCGCTTCAGCGACGCCGCCCCCGGGCCGGATTACTCGGGGTGATCAGCTATGAAATTAACTCGAACTCTTAGACGCGAGAGCGGCTTCGGGAATTCCACATGTTCCATGCTGATTAGCTCGTCCGCGAGACGACGACGACGACGATGACGCCGCGGGGATCGACGGTGATATGATGATAATCGCTCGGAATTACCCGTCGTCTTATTAATTATTGGAGTGGTCCGAATTTAAGGGTCTTCGAGCGCGAGGAAATAGGGTAAAGGAAGGGGTTGAAAGGCGAGGAAATTTTGCACGCTACTTTCTCCTGATCAAAAGGCTAAATAAATAAAATAGACTTACCAAATTAAGGCTCTTCTTCAATGGCTAGCGAGTGACACGAGCTCAGCTGGGTAGAAGCTTGCGGCGGTGGGAAACAAATGATTTGAAATAGGAATCGGCTGAAAGCTCCGTCCGAGACGAGACACCGAGAGAGAGAGACAGGGATATTCATTTTCATTTATTCTATATTCGCGTGTTTTGTCCCGGTCGAAGCTGTCAACCGATTCCCATTTTAAATCATTTATTTCGCGTTTCCGCGAGCTTCTACCGCGCTCAGCTCGTGTCACCCATTAGTCATCGAGCAAAAGTATTATAAGCTGGTAAGTCTTTTTTTTTTATTTATTTGGCCTTTTATTTAGGAGAAAGTAGTTGGCTAAATTTCCTCGCCTTTCTCCCTTCCCTCTACCCCGCTCCCCACACTCGAGGACCTTTAAGGGTTGTCCGCTTTAATATCGCGCGGACATCGAAGTGACGTCGTCTACGAATTTCTTTTGTTGCTCGATATTGTTTTCCTTTATGGAAAAAATCTCGAGTTTAAAAATTTTTTGTTGAATATAGGTTTATTTTTTATTTATTTCTAAATACGGAAGTTGCTCTATTTAAAAAAAAAACAGGCCCAATTCTCGGGTTTACAGTCGCACGCATTCGTTTGCAGCTTTGCGACACGGTGTAATCGCTGCGTATATGGCCCCACGCCACTCGAGAAGTGTCTAGTCATCGCCGAGGCATGAGATAGATAGAGAGAGAAGCAACCCCTCCTCGATCATCCGATGACGGCTGTATAAATATCTCCTTCCTGGCTATAAAAGATACCCTACCCGTAATTACGATGCCGTGGAGTAGAAACACGTCTGACGCGCGCCCGTCGAGGGTCCCGTCCATCCGTCCGTCCTCCCGTTTCAATCTCTTCGCTCTCTCCACGTTCCACGGTTTGCGGTTACGTCACGACAAATCCGCGACCCGCGCGGCTCGGCACGTTCGGGAGAAAAACGTGATCCGCCGTTGCACCGCTCGTTTCGTCGTTGTACAGTCGCGCGGGAGGGAGTATAATTGTTATACGGGAAAAGAGCTGGGGATGGTACCCGATATAATTCATTTATTGCTCCCGAAAATTGTAATCGTCGCGATTCGTTTCGAATTATTCATGAAAATCGTGACTCTCTGGTTTGCACTGTACGTCGTATTGACTCGCGTAAAGTTCCGCAAGGAGAATAGTCGCAAGTGCGGAAATACCTATGCAAAAGCAGGAACCCAAAAAAAATAATTAACAACACTAAAGAGAGAAATTTGTATTAAATTTAATACAGTTGTATGTAGAGCTTTTAGCCAATACGTGATTATGAAAATTAATATAGGCCATTATGAAATATATTAATTTTCATAATTACGGAGTATATTAATTTTCATAATAACTTATTGGGGAAAAAAGCTTTCTATATAAATGTATATTAAAAATACACATTTTTGTACAGTGAAGGAAAAGATGGGAAAAAGCAAATGTAAATCTAAAGACAAGAAAGTGCAGCAAGAGCGATACGACCGCAGGGCAACGCTAATCGAATCCATCGCGCGTCGCACGTTTACGCGTGGCTCACGATGCGAGGAAAGTCAGGAGAGATTATACGCGCGCCACATGCGGGATCGGCAGGAAAAGCCGCCGCGTGGTTCCGCAGCTGCGAGTCGTCGTCGTCGTCGTCGTCGTCGTCGACTGCCTGCAGCCGCAGTTCACCGCGCGCGCGGCATTATGCGCGCCTATCTGCATCTTTTGTGCGAGGGCATGAATGCGAATGCCTTCGAAGCGCGCGCGACGACCTATCAAAACTTTTTACCTGTGCGCGGTCGGCTTCCGGAAGCCGGGTGGAAGAGGAGTCGCTCGTTCGACGCATACGTCGAGCGCGGCGTGTGCGTTTCGTCGCCGCGAGTTTCCGACGTTTGCGGGAATCCCCTCGCTTCGCGACTTTCGACATTTGACTGCTCACTCTTGCAAAACGACTCTGCCGCGGCTATCGCCTTTCTCGAGGGATGCGCGACACCGGCGTAACGAGATTTACCGAGTCTAAGAACTTTTCTTTGTCTTTCTCTGTACCGCAATGGTTTCGTTTCGCATAGAATTTACGCTCTATACTGAGAAAAGCGACTTGGTTAGTCTAGTTGTTCTAGCCGAAATACTAGAGAGTCGAGTCAAATATTTAATTATTCCAATTACTTGTCTATAGTTTATTTATTATAACTACGCGTTTATTTATTCCAACTACTTGTCCATGGTTATTCTAGTCAGAAAATGTTCAGTCTAACCAAATATATATAGATGGAGAGGATTCATATTTTACCAAACGCTTTGGTTATACAGTCTTCAAGATTTTGGTTAAATCGACCAGGTTATTTTTCTCGGTAGGTAAAATCGTGGGTTTCGATATTTTGCGTATCTTCGATATCATCACATTCGATGTCACTGAGACAAATAATTTATCGGTTTAAGTAACCGTCGACATGAATTGCGATGATAACATATTTCTTTAAGACAAGCGTATCGTATATTCATCAAATAGAACGAATCTGCACATGATTAGAATAGCACATATTCGATTAAACGACAACATTGTTCAACTTAAATAAATACGTTTTTGGCACTATACACGTCGACGGTGACTTGGATCGGCAAATTATTTTTCTCGGCGGTGATCCCGCGCGGTCATCGAACTATTTTCTCTCGAGTCGCAAGTCTTTGGAAAAACCTTCGGAGCGAGTCTTCGCGATTCGCGAGCGCGTTACTTACGGCGCGGGTAAGTAGCGATGTAAGTGGTTGTAGACAACGGCCCCGGCGTCGTAAGCAGCAGCCGCCGCCTAATGAAACTACAAATCTCTTCGCCCTGTAGGCACCACCTGTTTTCTCTCCGCCGCGCGCGCTGCTATACGCCCACTCCCGCAACAGGCTTGTATATGCCGCTTATGAGATCCCGGATTATTTCCTTAAACACTGCCTGGCTGAAGATTTCGACCAAGTGATGCGAGGGTCCGAAGTGGGGAGAAGGTTTGCGACATCGAAACCGAGCACAGGGCTGCATTAATTCCTGTATCGCGCGTCGGACGAGTGTGTGTGCGCGTGTTTGAATTCAAGTACTACCGAGTTTTTCTAACCTCTTTTAAAAAAATAATATTTCATAAATCATAATGATCACACGGGAAAAAATTGGATGTAGATACCTAAGCAGAGTATACCGATTGCTGCAATTTATAACAGAGTCTACACTTACAATGTGTGACAGGCACAAGGCTATAATAAAATTCCAGCAGAAAAATATATTAGGTAAGTATATTTATCATGACAATGTAAAATTAACAGCGGAATCGGATGCAGTTTTCATATCAAGTAATTAATTGTAGGTACACAGAGTTTCGTTACATTTACAAGAATATATTTAAAACTTTTGAAATCCAACATCGGTACCTATATTTTTCCATGCCTAATATACAGGATGTAACAAAATAAGTGTAAAACATTTCAGGGGGTGATTCCTCATCGAAAAATGGATAGGGTCTTTCAGATAAAGAAACTTCATTTGAGCATCCCTTGTTAAGATACAGCCCCTTAAAGGGGGTACATAAAATTTGTTTTACAATTTGTTTCACGAACACTAAAAAAGTTACAAAATTGAAATTAACGTGACATTTTCTACTATCAAAAAGACACTTAGCCAGTAATTTTTTTGGTTTACCCCATGGTTGTAAGGGGTGGAAAACGCAACGCAAGGGATGCTCAAATGAAGTTTCTTTATATGAAAGACCCTATCCCTTTTTCGATGAAGAATCACCCCCTGAAATGTTTTACACTTATTTTGTTACACCCTGTATACCGGATAATTATTCCAAGAGAGAAGCAAGATTTAATCGCACCGTCCCGTTGTAACGCATTTACAACGAGTTCGCGCGTCTTACGTCCCACGCGAACGACGGCGCGGTAACCCCCGTGGGCCGTTACAGCCCCGGACCACCATCGAGGGCGATCAACGCGCGCGGACTTGGATTTACGTTTCGCGGATCGACCGACGCGCTCGTAAACTTCCGCTCTCCCGAGCGTTTGACAATAATTCGCAAATATACCGACCCGCGGCGTCCGGTCGCCGAGAGAGAGGGAGGGAGAGGGCGATCTACCGGGTGCCTGTTTGCGAACGGTTTTACGAGGCCGCCGATACGAGCGCGGCTGAGCGTCCGCGTTGTAAAACAATTATACGGTGTCGCCGGACAATCGATATATCATCAATTCCATTGTCATTGGCCCGGCAATCCCGCGCGTCATGATTATTGTTCGCGCCCGCGTGTACACAGCGGCGTTGTCGGGTCGCGAACTCGTGCGCGCGCGGAAACGAAGAGATAAACTGCACTCACCTCCATTATGCAACGCGAAATCGAGCGCCGGCGCAATTTTACGCGGCAAAATTACGCGCCGCGATCGCGTTTCGCGAAATTTGACGGGATGTCGTCGCTTGCGGGACTGATACGTACTTTAAATTTTTTGCTCTTGGTTATGTACCTACACTGAGAAGAATAACTTGGTTAAAATGACAAAACGCATTTGGTTAAACGAGTTTAGTTATTTCAACCAGAGTACTCTGGTAAGTTCAATCAAATATCAAGTTATTCCAACTATAAGTTTCATTATTCCAATTACACGTGTAGTTATTCGAACCAGAAAATGGTCAGGCAAAACTAAACAGTTGGAGAGGATCCATATTTAACCAAACGGTTTGGTTATATGGTCTCCAGGATTTTGGTTAGCCCTTTCGCTCACGACTTTTTTTAATTCACGATAAAATTCTGAAATGAAATGCTGTGGCTAGATAATATTTTTAAAATAATTGTTAAACAAAAGAGGACATTTTTTAGTCTCTCTGTTTTTGAGTTTTACGGTGCATTCAATAAATTGAAAACACTGATTTTTATGGCAAATTTCCCAAAAACCAGGAAATTTCATTGTTCAATCACTCAATTTAATCAAATTTATTGCTTTCTGAACGAAATATATTAATCACCGTTAAAAAACATTACAGTATTTTAGAATTATGTGGTAATCGCACGACACACGCCTGACCTCAAACGGTAATAAAGTAAATTAACATTTTTAAATCACAGTTATGCTTCCAAACCGACAGCACAAATGGCGACACGGAGTTCTTACTTGACAGCAAAGAAGTGAAATAACGATGAGAAAGTTGTTAATTAAGCGAATAGTTTTCCAGATGGCGTTTAAAAATGTTTAAAACTGGTGTATTCATTTGAATAACTGGTGAGCGAAAGGGTTAGATTGATCAGGTTATTTTTCTCGGTGTACTTCAAATTTTTATCGCGCGTCTTAAACAACGACAAATTTTGATCGAGCAAGAGTTTTTATCGAATGCGGTTCGTTGGGATTTTTGTCACCCAAAAAGAAATAGGGCTCGCGAAAAATAGGGGCCGGCGAAGGGCGAGCCTCGGAAAAAGAACGCGTTATCGATTCCACCGGACGTATCGAGGCGGCGCGGGCGGCGCGCGCGCTGTCGCTCGTAAAATGATTAATTTGATAAGTCCTCGCGCGCCGGGTCTCAGCGTCTGTTTGCCCGGGCGCAGTAAAGTCTGTTTGTCCGTTCGTTGATGCCGCGGCGCTTGTTAGCCGCGGAATACGAGGGATAGGAGATCGTTAACGGCGCCGTCGCTGGTTTTAAGACGCGTAATTCAATCATCATATATCGGCGCGCGGCTGGTTCGCGGAGTTTTCCCTCCTTCTCTTCCGCTTTTTTTTGTACTCCCCGTCCTCCTCTCTCTCTCTCTCTCTCTCTCGGGGAATGTCTCTCGCTCCGCACACATCGTAAAAGCCGTAATACGACGGCGCGTTATCCCAACGGTAATTTTTGCGGGAATAAATTTCACCGCGCGAGAGGGATATCTCATCGGCCCTGATGTCCGTCGCTTTATTTCATGTCGGCGTCTTTTCCCGATGAGACCTCGTAAACGTATGCACGAGCGCGCCCTTGGGAATCCGCGCGGTGGTAATGCGCGAAGAATGAGGCTTTCCTCGGAATTAAAAATCGAGTGGGAAATCACACGGGGAAAATTGAACGGTGACGATTGCTATATGCAAGAATGGTAAATATACCTACTGTCAAAAAAATATTGTGTCTTTAGTATAATATATTTTTATATAAAGCTTTTCTCCAACACGTGATTATGAAAATTAATATATTTCTTGATTAAATTGCCCTTACGAATTTCAAAACGGAGCGTATTAATTTTCATAATCACACATTGGATAAATCTTTACACGCAATTGTATTAAATGTTGTACAAATTTGTTTCACACCGTAAATGACAGCTTGTGGATAATATCACATTGCAGAATCTGCTGAATGGTAATCATCGTTATTCGTACAGCGATGATCACCATTCTGCCAATTTGTACACGGTAGAAAAAGTCGTATTAATTTTTAACACCAAAAATTCTCTATGTAGGTCCACACCGCAGAATTATCCACTGCGTACCATTCTCGCACAGTGATCGCTATATCATTCAACTTTCTCCGCGTACGCGCCAGACCAGAAACGCGAGATGTATCCGTCGTTACAAGTTCCCGAGACAGATTGCTCGCTAAACTCCTCCAGAAATGAGACATCCCAGCCGCTTTGAAAGGCGACGCGACACTCG
Source organism: Xiphydria camelus (assembly GCA_963678675.1). Lineage (NCBI taxonomy): Eukaryota > Metazoa > Arthropoda > Insecta > Hymenoptera > Xiphydriidae > Xiphydria > Xiphydria camelus. The sequence goes on from OY783201.1 coordinate 4,275,844, forward strand.
TCGCGGAGCGTCTACTCGGCTGCGCCTGAATAATTTGCAGGAACTGATGGCGGGCGGCAGCGTAACACGCGGCATAAGTGCACGCGACGGGAATCGGGCGCGAGAGAATTTAGGTTTTGGATCGGTACTTTTATACGCTCTCGACCCTCGCGCGCGTGTACAGCAGAGGGGCAGCCGATGAGACGAGCGCTACCAGCTCTCACCGCGCCCGACGAAGGCGCCTTTTCTCTCTCTCTCTCTCTCTCTCTCTCTCTCTCACCCTCCCCCCTTTCTCTCTCTCTCTCCCAGTCGCAGCTCTCGCGCGCGGCATCAAATATTCAGGAGTTACTGATGGCGCCCGCCACGCCTGTCGCACCTCACATTACACAGGTTCCCGCCTGCCAGCCATTTAGCTGATTTAGCGACTCTGAGAAAAACACCCTCCACTTTTCCGCGCGCTCCCGTGTTCTACGGGCTGTGACACGCGAATCGAATTTGTCAAAGATGCCGGTTCTCGCGCGCCCCCCTCTCTCTCTCTCTCTCTCTCTCCGCTCGAGAGGGAGAACGAGTTCGGAGAATAAGGCAGCTGTCACTGCGCGGAGGCATCGCATCGCGCGGAGACGATCGCGTAACGCGCCGCTGAAGAGGCTTACTCGAGAGATCGATTCGGAGTTGCACGTCGCCGCCGAGCGGCGGGAGCGACGACGTTTTTGAAGGGTGCGAAAGAGGGAGTTCTCTCTTTCCGGGTGCTTTCACACTTCTTTGGACGATTCAATTTTTCGCGGAGAACCGTTCGGGAGCCGACAAAGCGTCGCTCGCGTCCTCTGCAGCTCGTCGCAGATCTTTTCACGCGGGCGATCGGATGCGGTCGCGCGGGGCGAGGCGATGTTCGGCCACCCTGCACAATGGGAGGTGCAACTGGTACCTGTCAATCATCGTGGGACGGTTTGTGGTGCGTTACATCGTGTTCTCAGGCCTCGGTGGATGCGCTGTAAAAAATTTGTACTTTTTTACCGTAGACACTTTAACATAAAACTTTTTTCTCATCACTGAGGCCAAAATTTGGTTTATCGAAGTAAACTTGATTTCGAAGAGCATATTTATTCGATTAGAATGAATATCGATTGGACGTATATAAATATTATTGATCCGGTATTCATTGGATTCAAATAAATATGCCCTGAGGATTATTCAAAAACGTGTTTATTTCGATAATGGAATTTTTTTCTCAGCGTACATATGAAATTGTGAAGATTAATCATTTCCTCGTGAAATCGACTTATAAATTTCACAACAGGGCATGTTAATTTTTATAATTAACGTACACAGAGAAAAAGAATTACGCCGTTGAATCTACTGAAAATTATTTGCGAAGTCGCAGGTTATTATTTATTTATACCAATGAAATTGTTTAATACGTCAGTTAGATACCTCTTCCCTGCAATCATGTGGAATATTACTAGGAAGAAATATCTAATTAAAGAGTGAAAAAAAGAATTAATCGATGTAAATAAATAATTACTTGCGACCTCGCACATGATTTTTAATAGATTCCATTAATTTTTGTCCACTTTGTATTGAATAAAAGCTTCTTATACAATTATATCAAGTTTATAACGCAAATCTGGCACAATGCATATTACGTTTATCGCGCGGCTGTAAACATTTGACATTTTATTAATCATTCAATAACGATTTCCATCGTTCGAAAGAGCGACCGATCTGCCCGATATAATCGGATGAGCATTTGTTGATGCGCGTGTAATCAAATAAGTCTCCCCTCGCCCCAATCAGCATATATTTGTATGCACTTGCACTCATGGTGAAAACGAGTTCTAAATGACGGGTAATTTGAGACTGGCGGGAGAGCCGAGAGCCCGCGCGACCCCCAGTACCGCCGCCTACTACCCCGAGCGAGGAGCCACCCCTTCGGCCTACCGAAGAGTATTATACAGGCTCTATAACGGCGAGTGGCTGCGGAGCGGCCTACGTAAGTAATATAGGGGTTGCCGCGGCGACCCTTCCGCCGAGGGTTGTATTCCGCTCTGGTATGAATTTGGCCGCGGTCTTACTCCTTACCGTTTTACATCGTATAAGTAACGCCGCGCGTGCGCGCGCGCGCTGTGAGGCCTCGATCACCGAACTGTAAACTACGCTCGTTCGCCCGGTTCGAATGGAATATCGAACGTTTCGTGCTGCGAATATATCGCGGTTCGTACACGGCTTCGTGTACGAAGAGGCGTTGTCTTGAAAAAATATATATATATATAAAGAGCCTCGTGGATGAAAATCGATCGAGTCGGAAGCGACTGTACAATTGCTCGTAATGAGTTATTGCTCCAGGAAATTACCTACACCGGGGAATTGCGTTTCGCGGCGTTTAATCCGGGGAGGGAAAGGGATCGATTGCTATTTGTTTCGAATTTCTCTCGATATCCGACAGGGTTAATTACGGCGGCGGTTAAACTAACGGGTGCAGCTGATTGCGATAATAATCCGCCTCGTCGAGTCGATTGCAATCTCGAGACTTCATCGGATACGCGTATGCTATAATATACTTGCGTTGTGCGTCTCGGATCTGCGAATAACGCAACTCGATATGTCCGCTGCCGCGTGAATTAAACTCGCGTGTCCGCGCTTAATTGACGGCAAACGCGCGTTCTCCGCGGCCGCGGGGATTAATTCCGATGGAATCGAACGTCGCGACGGGAAACGTTGCCCGGGCTTCGAAGGATTATCGAGGACGAACGACACCGGTTGATCAGTTCGCAAGACGACACTCCAAAATCCTGAGCAATATTGCTACATCGAAAAAGAGATTCAACTTGTGCAGCGATATTTCTAGGATGCTCGGGAAAAAGAGTGCAAGTTAAAAAATGGTATTGCTCAGGAAACACCTTTATTTGTTTATATTGAAACGCAAACTGTTGAAAAAATGTATAAAATGAAAATAACACTTCTCATAAGAACCGTTAAATGCACGTAGCACACAAATATCTCTATAGGAAAGTAGAAGAAAATTGTAGAAGTGTTTTGGTAGGCGACTTTGACTTATACTCTTTTTCTCCCGGGTATCCTAGATTTATCCTCGCGACTTCCAGATCTTTCACGGAGAACAAAAATTGGCCGATCTAAGCAAAATCTTGGAGACGATGACCAAACTGTTTGGCGAAATATGGATCCTTCATTTATTTGGTTAAACGTATCGCTCTTTGGTTAGAATAACTAAACGTGTTTAACTAAATACGTTTTGTCATTTTAACCTAATTATTTTTCTCAGTAAGGCGAATGTCTCAATTCCTAATCAGATCCTCAAATATCTCTTTGTCAATTTATCGTAGACTGTTCACACGAATATCTTTATTATCCCTTATCATTCAGATAAATATTTCTGTTAATCGAAGGCACATCAATGTCATACTTTTATCGATAAAACTAAACATATAAATGATCAGGAATTAGGACCCTTACCTTATTTCTAAATGAAAAATTCGAGGTGCATGAGAACAGCCGAGAGTCGCGCTGGTCCAGAGCGGAGATTGGGATGCTGCGCGGGACGATAATAGGCCGAGAATTACTCGCGTCGAGGGTAGCGTGTACGCCGCGCGTTCTTTTTAGCGGATCGATCCGCGAGCGAACGCTCTTTCGTGCATCCTCGCCGCGGTGAGCGACGGACCGCTGCAGTCTGCCTCCTCGACGAGCTAATACCCACCTACGGACGGATAACCACCCCTCGCGCTCGCAAGCCGGCGCGCACGCAGACCCTGCCGCGTCTCGCCTCTTGTCCGCGGGAGAGACGTGTTAATCAAAATGTTAAACAAGCCACTTACAAGGGACCGTGACGTTTCCATTTAGGCCGCGAGGCCCGGGGAGAGCGCCGCTCGAGGTTATTCGTCGGGAGCGCGAGCGATCGCCGGGCGGCGCGATATCATTTTTGGACGGAGAAATCGGGATCGAGAAAATTTCGCTCGGTTCGTCCTAATACACTGAGAAAAAAAAAAGATAAAAAATTATTCCGTTAGAAGGATAATCGGAGCACGCGAAAGGTCAAATAGATCAAAAATTATCCTAAAGAAGATTCAATTTTAAACCCTGGAAGGGGATAATTGTTGATCTATTTTACCTTTCGTACTCAGATTATCCTTCTAACAGAATAATTTTTAATCTTTTTTTCTTCTCAGTGTAGAGCGCGTCCAAGATCTCGCGGCGAAAAGCAGATCTCCGATCGAAATTCAACGACTGCGAGACGGTGTAAGTTCAGGGGGGCGTAACCCTATCGACCAAGAGCTCGCGGTAACGGCATATACCGTATACCTTCTCGCGACCTTCTCACTGGAACGGGAAGCGAGAGATCGCAGCGGGAAAGAGATTCGAGAGAGAGAGAAAGAGAAAGAAAGAGAGAAACGAAGAGAGCGACGAGACGAGAGAGAGAACGGCCCCGAGATATATGCAGCCCGACGAGCTCCGGCGCACAGACAGTCGCAAAACAAGAGGGCTCGCCGTTCTCGAATCTCTGTTTGCCGAAGCGGGCCCGCCGCGCGCGAGTTGTTTCGGGCGGCGCAAGCGACGAGTGTTTCTCAAATGTTTGATCAAAATGTTTGTCATTTCCGGACGGCGCCGAAATTAAATGTAATGCTTGATTGCCGATATTCCGAGTGGTGTGTGCGCAACTATCGAGGCGAGAGCGCAACCGCGTTGCCAGAGCGACGTCCGGAGTCTTTGGCGGCGCGACGCGCCGGTGGATAATACATATTTGCGCGTCCCGATTTGCCTCCTCCCCCCGCGCCTTATTCTTCGTCCCCCGCGCTCGCGTTCTCTCTCTCTCTCGAGTTCTTTCATCGATCTCCACCTTTCACGCGTACCTATACACCCCCCGCGGCAGCGCACCCTTTGCGCGGAGGCCGCGACGCGCGCACTGGTGGATGGCTTGTAAAAAAAGTTTTTCCTGTTTACACCGCATTTTCGGATCTTCTCTATCGACATCTCGATAAAATCCCCGCTCTCTCTCTCTCTCGTGTATCTTACATTTTTCACCAGCATCCATCCTTTCGAGATAACGTCAACGAGATGATTTTATCCCGTTGCATACGCGAACACGGAAAGACTGATATCAGTCAATTTTACTGTATTTGCAGTAAAAGAGGTACATATAAGGGTTTTTCGGATGTTCCTACCGTGCCGAAGAACAATTTTTCCTTAGAAACTAGTAAATCGCTATGTAAACCATCACAATTTAATGTTTTCAACCGAAAAATTACTGGTACCGGTAAATTTTACTGTATTTACAATAAGGAAGGTTCATACAGGTACAGAGTTTTCGGATGTCCCTATCGTGGCGAAGAACAATTTGTCCTCAGAACCTAGTAAATCGTAATATAAACCATCACGATTTAATGTCTTCGACAGAAAAATTACTGGTACCGCGCACTGTAAAAATATCCGAAAACCCTCACACATGTACCTCTTTTATTGCAAACACGGTAAAACTCACCGGTACCAGTCTTTCCACGAACGGTAAAGAATTCCAGCGGAGTCGCCCTACGCGGAAAGAGTTTCCACTTCCCGCTCGCGAGAGAAAGGAATCCCTTTGTACAGCGAAGAGGAGGACACCGCGCACCGAGAGAGTCCTTCCTCCTCGACACTACTCGCGCGCGGATAGAGGCGCTGCAGGTACGACGTACCGTTATTATCGCGAGCGGACAGCCACTGAAGCGTACGATTATCCACGCGCTGCGTCACGGTCCATTGTGCGGAGCGCGACTGTGAAAGAGGAGGCCTCAAAGCGGAGGGTTAGCTGTGGGAGCAAGGTGGTCTGAATGAGCGTCAAATGATGCTGAGTGGACGTCGGATACTCCGGATTGTTCGTGATTCGACGTTGTTGCCGCGAGCGCCGCCGTTGCCCGTGCCCGTTGACGCGTTGCTAATCAGATCCACTATATACGGCCGCGGTAGGACGTACTGCTGTGCGCCGCAGGACCACGCGCGCGCGCGCGTGCAAGCGGGAAGCGAAGTATTTTGACGCACGGGAAAGATGACGGGCCAATTACGAAGGCGACTACGAAGCCGTCGTGAATGGTGCATCGCGCGTCCATTATTCCCGATCGCGCGCGTGTTCTTCCCTCGCGCGGGTAACGCGCGCGATAAATTGCCGTTCCTCGGCTCGCGCGGTGACTCGCCACCGCTCGAAGCGTCGAGACGCGAGTTTGTAACAATGGCTGTCGTGTCACGGCTGCGGGGATCAACAGGTTTATATTTCTTAAGTCGTGGCGATAACGAGCATTTCGATTGTCCGTATCACTTCGTTGGAGAAGAACGAAGTAATACGAACGATCGAAATACTCATTTTCAACGGGATTTAATAAATATGGACTCATGATCCATGGTTGCCGTTCGATCTGATTAATATTTCTCAAATTGTGGTGAAAATGAGCATTTCGATTGTTCGTATCACTTCATTTAAGAGGAACGAAGTAGATAAACACGAACGATCGAAATGCTCGTTCTCGATACGATCTAATAAATATGGATCTATATATGATCCGATTCGCCCTGTAAACCCGCTGAGAAAAATAACTTGGTCAAAATGACAAAACGCATCTGGATAAAAATGAGGTTAATTACTCTAACCAAAATACTAGTAAGCTAAACCAAATATTTAGTTAAGTATTCTAACTATATATCCAGTTATTCTAAACAGAAACCGGTCAGTTTAACTAGACAGATGAAGGATCCACATTTCATTAAACAGTTTGTTAATGGTCCCCAGCTTTTTTTCTCAGTGCCGATTCGCCTCGGCCTACCCTAACTCTCCCAATAGCAGAACACGTCTTATCAGCTGGATATATTTGAGTAGGTATAATTTGAATTATTGAACGAGTTGAAAAGAAACGCCTGGTATAAAAAAAATCGTTGATAAATCAACGAGCTATACTACAGCAAATATACCAGTAAGAATCCTCAGTAAAATCTACTGCTACATGCATTTGTACGGCTGTCCAGATACCGGACTCACAATCAGTCGTCTGGCTATCGGGAGAGTTACCACTCAGAGGTCGATCGAGACCGCGCGGCGCAAGATTTCCACGTCTAGATCAGGCGCAATAATTACATTCCGCGGTGTTTACGCGCGCGGACTCTTCTCCCCTTCGCGCGCGGCGCTTCTTCCTCTGTCTCGCGCCGTGCGTTCTCGTCCCTCTCGCGCTTCTCGCGCTCGGCAGACGTTCTCTAAAGTTGGGCGAATGAAAAAAGTTGCGGGAGACCCTCTCGAGGGAGCGGGGGTGGCCCGCGCGTAGTTAGCGGAGACTTCGGAATAATCTTCATTGAAAAAGTTTGTTTAAACTTTGAGACTGTACGCGCCGGGAGCGAGTGTGCTTCGGCTCGATATGAGGAAAGGCACGAGGAAGAGGCGCGCTTGGTTACCTACTCGAGGCCCTGGAAAAATGGCGAAAGAGAGGGGGCAGGAGGAGAAAGCCTCTTCGCGGATCGACGAGAGGTCGTCTTCAGGGATTAGTGGGAACTCGCGTGCGGTCGTTGATACGGCGGCGAACTTCTTCTGAATTTCGGGACGTTTCGAACGCCCGACGGGGAAATACGGGTGGGATGTTTTCTCGAAGGAGACGATGAAGCCATCGTCAATTTATTATATTTCTATAGAGTTTCATTCAGTCGAGTTACACGATCTTTTATTAAATAACCCACGCGTTACTTTATAAATACTCCGTAACATTTTTACCGAGACAAATCATTAGTAATGTTAACCAAACGTTTGGTTGATATAGGAAAAACGAAGTATTTTTATTGTAGTAAACCTTACGACTTTATACTTGGAATAACGACGAATAAATATCGGTTATGGCAACGTATTTTTTCCAAAATGTTTGGTTGTGACAACCGAACATTTGTCTCAAACGTTTGGTTGACATTACTTATCGTTTTTCTAAACGGCTACATCCGACGTTGACTTCGCCCCGGCAGAACCTTCCGCGTTCTCTTTTTCGGCAGGACCAGACAGACGAAAAAATACCGCTCCAGAGTTAAATACGAACACCTTTTCGCGTCCTAAACAAATGGAGCGTGTAAAGGGCGTTTAACCTGTCTTATAAGCGAGTCTCGTCGAGCGATCCTCCTCGAAGTTGAAAGCCAAGATGAGCGATCACCGACTCCGCGTTGGGAGAATTTCACCTCGCGAATTTCCGAGTCGAGTCGGACGTCGCGATTTTCCGTACGCGGGATTGACTGAGGTATTCGCCGCGGGTTTAGCGGAAATGAATATATTTTCGCGTTTATCGACAGCCTTTATAAGTGCATGCAAGCGTTTGAGCGTTTGATTGATAGAGAGGCCGTGTATCCCTTTCTCCTCTTCCGACTCCCCCCTCCGAATGTGGCCGTGTGTGAACGCTCGAGAACCGCCGTCACGAGTGCGGTACGAATGTGCACAGTGGCGTTTACACATGCCACGCGGGATAGAAGGGATCAGGGCGGGGCCGGATAGTCATCGGCTTGTAATTTTGATTCGATGAAATTTTAAGGAGCTTCTGATCCGAATACTTGAATTTCAAGTGAAATGGTAAATTCAACAATTCTCGCAATTGATTGCACGGCGATCTTTGATATGTTTTCAAGAGAAACTTGGTTAAAATGAAAAAATGCATCTGGATAAATGAGTTATTCTAATCGAAATACTAGAAAGTTGAACTAAAAATTCAGTTATTCCAAATTGCACGTTTACACGGAGAAAAGTTTCTGGTAATTACTCTGACAATTCATGTGGTAAGATTAAATTATTGCGGCACGTGACGTTCAGTGTCATAGGTATGTCGAAATTTACTATATAAATATAGCAAGTGTAACAATACTTGTAATAATATATCGACGTTTTTATGATACTGAACGATGTGCGTAACAAAAATTCAATCTTATATCACAAACTTTTCTCCGTGTAGTTTTTCCAATATTCTAACCAAAAAATGCTCAATTTAACCAAAAAGATGGAGGATCCATATTTCATCAAATGATTTGGTTATGGTTTCCAGGATTTTGATTAGATCGTCCAGGTTACTTTTCTGAGTACCTATATTAAAAAGAAATAAATAAGAAGGCGTTTAGCGAACATTCCGAGTAAACCGACAGCGAGAGAGAATCCGAGCAAACGACAACGAGACGAAAGTAAAAAATAAAAGGGAAGAGATCCGTCCTATATATCCCGCACCCCCGTCTAGTCGCTCTTTTGACGCGAGAAAAGAGAGAAAGCGAGCGCGTCTGACAATATTTAATAATTCGGTCGACGCCACCAACATCTGCCGCTCACAACAACCCTTTCGCACCCTCGCCTCCCCTTCCCTGTCACGGTTTTGTTTAATTAATCATTTTGTATTAATAAAAGCCCGCCTAATGAATTCACTGATTTCACACCGTTAATACGAGTTTAATTTAAATTGAATGAAGCGTCGGAGGACCCCCTCCCCCCGCTCCCGATACGCCACCCCCGTCACTCGGAGCGGAGCGACACCCCTCTGCAATCGTTCCTTTTTTCTCTCTCGCTCGCTCCTCCATCGATCGCCTCGCACACCTACCTCTGATGCCGGCGAGCGGCGCGCCGTTAAAACGCTCCAAAATGGTTTGCTAAAAGGTGACCTATTTTTCGCCACCGTTCCGCGTCGCTCGGCTCCACGTGCGCGCGCGGTAGCCGCGACGGGGGTAGGCGCGTATACGTATAAGTAATTTCCCTCCTTCTCTCCGCGGCGACGGCTTATCGACCGGCTATTCTGAATTTAATCTCGATACTCTCTCTCGCCTTGCGCAACGCGTCGAACGCGCGCGGGTATATAACGAAACCATTGTGTTGCACCATAATTTCTCCCCTATCAATCAGCCGGCGCGGCATCGACCGGCATAAATTTACCCGCCATCCCGGTGCGCCGATCCAATTTGGAAATAATCAAGGCGCGAGCCGCGTCGAGAGCAGACGGATTTACCTTATCGCCCGCGTCTAATTAAAATGACAGTCACGCGGGGCCGGCGGCGGCATCGGCCGTATCTGGGGCGGCGTGTACGCCTAATACGGTCGCGGCTTCTCGCGAATCTACGTAAATCGCGTTTCGCGTAGATCGTCGAATAAATCGTGCTCGGCGAACCCGATCAACCGGAATGTCTGCTGCGAGCTCGGCTCTATTTTTTTTTCAAATCCATCTCCGGCCGATAAATTTTCGTTCCAACGGGATATATCGCGCGCTGTTTCCCTCGTGGCGTATATCTCGCGCCGCAGCCGATATCCCGCCGCGAGTAATCAGCGCGCAGTCGATCAGCCGCGATCGCTTCCGCGCGATGATCGAGGAGTAACGTCCGGAAACGACACGGCACGCGCGTATAGCAGATGCGGAAGGATCGACGCCTGGCGGAGGAGTAGCCGCGATTTCCCCTGGCGTCGGCAGGGCGCGCCACGGTGCTCGCAAGCTTCCAAGATCCATAGGCGCCGCCGCCTACGGCAGCTTTCAAGCTCCATGGGAGGAGCGAAAGAGGCCGCACCTCGAACCCCGCCCCTCCACCATCATCCCCCAGGAGGCGCTGCGGTCGTGCGTGGATCCGCTCCGCGGCGGACTCTTTGGAATCCTCTCCTCCGGACGCGCTTCGTATGCGTAGGCGCGTGTCTCCGAGAGAGGACACAGGCCGGTGTCTCTCTTTCTCAGCTTCGTCTTCCTCTTCTCCCCCTCCTCTTCTTGCGCCTCCCGCACGATCGCCTCGTGCTTTATTCTTAATTGCACACCCGCGCGCTTTGATGAGGGGCGCTCGCTACTTTTTAATCGTCCGCGCGCGACGGGATAATCGCTCGCGAGCGATGGCGAGGACCGCGAGACGAATCTCCGTCGCGGGTAGTTGCTCCTTCGAGCCGACGCACAAGTGGCGAACGCCGCGACGCGCGGTGAAGGAAGGATTTGTCGCGCGCGGTACGGGGCTCGTACACGTTCGACGAATGAGGCGGGTTCTTTCTCGCGAGGGGTGCGATCGGCGAGGGGGAATTTATAGCCGCGGATGTCGTTGCCAGGGCGCTTCTCCGGGAGACGTTCCGTGTGCTTATTGGATGCGCGATGCGCGCGCAGGGATGCGTTATAGGGTGGATCATTTTCGTTGCGAATAACTTTAGAACGTTTTTGAGCCTTCGCTGAGAAAAATGACTTGATCAATCTGACCAAAATCCTGGAGAGATCACGACCAAACTGTTTAGTGAAATATGGAATCTCCAACTTTTTGGTTGGAACAATTAAACGTTCGGTTGGAATAACTAAAAATTTGGCTAGAATAATGAAATATTTGCGTTGATATGACGAGCATTTTGGTTTGAATAACTAAACGTGTTTAACTCGATAACGTGTTTAAGAGAAAAATAACTTGATCACAATCTGACCGAAATCCTGGAGATCACGACCAAACTGTTTAATGGAATATGGAACCTTCACTTTTTGGTTGGGATAATGAAACGTTCGGTTGGAATAACTAAAAATTTGGCAAGAATAATTAAATACTTGCATTGAAATGACCAGCATCTTGGTTAGAATAACCAAACGTGTTTGACTCGATGCGTATTGTCATTCAAACCTTATTATTTTTCTCAGTGTTCGATGTGCGTGGATGGAAAAGACGATATCTGCCGCGATCGGCTCTCGATAGCTGTCAAGTCATATCGAACCGATCGATACACGCGAGAGCAGCGTCGAGTCTCGGTCTGCGCGGACGAAACTCGTGGGCGGAAGGAGTGCGGGGAGGATTTCTGTTACCTCTCCAAAAAGAGCGCAGAACTCACTCCCCGGTGGAAGTCGGGTTTTTCTAAGTTGTAAGGGGTCCCGTGAAGTTTATTCAGTCCGCCAAACTTTGTAGTACACCGTGTCCATCGCCAGAGGGCAGGAGTTCGCGAAGGAGGTGGGGAAGGAGGAGGAATATGGGAGCGGGAGGTCGGCTCGGTAGAACCGGAGTTGGATACCGTCGGACCGGACATACCTCCCCGCACACATACACGGGTTGCGCTTTGTCCGGTCTCTCGGACGCAATTAGGGTGGGTCTCGCGCCCTCGACCCCCTCGGGGGTGCCCCGCGCTAAGTAGAAAAGCGTGTATCCACCCCCGGCTCGAAAGGTGGTGGGTCGAGGCTGGACGGTCGGACGGCGGCTGACAGCAGCTGACTACCGTACGGCCAACCCCTCTCGCTAGCGTTCTCTCTCTCTCTCTCTCTCTCGTCCGTGTCATCCAGTCTCACTTCCTGGACTTACGTCACTCGCGTCCGCGACCGATCAGAGATAAACATTCTGAGAGCGAAGAGGTGGGTGCGCGTGAATATGGGGTACGCCTATGTATGTGACGGCTTCGATTCGCTCGCCGTCGCGTTTGAAGTCCGTGCATCGGGTACCGCGGTGCGCGTTAAGTTCAGTGTCTGATAAGGCGTCGCGACCTGATTTCACCCCTGGTTGTTGCGTGATCGGCAGGAGGAAATGGAAGTCAAGTCGGGCGGCGTATTTGAATTACGCATAGGTACTTATCTTACGCGTGTAGGGGGAAAAGTATCAATTTACACATGTAATGAGAATTTTTCGCGCAACGAGAAGACCGCAATTAAGAAGCAGTCGCTTGTACACCGATAAAAAAAAATGTAGTTAAATCGAGCAACTGACTCTCCTCTAATAATTGAATCGAATGATATTTTTATCGAGTCGATGAAGCGATGATCGACTCGATCAAAATATCATTCGAGTCAAGTAGAGGAGGGTCAATTGATAAACTGAAAAAAATGATTAGTAATGTTAACCAATATTTTTATCGCGACGACGAAACATTTTAGAAACACTACGTTGTCGCACAAAAAGTTTGCGTTCCTGATAAAAATATTTCGTTGTTACCATATCAACCGAACGTTTGATTATAATTGCTAAATGATCATTTTTCTCAGTGCGATAATTACTTGATTCGATTACACTTTTTTATCAGTGTTATTCCGCCGCGCGGTTCTCGCGTCATTTCCAAGCTGGAATGTACAACCGAGTCTGACGAAGCGCGGCAATTGTCCCTGATGGGAACATCACACGGCGTATTGGCGTGAAACATTTTTTTAATTCCGCACCCTCGCACCATCCTCTCCTTCGGCAGCGAGGTGTGAGAGGAGCCACGGGGGTAGGGGTCGCGTGCGCGCGCGAGATGTACGGAAAGGGGGTCAAAAATAATGGCGGAGGGTTAACGTCGGCAACGCGCGCGTTGTAACCGCGCTCCCCCCGACAAACTGCGGAGGACTAATATTACGCGAATACGTACATACCATTACACATCCCCGTAGCAATGCCCCGGACCGGCACCTAGGTGCTGTACGCGCGATATACGTATGTCGGTTGGTAGGTATCCTTTGGAACACCCCACAAGGGGCTCGTTTGTCTAACCACCCCCCCGGCCGCGGGACTCCCCGGTACGCGGTTATACCCACTTCGTCATCGGGCGTGGAGTACGCGGCATCGCGCGCGCGCGGTCTAGCCTCTTCCTCCCTTCGGCGCCGCTCAAATTGTGAGTAATGCTGATTACGTGAAAAGACTTTGCGAGAGCCGTTATTATCGCCGGTGTGATTACGATGTTGTGTGCGTATGCGAGCACCGGCGAGCCGGGTGGTGTATTCGTCGTCGGGTTGCACGGGGTTGCGCATCTGTTTTATGCCCCGGAATATGGTATAGGGTGAAAGATGGATAGACGCCTTGTGTGGTTGGAGAGCGAGTTCAACATTGATTATCTTGAGATCTGTTGCACATATCGAAAAGGAGTTTAAACGAAAAATGCCTGTCTATACTTTTGCCGTAAAAAAGCTTCTCTACATTTTTTACGTATCCCCACTGCGTTTCGAGATAATCGCGTAAGAAGTGAAACAGAGACTGAGGGGCGTACCTATCTGTCCTACTTTGAGCTTATATAGTAAATACGCGACGTTTTAGTCGACAGAACTCGAAAACGCCATAAAACTCGAGCTCATTCGAACGACTCGTACCATCTCCTTATTAATTTTCGAAACATCCACCCTCGAATTCATTTTTTTCTTCGGCCAAATCTCCCGAACAATCTCCCGCAGCATCCCGCGGTCCACGTATATCGCGTTGTACAATAATACATACGCGTCGATGCGACGTCGCGTTGGAAGTACGACCAAGGGCGGGGGGGATGATGTCGCCCGGCAGAGGGATTGCGAGGAGGGCGAGGGACGCGCGACCCAGGATCCAGGGATAGCGCGCGGATGAAGCGGGCGCGTCCCTGGTGTAGCGATGCGCTACGGAGATAGCGTGTAGATTGCAGGCCGCGCGCGCATCCCGGCGCTGCTCTCGGGAGCCACGGTGGCACGGAGCACGGTGCCTGGCCGGCGCTGATACGGTCAGCCCCCGGATAAAGTAGATATTAACACGAGATGATCCGTTAATGAAGCGTATGTTCTCCGCTCCGCACCGCTCCGACGCGAACCTACCACCTATTACCCGCAGCCTTTCCTGTTATCTTCCCCGGACACCGCTTCGCTCGTGTCGACCCCGCGCGCGAATTATCAACCCGCGCGCGCCATTTCCATCCGCGCCTCTAATTAGGCGCGAGGACGGATCGAACCGCGCGCGGTTCGCTTTACGTGCGTCGCGACGAGAGCGTCGCCACTCGCGGCTTTATTTCGGGAAAGCGTTTCGCGAATATACGTCTATAGGTGTGTATTACGAGCGCGAATGGCGTGTACGAGTAGCGCTCTCGGATGGGAAACGGCGATCGAGGTCGCGCCGCAGTTTTGGTCGCGCGGTGCTGCCGCGGCGCACAGGCGGGATCGAGTGCGGTGGGCCGTTTGTACGTCGCTGGGGCGATTGCGAAGTTGCCGTTCCAATTAGGCGTGTCGGTGGGTGGAGGGGACTGCTGTACGATCGCGGGGATATCATTTCGACACCCGGCGGCGATTCTGGACGCGTTCCATGTAGATATTATTGTCGCGAGTAATATTTGATTGCACAGGGTGAGTTGGCTGAGAGGTAGGATTGGTGTGTGGTCTGAAGCCGGGATACTTCATTACTTTCCCCCTTCTTGGTCAAGTTTCTCTTTATGGCGGGGGTTGTTACACTCGTTACGAAGAAAAACTTGATGGAGGAGCGGGAAAAAAACGCAGCACCACGTGATATTAGTCGGTTTCAGCGATACACCGATTTTCCCTCTTGGACAACTCACTCTGTATAGGATAGGGATTTCGTAATTAACGGTACACTTAGAAAAAAGATGTAGTTAAATACGAACCTATATATAATAGAAAAATTTATTCCAGATAAATAGGAATTTATCGACATCGAACAAAAATCTATTTGAATCAGATCGATATTTTGCGCGTCCTTTTAATCGAGTACGAACCTAGTAAAACATCGATCTAATTCAAATAGATTTTTGTTCGACGTGAATAAGTTCCTATTCATTTTAAATACATTGTTCTATTGTATTAGAATCGTATTCAACTAGACCTTTTCCCTGTGTGTATAATGAGATCTGAAAAACACTACACGAACACAGAAACGAATATCGCGCTGAAACACGGCGGCGAAGATTTCTTCGATTTGTCACACGCCGCAGTGAAAATATGATATTTGCGTCCACGCGTCTACGTACGGCAATGCGTATAGCTCTCGTTGAAGAGAAGAAGGATATCGCCGTCGGGCGAACGGATGTGCGCTCCGACTTGTACACGACTCGTATCCATTAAGCGAGCGTAACGGAGAGATGGTCTTATTTTCCATCGGGGCTCTCTTTGATTATACCGAGCGTACGCTTCGCGACATCGAGGAAAATTCCTGCGGCGGAGATGCCGCGCGGCGCGGTACACGGGCGAGTGCGCGCCTCCTCGCGAGCCGAGCGAGGTGGGAATGCGTGTTTTACTATTAATAAGCGGTCTGTTACGCCCGAGATCAAAACGCCGGCTAACGAGCTCCCGGCAATAAAGATTCTTGCGCGGGCGAGTACATCGGGCTGATTAGGGGGCACGAGACGCGCTGGCGAATCTAGTCGCTGTACGGGCGCGCTCTCGAAAAAGGGAGGAGCGGATGGATCGGAACGCTTCCTCGCGCACGACTGGGAAGACGTGTTTAGAGAGATGTGCTTTTATTGCGTCGAAATTTCCACGCACGATTTACGTTCAGTCGGCTCGAACTGATTACGCGGCCGAACTAATCGGCGCCGCTTAAATAGTTCCGTCGACGTAATTGAGAGCGTCTTGATTTTTTGTAAGAGCGCGCTGGATACCTTGGCAAAAATTGAAATCGCTTGAATCGATCGCTCTGCTATCCTATCTTGTGTATTTTTTCGTGCTGATTTTGAAAAGCACAGTTATTTTGATGATATCTCAAAAGGAATATGAGATATCGGTGGTTTTAGGACGAGAAAATTATTTTTCTCATGAAAAATCATGGATAACGCGGTATTCCTTTGAGATTTCTTCAGTAAATCCATTATTTTCGGAATCAGCGTGAAAAAATACATAAGATAGGATGGTCGAGAGTTCGATTCCTGAGATTTCGATTTTTGCGAAAAATCTAAGGCATACCCCTTAGATTTTTCGCAAAAATCGAAATCTCTGGAATCGAACTCTCGACCATCCTATCTTATGTATTTTTTCGCGCTGATTACGAAAATTATAGATATATCGAGGATATCTCAAAGGAAGACCGAGGTATCGATGATTTTTCGTGAAAAAAGTAATTTTCTGGTACATGAAATCACCGATATATTATATTTCCTTAGAGATATCGTCAATATATCTGCCATTTTCGGAATCAGCGTGAAAAAATACATCGAATAAGGTCGTCGAGAGATCGATTTTAGAGATTTCAATTTTCGCGAAAAATTGAAAAATGTTGAGTATATGCCTTAAGATTTTGACAAAAATCGAAATCTCTGGAATCGAACTCTCGACCATCCTATCTTATGTATTTTTTCGCGCTGATTACGAAAATTATAAATATATCGAGGATATCTCAAAGGAAGACCGAGATATCGATGATTTTCCGTGAAAAAAGTAATTTTCTGGTACATGAAATCACCGATATCTTATATTTCCTTTGAGATATCGTCAATATATCTGCCATTTTCGGAATCAGCGTGAAAAAATACATCGGATAGGGTGGTCGAGAGTTCGATTCCAGAGATTTCAATTTTTGTCAAAATCTTAAGGCATTTACTCAACATTTTTTCAATTTTGCGCGAAAATTGAAATCTCTGAAATCGATCTCTCGACCACCCTATCCGGTGTATTTTTTCACGCTGATTCCGAAAATCATGGTTATAGGGTCGATATCTCAAAAGAAATATGAGATATCGGTGATTTTATGCACGAAACTTTCTTTTCTCCTCCGAAAATCTTCGATATCTCAGTGTTCCTTTGAGATTCCTTCGATAATTCGGTGATTTTTGGAATCAGCATGACTTAACATATCGGATAGGATGGTCGAGAGTCCGATTCCAAAAATGTCTATTTCTTCGAAAATAAAAAAAAACATTCGAGTCAACAAGAGCCAACATTTGATTGATCGAACTACATTTTTTTTATCAGCGTCTGTATCCATTCATTTCAAATGCTCATATCCACGAGTTTATACGCGATTCTTCAAAAACACTTCTCGCGCCCATCACGCGCAGCCAATCATGAGAGAGACGGAGAGAGCGCGGAAAGACATTCCCACGTCGAAGTATTCGCCTCGTTAACGCCGCGTAAAGTGCTCCGAGGAAACGTTATCTCGACGCGTCCGACCCGAGAGGAACTCGGACTTATTACGAGTTCCGAGTCGAAGTTATTGCGGGATCCGTGGATTTACGACGACGAGCGGCGGAACGAGGGTCGAACACTGGAGTCATTCACCGGCAATGGCCACCCACGTTGTTCTCCACTGAATAGTTCATTGACGACGCGTATCCGAATGATAATAATACCCGATCATTGATGATCGGAAGCCTGCACGTCGTGTTTAATGTCGGGATTATTCGGGTGGGTCGAAATATCCAGTACGGAGCGTTCGCCACGACGCTTTCGAGTCGCGTAAAAACGAGGATAATTACACATTTTTTTTTCAGGTTCCTCGACTCTTTCCTGCCCGTTAATTTTAAGGATCTTCGCGTAGATAAATACGTATCATATTATGTGCACACACTCGAAAATAAAAATCGATGGAAAATTAATTCAAAGCCGACCCCGATTCAAGGGCCCTCGGTCAGTTCCAGGGACTTTGAAAATCCGTCGAAGAAATTTCTCGCGCGACATTCGGTGTCTGTTGAGTCGATTTCAAACATTCTCAGTCATGGCGATTATCTGCTCCAATTTTAATAATCAATTAATAAATTTTGCGACGTAATACTTCACGAAAACCTATTTCCGACTTGTCAAAAATCATGCCGAATGGTTTCTAATTTATTTTGCTGCAAAACAATCATTAGAAATCGACTGACAACTTTTCGTCAACTTTTTTTAATATGCCGCCAATAGCAGCAATGTTGACAGAGCGCCCTTAAATCCCCGCGAAGGTGTCCCCTTGTGCACGCAGCCTTACGCGCGAGCCCTGACAAGAAAACGAAAAAGATCGACCGCCAAAATGCAGCGCGGAAGGTGCGCGCCAGCGCACCGTGGCTAACGTCGAGCGATATCGAAGCGAGCATCTCGCCGGCGCCAAGGCCGTAGTTAACGAGCCCTCGTCTGGCCATTCAGTTCGGTTTGTTAGGAGTATACCTGTTCGCGGAGGAGTCTCGATCGTCGTAGTTAAAGAGAGAGAGAGAGAGAGAGGCGGGGGATGGGGGGCAACCTCGCCTCTCGTAGAAACACGCGGGGCTAGCAACCCCCTTATAAAACCGCTCCACTAAATATCCTCTTCCATTCACAGGGAGAAGAGGAAGGAGCCGGCCGAGGTGCGAGGAGGCAACCGCCGGAGCGAGAGAGAGGAGGCTGCGGAGCTGCAACGGTGAGTGAGCGTGGTGTGGCGCGAGAATCCGAGTGAGACGGTTCGACTGTGTGACGCTCCGCGAACGGAGGAAGACGGAGAGGATGGCGCGTCGTGTGTGAGTGCGTATACGCGCGAGGAAAGGAGAGCCGTAGAAGGGGGGGGTGCGAGAGAGACGGAGAAAAAGAGGACGAAAGGAGTCACTAAACCGAACCATTCACGCAACGCGCCGCTGAGTACCTGGAAACGGCGCTAATGATATGCCCGGACCGCGCGCGCTCAATGGACCTTTCGGGAATTCTCCGACGGTTTCGAAGAATTAGGAATTCCGAGGTCGAGAAGAGGTGGAGGCGGGTTCCCCCTTTCCTGTCGTCGTCGTCGTCGCGGTCTTCTGTGTAGGCGCGCGGTGAGAGGGTCGAGGGTGAGAAGACGCTTTGTGAGAATCGTTCTCCTCGTCTTCTTTTTCTCCCTTCTCTCTTTCTCTCTCTCTCTCTCTCTCTCTCTCTCTCTCTCTCTCTCTCTCTCTCTCTCTCTCTCTCTCTCTCTCTCTCTTTCCTCTTTTCCAGCGGCGCGCGGAGATTTATAAGCGCGAATGAGCCTTTCAGGGACGTGCGCGCGGGCGCTTCCTCTCGAATAGGAGCGATTTACAGAATTCGAGCAGAGAGGCGGGGGGCGGTGTGTTCCTATATACATACATACATATATACCTGTACGTGTATACGCGCGGCGCGCCGCGGTGAGAGTCTCGTCGAATTAGAATGGAAATTAAAAGCGCGGAGTCGAAGACGCTTTTGCGATGCCAGAGAGAGAGAGAAATCGAGGGTGACTGGAGGCGGATGACGGGGCGAGGGGTCGGCGCGCGATATTGCGGGAGAAAGAGAGCGAGAGAAATGCGCTCGCGTCTCTGAATTTTAAGCGCGCGCATCTCTAATTACCCGCGCGCAAACGTGCCGCAGGTGCGGTTGCGTGGAGAAGTGGCGTTTCTGGCTGCAGTCCGCGCGGCCGTTGCGGCGCGGGAGACTCGGGCGTCACGCACGGACGAGAGGCGCGCGGAGATCGAGATGGCGAAACAGGTTTAAAGAGCTCTCTCCTTCTCGCGCTTTTTCTCGCCCTCCTCCTCCTCTCACTGCGGACCTCTCCGCGCGCTCGCGTCTCGCGATTCCGTGCGTGTGTCAATTGTTTTATGGCTTCCTCCCGCGCGGGTTCGCCGCCTCGTCCCGGATCGACGCCGAGGGGAGCGCGCGCTCTCGATTCCGTCGCGTCGTTTTTGATCTGCCGCGAGAGGCGGCCGTGTAGGTGGCACTGCGTCGCGGTAAAAAACGTTTTTGCTCCTCGGCGGCAGCGAGGAATAAAAATTGCTCTCCACCGCGGAATCCTCCCCCCGAAGATCCGCGGCTGCGAGGGTGGACGGGTATAATTGCGACGCTTTGCGCGAAAAAAAGCGCGACGCGGTCGTAGAATCGTCGCGAGCGGCCGGGGGAAAGAGTCGGGATGGAAAAAAAAAGAGACGAATAAGGAGGATTTTTATCGGGGCTCGAGAAATGGCGACGGACTGAGTTTCACCTGTTTCGATAGTCGTAAAGAAGAGGGATCGCGCCGCGCGGCTCTGATATTATATGCGGGAGGAAAATAAATTAGAGGGCTTCTCACGGGTGGCGAGAGAGCTTCGCTTTTATGGGGAACGGGGGGTGATGTGCGAATTTCTAGCGAAATCAGCAAGTGAGGAAGTCGCTCCGCGTGGCTCTGGGTCTCTTATTTCTCGAGTTCTGTATACTACTCTCGTTATATTAAACCCCACGGTGGTCACCCTGGGTGTGTAATAACCCATAGTATATGGTATTTAGGAAAAAATCTAGTTGAATACGAACTGAATAGAAAATTTTATTTGAGACAAGAATTTGAATTTGATAAATGTTTTGCATATCTTTTTAATCGAGTACGAACTTAATGGAACATCGATCTAATTTAAATAGACTTTTGTTCGATGTGAATAAATTCTCGCGTTCATCTTAGATATATTTTTTCATCAGATTCATATTCAAATAGACCTTTTCTCTGCACAGAGAAGAAGAATTAGTTTGATCTACTGAAAATTACTTACGGGATCACAAGTAATTATTTATTTATATCCATGAAATCTTTTAATGTGTACATCAATTAGATATCTCTTCCTTACGATCATATGGAATGGTATGTGATTGCAAGGAAGAAATATCAAATTAATATGGTTTGGTCATCATCACCAGGATTTGGGTTAGATCGACCGAGTTATTGTTCTCAGTGTACGATTCAAAAATCGACGTCGAGACGCTCGAGCGAGAACAAGAGCGCGGCTCTATTTTTCCAGTTGTCGATCCGCGTTCCCTCCTTCGAAGGGCGCGCATCTCCGCGTTACGTCGTCCGCGCCGGGGAGGCGGCGGCGGAAAATCAGGGAGGCGAGAGAATAGGCGGAGAGGGGTTGGAAAGCCGCGGAAGACACGCGCGTTAGCGGGTTTATCGAAAGAGAGAGTCTCCCGCGAAAGGCGGTATTTTTCACGGCGATGTTTGCTTGCTAAATCCGTCGATCGTCCGCAACGGAGAGAGAGAGAGAGAGAGAGAGAGCGAGCCCCTTTGGCCCACC
Organism: Xiphydria camelus; assembly: GCA_963678675.1. Classification (NCBI taxonomy): domain Eukaryota; kingdom Metazoa; phylum Arthropoda; class Insecta; order Hymenoptera; family Xiphydriidae; genus Xiphydria; species Xiphydria camelus. The sequence continues at coordinate 4,297,388 of OY783201.1, forward strand.
CTGAGATAACATTACGCACCTTCGCCCCCGAGGCGACAGTTTGTTTGTTCGCCGGGCGGTTGCCTCCAGGAGAAACGAGTGAGTGATCACCTACGAGCCCGCGCGTAGTATAGCCGACCGCGTCGGCTAAGCCTCGACGACACGGGTCGCCAAGGGGGCTTACCACCGAACACCGCGCTTATAAGTCAACAATCACCGCGGCAGCCGCGACTCTCCGCGGTTCCGGACTGGAAGCACACATTATAGGTAGCCATAGCTGTAGTTGGGACATCGTTGGGCGAGCCTCGCGATCTTCTTTCCGCGGATCGAGCATCGCGCGGCCCCCGAGTAGAACGAGATGGTGATTTTCAGAAAGTTATATGAATTGATAGTAATATTAAATGTGTAATCGGATCACGGATTCATATTTTTTTGATCGTGTTGAAAATGAGCATTTCGATCATTCGTATAAGGTACTTCGTTTCTCTCCAATAAAGTGATACAAGCAATCGAAATGCTCGTTTTCACTACGATCAAAGAAATATAGATCTATGATCCCATTTGCATCGGTCTGCTCTACCTAATAATGTCTGTCGGAAGTCAATTTATTTTTCGGACATCTTGAAGGTATTTTGAAGACACCCGAAAAATAAATTGACTTCCTGAAACAGGCATTAGGTATCTATATAATATATTTTGCATTACATTCGGATAATTTTTTTAAAATCGCCATCTCGTTCTACACTTGAGAGTATAAATTATTACGAGGCTAAACTTAATCGCCAGGAAAGAAATTTCAATCATTATTACCTCATTGTTTCGGAACTTTTGGCTCACATCGATGTAAGACGTTATTGAAGATTGAAATGTAATCTTCAAAAAAGTATTATACAAGTATGAGCCAGAAGCTCGTAGATAATGAGATAACAGCGATTAAAGTCTTATTCCTGGCGGGTAAGTTTAGCATCGTATGGTACGCGGGAGGTCGTTGACCCTTCCGCATGCAAAGACAAAGTGAGAGGTGGGATGGAAAAACGCTTCAATTTATACATCCCCGCTACAGAATTTAATTCCACCTCTCCTTATCGTCTGATCCACAGGAGTAGACGCGGCACGCCTGCGGATTATAACACTCGACGTACGGATACAAAGTAAATCAAGCCGCGCTCACTTCTGGCCGACGAATGCACCTCGAAATAAAAGCGTCACGACGCGGCGGCTTCGGCTGCGCGACCCCGTGAAATATCGCCGTTGCAGTGGCACTTCGATCCTCTAAATTCTCCCGTTGCTTCGAACGCGCCGCCGTGCGCGGCTGCTATACACCGAAACGCGTTGCCGGCGGTGCTGCGCGCAATGGCTCTGCACGGCGTCGCTCGACGAAGGTGTAGGTATACAGAGGCGGTGCAGTCAGTCAAGTCGGCGGGGTTGGTCCCGGTCTGCCAATAAACCCGGCGCGATCGCTCTCGCGGCTTCGGGGACATTCCCCGCGGGTCTCGCGAGTGCTGCGCGCGTTCGTCGTCGAGTGGTCTTCAGACGCGGTGGGTACGCTTTTGGAGCGGTGGTAGTTCGCGCCGTGCATCACCGGGAACAGATGTAGGTGCCGCGAGGCGCGGCGCGCGGTTCGACCTTTGCGCGTCTGTACGCACCTAATTTCGCGCTCTCTCTCGTTCCTTCGCGTGTACACACTGAGAAAAATAACTTGGTCAATTTAACCAGAATTCTGGAAACGATGGCCAGACCGTTTGGTGAAATATGGATTCTCCGTTTGTTTGGTTAGACTGACCACGTTTTGGTCAGAGCAACTGAACGTTTGTTTGGGAAAACTAAACATTTCGTCGGAATAACTGGATATTTGATTCGACTGACCAGTATTTTTGTTATAATAATTAAACGTATTTAAGTAGATGCGTTTTGTCATTTTAACCTGATTATTTTTTTCAGTGCACCCTGAAAAGTATAATTGCTAGCGGCAAAAACATGTTTTCTTCAATCAAAAACACGATGTAATTCTAGGATCAAACCGTGGCTCTCTTCCAGTAAAAAATATTTGACCTAGGCGCTCGAGTAAATGTTTTTTTTTTCGCAGAAAAAGGATTTATTGCTTCCCCACGAAGGTATTCTTCAATCAAGAATATATATTTTTCAACCAAGATTCTGTATTCTTAGAAATTTGTATGATCATAATATGTTCTTGTGATTCGAGGCATATTTTGTTCACACCAGTAATTATTATTTCTTTCAGTGTACATTACCGCCGATATTCCTCTCCATCAATCCTCCTCGACTCACTCGCCGCGTTACAAATGAAATACTATTTTTTTCCGGAAACGCATTTGTCTTTTCCTTTCAAGCATTGAAACTGGGAAAATTTGACACTGAGAAAAACAATTTGTCGATGCACGTATCCATCGACATGCATAGTGCCAAGAACGTATTTATTTAAGTCAGACATATTATCGTTCAATCAAATAAATGTTATTCGAATCAAGTGTAGATTTGTCCAATTCAATGAACGTAAATATATACACTCTTGTCTTAAACTAATACATCCTTGGCACCATTCACGTCGACGGTTACTCGGATTGGCAAATTACTTTTCTCGGTATATTCAATTTAACGCCTGCTCATTCTCCTGACGAAATTTCCAATAAATTAATTCAGAACGGACGCGATGACACTTCCGCATTAGCCCCTCGCCCCATTGCGACATACCTGGCAACCAAACAGAGCCAACCCGAATCGATGATCGCTCCGCTATCGCGCTACACGCGCAACGCAGACAAAGTTAGAGCCCGTACGCAAAAATACTACGACCTCGTACACGTATGTCGTACTCGCAGCGAGCATGCGACGTACGCGCGACACCGCGCGGACACGCCTCGCCAACAAATCATCGACACGAGGCCCGGCGCGCTGTTTACAGCCGCGACACACCGACACCGAGGAGTGACGGGGATTCGGGTTGTAAGTTCGGCCCAGTGGATTCGTACGCGCGGAGCGGCCGCGCGCGCGGACGGGAATAGTTTCGTCGACGAGCGCATCGACGCCTCGTCGTCGCCGCGGAATGCGACGGCCCCGGCTGTTAACCCCGTCCTTTTATTTCTGCCTCCTCGCTCGGCTTCTCGCGCCCGCGGCGCGATGCTCGAGTGAGTCCGCTTGTCATATGCGCGCGAATTCGCGTATTTCGGAGGCGACCGGGCGAATGCGGTAGGTATGTGGCGCGTGGGGTGCTATGCGCGCGGGGGTAGCGGTGGAATCGGGGAGACGACGAGAATGAGGAGCGGAGGGGGACGAGAGTTCTTCAGGAGAGTTTTGTTTCACGGGGACGTCGAGGTCGGATATATGGCGTGAGAAATTCGGGGGAAAGCGGATGCACTGAGAAAAATGATTTGGTCAATCTAACGAAAATCTTGGAGACGATAATTAAACCGTTTGGTGAAGGATGGATCCTCCATTCGCGCTTGGTTAAATTGACTACTTTTTAGTTAGAATAACTAAAAGTTTGGTTGGAATAACTTGATATTTAGTTCAAGTGACCGCACTGAGAAAAATAAGTCAGTCAGTCAAACCAAAATCCAGGAGATGATGACCAAACCGTTTGGTGAAATATGGATCCTCTATCTGTTTGATTAAAATAACCACTTTTTGGTCAGAATAACTGAACGTTTGACCAGAATAATTAAACATTTGGTTAAAGTAACTAAATATTTGATTTAACTGACTGGCAGTTTTGTTAGAATAAATAAACGCGTTTAACTAAATGTGTTTTGTCGTTTTAACCTGATTATTTTTCTCAGTGCGAGTTTCGAGGTTTTCTAGAGGGACTACACGGAAAAAAGAAGCTGATGTTGGATTTTCAAAATCAAAATTGGAAATATATTCTTGTAAATGCAACCAAACTCTGTGTACAATTGATTAATCAGTCGGTTATGTAAATTATCCGACTCTGCTGTTAATTTTACAATTTCCCGGTAAATTTTACACTTTTCTCCCGTTTGTTTAACATTGTCCTACGCCTGTCATATAGCAAAATTGCTACAATTTGCAGCAATTGGTGTATTGTTTGCGCAACATTTATATCCTCGTAGTTTCTTTTGCAGTTTATTCACAGAAGCTACGAATGTTTCGTTTTGTCAGTTTTTTTTACGGAAGCCAATCAACGCGAAAACAGTATCTACTCGAATACTTCCACATGCATCTCGATAGCAGCGCTCGTTACTCCGTATATCCATCGAAAACAAGTCACGCGTAAGGATACACCCGTAGGTAATGGAACGGTCAAGTGATGGCGAAGGGCGGAAAGATCAATCCGATATCAATTTTCATAATGGCCTTCGACCGTATTATTTGGAGCGCTTTTACGACCAGGTGGCGCTTGTACCTCCACCGTGTAATAGGTAGCCGGCACACTTATCCTAAAAACGCTATTTATTCACGTCCAATTTCATTTTCGACTACCTATACATATATACGCAAGGTGGAACGCGGAGGAGCGTATATAAGCGAGCGAGATTCGATCGAAATTTCACGATCGCTTACTCCAACGAGCACCTGTTTAATATAAACATCGTTGCGCACTATATCGACGGTATAATGACACGATACTCTCTCTTCAACTCTCGCGACGCTCTTCGTTACAGTCATCCGTCGTTTTCCCGCAAACCCCACGCTTTCCGATCCCGCGACATCCGAAGAAGCAGCGGTGGCGCGGCAAGGGGCGCGCGGCCGAAGAAGAACCCCTTCGCCGTCGGCGCGACGAGAATTATTTAAATGGATTACCGCGGGATCTCGGCGCGCGGCAAAGTTTTCCGGAATCTACTAATCTGCTCTTAAAATTTAGATGGATTATAAGACGAACGGGGACCTAGTCGGGCGATGGGGTGAAAGGGGGCGGGGGGGGGAGAAGGCAGGGGTTGACGGAAACGCGGCGCGCGAGAGGGACTTCGTACTTATTATACTTAAAAGGACGACGACAACGACGTCTTTTTCGGCTGCTAACAATGAGGGATGGCGTGCTGCAGGACCAAGAAAATGTTTAATGCCGCGGAAAGTAAGGTGTGGTAATTAATATCCATTATCTTACCGTTGGCGACCTCTAATTAGCCCGCTCCGAGTCCTGCCAAGCGGAAACAAAGACGCATTAGCCGCGGCGATGGACGCTGTCTGGCCGCATTCGGCTTTCTGCGGGGGATTTCGCGTGATCTACTCTCCTTTTTTCATCCCTCTCAATTTCTCGTTGCAGCCTTCGCAGCGAGTGGATTTTTCGTTATTTTGTGCATTGAGAACAAAAATTTGGTCAATCTGACCGAAATCTTGGAGACGATGACCAAATTGTTTGGTGAAATATGGATCTCCATCTGTTTTTTTTAAATTCGCCACGTTTTGGTTAAAATAACTAAGGAATAACTTGATATTTAATTCAACTGACCAGAGTATTTTGGCTAAGATAATCAAACGCGTTTAACTAGATGCGTTTTGTAGTCTTAATCTGATTATTTTTCTCAGTTTACGAATGAAAAAAAATGGATATCATCGACTTTAGCCATCAGATTTTAATAGAACCTTTTCGGTATACAGTCTCCGTCTTCCTCCTCTTCTGCGCCCTTTTCTCGACAGATACATACTAATCGTTCCGCTAACGCACGCTTCGGCTCGTTACCCGTTAATTTGCGCTATTTATATTCGCAATTACCCGTCGAGGAATCGTCGCCCTCTCGCGTTATCTCGTTCCACTCGCTTGCGCCTTATTTTATACCGCGAGGATCTCGTCGCCAATTCGTGCCTTACTTGGTGCGCGCGTCCGGAATGAAGAATTTTGCGGGGAAAATGAGAGAAACACTCCGATAATACGAAACGAGAAACAATGCGCAGGAGTAACTCGCGCACTAATCCAAATTAGAGGTGTGCCAAAACTAACTAGACGTCTTTACAGTCGTTACCGGTAGTTAGGTTGACAGCTGGCAGTAATAATTGTTGCTATTACTGGAATAATATTAGACGTACAACTTGGCTCCCGCCGTTCTCCTATAGATGGCAATTGAGAAAAACGGCGGAAGCAAAGTTGTACGCCTGATATCTCACTACCAGTGACAGTAGTTCTATCGACAATTTTGCGCTGAAATTGAGCATCGACAATTTGACTGCCTATAGATATCAACAGTACATCTAGTTATTTTTGGCACACCTCTGATTTGGAACAGTGTGTACACCCGTGCTCACGGATTCTGTCGCAGGTGACTTTTTAAAATGCAATTTTTAAACGTACCAGCTAATGAATGATTAAATCTCATACTTTCATTAGCTACAATGACGCTTGCTCTGGTTAACGAAAGCATAATAATGAATTATTCATCTTTTGGTATGTTTATATATGACACTTTGAAAAGTCACCAGCGACAGAATACGTGAGCACGGGTGTACTATACGTACCTACGTGAATCTCCCGAAAAATTAGTCACAAACGCCGCTGTACGCACGCCAAACCCGAACGGCTTCGCAATTATAATAGAATCACGCGCAGCGCGCTCTCGCGTCTGCATCGTCGGCGCACGCACATCACCCTACCGTTCCACGCGCGTTACCACACCGCTGCAATTCAGAGGCGCATTGACGCGATGCGCGCCGCGGTGGAGGGGAATACGTAGGTATCCATCCGACGCGGAGGTTTATACGCGTGTCGCCGCTGTAAACTTGCACCCGTACGCCAACGTAATCGTACGAGGTCCCATTGCATGAATATAATTTGCATACAAGTTGGTTATACGACGCGGCATCAGCTGGTTCGCCCGTATAAACGATTATGGAGCCAACAGATGTAGGCGGACGCTCGCCTCGCGTCCGCGCGCGATTGGCGTGTATACCTTTTACGTCCGCGTGTTATCACAAAACGCTCTGCTAACGGGAGGGAGTAATCTACGGGGGCGCGCGCGGCTACCATAGCGCGCGTTGGCGCGTAGGTATCCGTGCTATACGACTCGCGCGCGAACGCGGATCCCGCGTCGTTTATTCAATCCAGGCGATGCTTACATCCGGTTTTATAGCGCTGCCCGATGTTACAAATCGCGATCGCATTAAGGATGTATCCAGTTGAATACGAATCCGATAGAGAAATTTATTCGAGATGAATAGGAATTTATTTACGTCGAACACAAAAGCCTATTTGAATTAAATAAATGTTCTATACTAGGTTCGCTCTCGATGATAAAGTTGTGCAAAACATTTATTTAATTCGAGTCGACTTTAGTTCGATGTAAATAAATTCCTGTTTATCTCAAATAAATTTTTGTTATCAGGTACGAATTCGACCAGACCTTTTCAATTAGTGTACGGGTGGCGTTGATCGTTCGAATTTTTTTTCCCGGAAGAGAAAATATCGGGAGATCTCGTGCACTGAGAAAAAATAGCGCGATCAATCTAATCAAAGTCTCGGAGACGACAATCAAACCGTTTCGTGAAATACATATGGATCCTTCACATCTGTTTCGTTAGATTGACCACTTTCTGGTCAGAATAACTAAACGTTTGGTTGGAATAGCTAAATAATCGGTCAGAATAACTTGATATTTAGTTTAACCGACAAATATTTTGGTTAGAATAACAAAACGCGTTTAACCAGATGCGTTTTATCACCTTAACCTAATTCTTGTTCTCAATGTCATAATCTTCTATCGGTAAATATTTCATTCGATGATGATCGATTGAACTAATCCACTCCGCTTTCCCCTATCGCTATTCTCTTCGGGTCACTTTGTTCGATTAACCATCATCTCCCATCGGCACCCATCCCACGCGATATCACCGATCACGCGACGCCCGATTTCGATTTCCAAACTCCTCCGGCATCCGGCATCATCCTCCGAGTAGGTACCGCAACCCCTCCCGCGGCAACGGCGTCTCTCCATACAAGCGCGGCACGTCATTAAGCGCCTCGAGGGGACCGTGTCTCTCGCGTACAGGGTCTAGTTTTTTCCTCCCTCCTCCCAGCGCCCCGCGCGGCGTCCTACAGACACCTAATCTAATGGGAGAGACAACGGATAGAGGCGAGGGCACATTTTAGGAGAATACCTCGGACGCGCGCGCGCGCAACGCGATTGTCACTCGAGAGCGAGAGAGGCGCTGCGCGGCGGGGCGACGGGAGGGAGCGAGAGGACGAGCGGGTTCTTTGAAGCAAGCCGCCACCACTTGTTGGTCGATCAGCGGCCCCCTTTAAATCCGATCGCCACCCCCTTCGCGAGCCCCCGGACCCCCTTCGCGCGCCGAAGGATAGAGGCGCCCTTTTAGGGGGGACGTGTTCCCGTATACGCCTCACCGGCTACGCGATACAGATTTTCGTTTACATTTATAAGTCCGCGCGCGCGGCACAATGCACGAATAAATTGTCTGGGACCGCCGCGGGAGAGGAGACCGCCTTTAGCGCCATCGCGCGGACCACGGTGGACGGGGAGGTGGAGGAGCTACGACGCGCCGGATCGGGTATCGATTACCGCGGGGAGGAAGGATCCGAGAGAACGAGAGGGCGCGATCTCCTCGATTTCTTCGGGCGGAGTGTCCCGCTGCCGTCGCTGCGAAACGGTCGATCTGGATTTTGCGTGGAACGATGTTCATACGTCGGGTGAATCTATTCGTTGATGTAAAGTGGTTCGATGTAAAATTGAGATTCGATAGGAGCAAAGTAATGTACAAAGTTTGGAGCACGGTGGGATTCCCTTCGAGAATATCTTCCGTCGCTGCCGAGCGACCGATCAGAATTTCACGTGGAACGATGTTTATATCACGGAGATGTGTCTATTCGTCGATATGAGATGTTTCGACGCAAGATCGAGATTCGATAATGGCAAAGGAACGTAAATATTTCGGAGAATTATAGGATTTCTCGGAAAATATATTTCATCGTTGTGAGGCGATCGATCGGAATTTCGCATGGAACGATTTTCATATCGCGGATGTATACGCGTCATGTTTCGATGCAAGATTGAAATTCGGTAGGAGCGAAATAATATAAAAATTTCGGAGCATGGTGGGATTTCTCCGAAAATATTTTTGTCGCTGCGAAACGGTCGATCAGAATTTCGCGTGGAATGACGTTTATATCACGGATGTATCTATTCGACAATATGAGATGATTCGACGCAAGATCGAGACTCGATAAGAGCGAAGTAGTGTAAAAATTTCGGAGCATGATGAGATAGATGTTCAGATCAGATTTACTCTAAAATACCTTCCGTCGTTGCGAAACGACTTATACGAGATGACACCAGAGAGAGAGAGAGTCGAAATTTTACCCCTTTGATGCTTTTAATACTCCATTCACAGCCTACCATTGGCCCTACTCAGCTTGTATAAGCTCCTATTTTTAACCTCATCTGCAGGGACGATTTTTTTGTGGCGAGAAAAAGATGACTTAATGTTTTTTTTCTTTTGCGATTTATTCATTTTATATTAATGGGAATTTTTGCTTCTCTGATTGGGGGATTCTGTAGTGAGTAAGTTGTTGTCGGGTTTTTGTTCTGTTTATTATTGACGGTGGCTATAATTGTGGAAAACTAAACGTCCACATATGTGGCCAAGGGCGTGAAGAGGTTAACCTCGAGTTATAGTGAAATGCTCACTGACTGACCATTTCAGGCTCAACACAGGGTTTCAATACGATGGAAAATCGACCTATATCCTACTATATAAACTTAAAGGAGCAGGTCTAAATTTTCGACTCGGATATCAGATCCTCGTACTCGGCGCGATATCAAGAAGGAGCCAAGCCGCGCGATTGACCTCGCGCCGTAAAGGTAAACACGCTCTTCGCGCGCGGTCCCGCTGGCGCATTGATCGGAGGAGCCACGTGAAGCGCGCACTGGGTACTCGAGGAGCCCAAAGGAGCAAAGTAATATAAAGTCTAGAGCGCGGTCATATCGCGGTCATAAACCAGAGGGCCCTCCCGCATTTCCCCGTCCCCTCCCCCCCGCCACCCCTCCTTGCCGAAGTTAGAAGTGCCCTTCTTCGTATTCGTATATAAGACGCGGGTGCAGGATCTCTTCGTGGTATGAAGCAATTTACATGAGGGTCGCGCGCGCGCGAGTTTACTCGCGCCTCTCCCGGACTGCGGCGGCGATGCGCGGAGTCAATTCCAGAAGGCGAGGGGTGTGCGCCTTTCTTTCTCTCCTCCTTTCTCCTCGTGGTTTTCATTCGGGATGATCGTTGCGCGCGGGATTCGCAATCAGGCGCGAGTACACGGAAAAAAAAAATGATTTTGCGGCCTCGGCAAAACTCGGTTTTGCTGGGAACTCTTTGCTATCGTGATGAAAATATTATCCGTGGCAGTGAAAAATGCGTTCAATGATATTATAGCAAAATTAATTACAATCACAGTTAAATTTTTTTCGGTAAAAATATCTGCCATCCCAGTAAATATTATTATCATCATATTGGACATATCTTTTGTCGCCACGGATAATATTTTTGTCACGACGGCAAGAAATTCTCAGCAAAACCTAGTTTTGTTAAAATTGCAAAATCAATTTTTTCCCGTAGACCATATGAGGCTAAACTTACTCGCCAGGAAGAAAACTTCAATCTGCACTTTTATCTCATTAGTACCTCTGAGCTTTCGACTCATATTTATGTAATACTTTTTTAAAGATTACGTTTCAATCTACAATAAAGTCTTACATCGATACAGGCCAAAAATTCGTAAATAATGAGATAATACTGATTGAAGCTTCTCTCCCTCCGAAGTCATCTCTCCGCGTGTACAATCTTTTATCTTCATTCGGGGGACGGTCAAACACAGAGTCGGATTAATATTGACCACCGATTAACAGTATCGATCTAATTGTCGACGATACCACATGGATAAAATAACGCACAAAGTCCCGGTCCGTTTACGAGCACACGTCTACACTTCTCAAGGATGTAAAGCCTAGTTCAGACACGGCTAGTAATTTAGTCGAGTAGCGAGTAATTTAGTCGAGTAGCGAGTGATTTAGTCGAGTAGCGAGTAATTTAGTCGAGTAGCGAGTATCCACTGATCAATAATCGTTCGGACCAGTTTAGTTGAGTTCAGCGTTAAGTGGTATCTCAAAATGGGCAAGCAAAGACGTCGTACGGAATTAAATAACGTTATCAAAAATGTTATAAATATTATTTTGAAAGAGATTGAAGAAGAAATATTCAGCAAAGCGACGCCCTTTTGTACTTAATTCGGAACATATAGAATAATACAGGGTGTTCCAATAAAATACGTTATGTATTATAAGCGTGACAGCTCAAAGATTATTTTATTGTATTAGTATACTGGGAATACAAGGAAGATGCTTTCTTTATAACTGCTAAAACCCGAATGAATCCTCGCACAGCGTCATCCAGGGCCCGGAGGGCCTGGTCTCCCCCTCGACCCAACGCTATCGCCATCATATAAACATCCTTCGAGCGAGGGGTGTCAGGAATACTTTGACGGCATTCCCATCGACTCCTTCAAGAAATATTCCTCACACTATGACATATGTATGGCAAATGCGAAACTGTAACGTCTTTGTTGTAGTTTTTTTTATGTCACTGTATACCAAACCAATATCGGGTTAAAATAATTGCTATATATAGCCGTTTATTTTGAAAGTGGCCTAAGTCCATTTATTAATTATTTCCTGTTGCCAGTAGTTACATGTACAACTTAAAGTTAAGTATATTCAGAATAAATACGGTAATATTTTGGGGTACATAAGTTTTCGGAGTTACTTCAATAATTAAAACCATCACTTCGAAAGTGGCCTAAGACCAATCAATTATTGATAATGTCCAAGGCAGTGATGGAGGTAATTCTAATTAATTAGTATTTAACAAGTTAACTTCATTTTTTGACAATTGCTTTAGTTGAATAATCAGTACGTTTCATTAATCCAGTTAAGAAAAATGTACGCAATACACATACAATTAAATATAAAACTTAAAATTTAATAGTAAATTTTATAAATTATTTTCCCACGGGGAAGAATAAAACGACAAGACCATTTAGTTCAGATAGTGAAGAGTAATTAGTAACTAATGATTTCAAGGAAAATCGAAAAAGGAAGAGAATTATAGAACAATATTCCTCGTCAGGAGATGAAGATATAGATAACAATGGAGAAAAGATTGATGAAACATACATCCAAAAAGTACGAAAAATTGAACGGAATACAGGAAAAAGATATAATATTATACACTCAAACTGCAAACATGATTTCTTCAAATCCCTTTCACATACCGCTCGAGTTACCGTACGAAACGCCGTGGCGACTGAGAGCCATCTCTCGAATGGAAATGATACCCAAAAATCATTTTTTTTACATTCCTTTGCAATTTAATTAGACCGTTTATAACGTTTTATGAATTTATTTTGAGATAGAGCTTTCACGCAATGCGAAGAACATGGCGCCATCGCATACGCAACGATATATCGTCGTCTGGCACTAAAAGAGTTAAATCAGTCAAATTACACAACGCGGCGATATGACTGAGATCAAAAGTAACTTCAAGTTAAAGGACTTGTACTTGATTACACTATGTACGTTAACGTTCCGCGATACCGGATTGACTCGATGATGATTGGTAGTACAACGCGGTTTATCCCTGGCCATCGATTGAATTCGACATTCCTCCCTTTAAACCGGCTCGGCATTCGCGTACATGCAGTGCCCCGTCGAGTGGGCCCATTCGAGTAAATGGGTATTGCGAAAAACGGCCCGCGACGATCCGTACCGTAATTACCTCCCGAGAAAGGTCGAACCGTGGTAGGGGACTCTACTCGACCGTCAAAATAGAATCAGATGGATCCAGTTGACTAAACTACTATACTAAACTACTCTACTAAATTTTACTGTCCGCACGTACTAAATTACTAAATTACTCGCTACTCGACTAAATTACTAGCCGTGTCTGAACTAGGCATAAAATCTTACTCTACTAATTTTTACTGTCCGCACACACTAAATTACTAAATTACTCGCTACTCGACTAAATTACTAGCCGTGTCTGAAATAGCCTTAAGACGCAGCTGGACGCGTATCTATACACCACGCTCTACAAGTTATAACCACCTTGACTCCTTCGTATCGCAGCTATCACAGGTGCCCGCAATTCGATCGACTGCACGAGCCACCGCGGGCGCAGGTTGACCGCCGATAAATTATACAGCTGCACTTATGGTCGATGTAAATAGCGCGCGCCTTGCACCTATACCCTCGAAGCGTATACACGACATACGAGTGCGTATACACAGTATAGAGGTGCAGCGGGGCGAGAGTTCGTACCTCTAGTAGTCTATATCTACGAATAACCTGGAAAGGGGTCCGAGTCGCGCCGAGGGTGGGAGTCCCGTCCTGGCTATCACCAGGGTTTATGTGCTCCCCGGTATCGGAGTCAGAACGCGAGGCACGGAAGCTGTTTGTAACGACTATCTATACGCGGCGTGTACTTGATAATGTCCGGACAAAGTGTTGTCCGTCGACCACGTTACACGGATATCTCAAAAGAGAGAGAGAGAGGGGGGGGGGAGAAAGAGAGAGGGAGTGCGCAAGAGCGAGGAAAAGGAGGAGGAGAAGGTGGAGAACCGTGGAGGTTCTAGAAGGGGGGGTTTGGAGGTGACCGAAGAGGGGCAAGCGGCCATGTTGAAAAGGTGGGATAGGCCAGGCGCCGCTCGGTCGCGTCACGAAGAGCGCGACGCGGAGCCCCGTGGTATAGTAGAGGAGCAAACGCGAGTGAGCTCCATCTTGTTAACAGCCGAGTTTTTTCCCATCGGCATCGAGCGCGATAGGCCTGCGAGACCTTGGTGGGCGTTCTTCCTCTTCTTCCTATTTCGTCCACTCTCGCTCCGCCTCGGCTGCACGGCCTCGAGAGTATAGAGGTGCGACCACGGACCGCTCGACGGCCACTTCGCGTACAGGTGACCGCCGCGGGAAGGACATCACGTGTTGCGTTGGGACGCGGGAGTCGACGCGGTCTTCTGGGTCCGCGTCGTCGAAGGGTTGCCGGTATAGTTGCGCTGTTTCGCGATCTATCGAGAGAGATCATTTTTTGCGCACCTGTAGAGGTTTTCGTGTAACACGCGCGGGGATGCGGAGTCAGATGTTTCGATGAATTTTATTTGGTTTAATCAAAATTCTGGAGACGGTGACTGAACCGTTTGGTGAAATACGGATCCTCTCCAACTGTTTGGTTAGACTGACCATTTTTTGGTTAGGATAACTAAACGCGTTTGGTTGGAATAATTAAATATTTGGTTCAACTGAGGAGCTGAGGCACTGAGAAAAATAACTTGGTCAATCTGACCTAAATCCCGGAGATAATGACCAAACCGTTTGGTGAAATATGAATCCTGCGTCTGTTTGGTTAAGTTGACCATTTTCTGATTGGAATAACTAAACGTTCGGTTGGAATAACTAAACATTTGGTTAAAATAACTTGATATTTGGTTCAACTGACCACACTGAGAAAGATAACCTGGTTAATCTGACCAAAATCCTGGAGATGATGATGAAAACGTTTGGTGAAATACGAATCCTCCAATTGTGTGTTTGGTTATACTGACCAGTTTTTTCTTGGAATAACTAAACGTTTGATTGAAATAATTAAACATTTCGTTAGAATACCTACACATATTTAGTTCAACTGACCACGCTGAGAAAAATAACTTGGTCAATCAGACCAAAATCCATTAAATGATGACCAAACCGTTTGGTGGAATACGGGTCCTCCATCTGTTTGGTTAAACTGACCACTTTTTGGTTAGAATAACTAAACACGTTTAACTGGGTACTCGTAGATGCGTTTCGTCATTTTAACCTAATTATTTTTCTCAGTGCAGTATTTTCGTCAGAATAACTAAACGCGTTCAACTGGATTTGTTTCATCACTTTAACCGAATTATTTTTCTCGGTGTATACGCGCGACGGAGTGAATCGAGAGAGAAAGGATAATGGACCACTCGATGGAAGTCTCTCCGAGTAATTCTTCGCGAGCCGCGCGCCTTCCAAGGGCGCGCGATCGATGAGCGGAAGTTTTAATTAAACGCTCGCTCGCGGCGCGAGAAAACGTTATTCCCGCGGGCGCGCGAACACGAATCCGCCGGATACCTTATCAGGCGATGGATGCCCGCCTGCCTATCTGCGCAGGACCACGGGCATCGCCACCGCCGCCGCTGGCATCGCCGGCGAAAGCGGCGAATAAGGGAAGATACACATCCATTACCATCAGCATGCAAATTAGATCGAGGATTACCGCAAATCCTTTCGTAACAATCCTCCGCACCGCGAACGGGGGGTCGGTGGCCGCCCACTCCACGCCGCGTAGCCGCGGATACGGATAACGCGAGAGGGGAAACGAGAGGTGAGAGAGAGAAAGAGAGAGAGAGATGGGGAGAGAGAGGGAGAGAGACAGATAGGAAGAGGAGAGGAGAAGGAGTAGGTACCTATACCAACCACCCCCGCTCTCCCTCTCCCTCACCCTTCTTCTCTCTTTCTCTCTCTAGCTATACAAACTCTTAACGGAACTTAATTAATGTCTGCCATTGCTGCCGTCGAGATTTACGAGAAATGCCGAAGTAGTTTCCGCGTAGGTACCTACCACCTCTGCGGCCCACCCTTTTCTCAACGACGACGGGCGAAGAAACTCATAGGTACGGCCGTGTGCGCGCGCGGGGTAGCGCCTCTATTAGCTCGGGACGACGATCTTCGCGGTTCTCGAGCGGAAGTGACGATCCGACGCTTCGTCGGATTTGTCGTTGGGGGGTGGAATTTAATCGTAAGCGCGTAGAAGAGGAACAGATCCACATTTCTTATAGATCATCTTGAAAATTATAGTATTTCGATCAATCGTATTACTTCGCTCCTCTCCGATGAAATAGTAGGTACCAACAATCGAAATGCTCATTTTCATCACGATTTAAGAAATATAAATAAATCTATGAGAGAGAGAGAGAGAGAGAGAGAGAGAGAGAGATTCGCCTCGGTCTACTCTATGCGATATGATTTATCTCGATGGAAGGTATTTTAAGGACGTTCTCGATAACGAGATCACGGAAAGAAACTCGCCTTCGAAATCCGAGACACTCGGAAACGTTTCTCGTGTCGAATTCTTCGTCGAGATATTTTTTTTAGGCGTGAAAAAGCGAGAAATCTCAGCTGCGTCCCTGAAGAGACGAGAGTACAAGGGAGAACGATCAGAAATCGAGCCTCGCCACGCGAGACTCGTCATATTTCCTCGCGCGGGTAATCCGAACGGTGGAGGGGGTGGAGCGAGGCCGATAAATTTCAATTTCAAGTGGCCCCCGGACAAGACCTGCATTGAGCCAGGCCGGGCAGTAGTTACAGCGGCCGTATCTCATTCACAGGAACCATCTCGCGGCTGGTTTACGACCGCCTTTTAAAATTAATAAAACCGGAAGAGAAGGGATCGGGAAAAGGGCCTCCATTCATCGTAGAACTCGCGCGCGACGAGTTTTACCCTCCCATTCATAATAGTCGTGAAAAGATCGAGCGTCGTCCCTCTCGTTATCGCGAGTGGTATATTTACGGTTATTGTCTCGACGCGTATTGCCCGCGCGCGTCTTCTCCTCGGTCGAAGCGCGGACTCTTCCGCCGAAGGGGGGGAGAGACGGCGCGCTGATCGAATTCGACGAAGGAAACCGATTCGTTGGAATCGTCGAGGCGCGCGCTCGGTTACCGGTTGCTCGGAGATAAGGCCGTTCGCCTCTTATCGGGTCGAGCAATTTTTACGATTCGTCGCGCGGATCGGCTCGCCCCGTTCGGACGACAGAGACGTCGTTTAACGAGGTACCTTCCCGTCCTGTCGCGGGGTTTTAATCGGCCGATCAAAAGCGCGATTCCGTGTACTTTTACTCTGTCGAGCGTCTTCGCGATTATCGCCGCGCTCCCCGGATTAAAAGGAATCGAATGAGACGCTTGAGGAGGTATTCGCGCTGATTTTATCGTCGGTCGAAGTTGCGAATTTTGAAGAAATTGTTGCTCGTGCTATATCGACTTTATAAAGAAGCTTCCGTGATTCGAATATCTCTGGGATTATACTGCGATTTTTTATCGGGGAGTGTGGAGTGAAGTTTGACGCAAGAGACTTTTAACGCTTCTTTTTTAACAGTGCACCCCGTCAGTTTGTGGATCGAAAGGCGAGTAGATGGAATTGTACGCCAGAAGTAATCCGCAATTTCACGGCGTGATGGCACTCAACAATTCTGGAAAGCTTGATCACTACGCGCTGCGGGCGCGAAACGAGGAGGAGCGAGGCGATTATGAAGTGATCGCCGATGAGAGTTGCGAAAGAAGGGAAAATAATAACCGCTCGAGCGGTTACCGTGTCTGCTGATGTAATAATGACGCGCGAAAAGCTTTGCCCACGTTCGTCAACGACGATCCTCACACGCGGCGACTGTACGACGAGGTTGGCTGCATCTCCACAACAGCGCGATAAATAAAATTACAAATTACTTAATGCCTACGTCTAACTTCGCTCGATCCTTATAGAGCCAGGTATCGTCGCTTCCGGTATAGACGTTTATCCGCGCAAAGCCCCTCGAGTTACATTACATCGTCGCATCTTTCTTCGTTACTATAGAGTGAAATTGTAGGAAAATCTTTTTTTGTGCCGTTTAATGAAAATATTGCGGTAATTATGGATTTGTCGAGGAAATCGCGATAAGATACCGAAATTTCGATAATTTTTCGCTAAAAAATAATTTTCCTCTACAGATAATAATCGTCGATATCTCGGTGTTCCTTTGAGATTTCATCAATGAATCTATGATTTTTGTTATCAACATAAAAAATATATATAAGCTAGGATGGTCGAGAGGCCGATTCCGGAGATTTCAATTTTCTCAAAAAATTGAAAGAATTTCAAGGGATTAAGATTTTGCCAAAAATCGAAATCTCTGGAATCGAGTTCTCGACTACCCTATCCGATGTATTTTTTCGCGCTGATTCCAAAAATCACCGATTTAATAATGAAATCTCAAAGGGAAATAGAGATATCGATGATTTCTTGTGAAAACATATTTTTTCCCCGAATGAATTCGCCGATATCCTGTAGTTTCTTTGAGATATCGACTAAATAACCAAATTCTTCGTAATCGGCGTGAAAAAAATACATGAAATAGACTGGTTGATCGATCGATTCCAGAGATTTTGACTTTTGGCAAAAAATTAAGGGCACAGTAATGACATTTAAATGAAATGAAATTAATTTCATTGCAATTAAATTCGAAATTTAATTTAAAAATCGATCAGTGTTTATTTAATAGAAAAACTAATCTAAAAAAAATAAATTTCAAATTAAATTAAACTTAATTGAATTGACATTGACATTAACATTTTTTTCAATTTTTTACGAAAACAAAAATCTCTGGCATCCAATTCTTCGACCGTCCCAATCCAATGTATCTACGTAAACCTATAACTCTCATTTAACCCAATGCAAGCGTATCGGCCAAGAGCTCGGAGAGAAGAGTCGGGTAATAAATATCGCGCAAAGTCGGAACGATTTCTGGCGCTGCGCAAGTCCCGCGTGAATCCTTGCAGCGCCGCGTCCATTAAGCTTCGGCAAACAGACCCGCGGAGCGGCTGCACGGCCGGCTCTTGGTGCCGTAATATATTACGACGTGACGGGCGCACACTAAACGCTAAACGCGCCTCTTAAGCTTCGTCTATATACATTTGTCAGATTATATTTTATAAGTAAACATCGGGAATTTATTTGTGAGGCGGGTGGCCGCATCGGACCTTATCTGGCGGCCATAAATCTCTGCCATCGAGCGGTAACGCCATAACGCCCCGCGGCTAATAAAGTGTTTACATCTTTTACCCCTCGGGTTACACGCCGGCTCTTGGCGGTGGGCACGTCCGCGAACCGCAAAGAAACCAAGCCGCAGCGACGCGTCAAGTGGGCTGTAAATCGTGCGAGTTAGATATAATACGCACATTCGCGCGAGTGATAATCCGGTGCGTACCCTTAATGACGTTACACCTGTAAATAATAATTCGTTGAGCGAATACCCCGTGGAGCAGTTTCGCACGTTGAAACAATGAGAATTAATGCCCGAGGAGGGGTGCTTCGTTGGGTTACGGTTACGCGGTGAGGAAATTCAGGAAATTCTGGAATTGTCGGGTCATTTTACGAGCCTGGGGTTACCTATTTGATTTTATCAAACGTGTGTTTCGTGTATTTTTTTGTCCCAATTCCGAAAATTGCGGACATGGCGGGATCGATATTTGGATGGGAATAGATATAAAGTATCAGCAATTTTAAATTGACTTGTCGTTATTATTACCATTTTCGTATGAGAAAAACTACTTCATACTCCGAGAAAGACAATTACCTAGGTCAAAATGACAAAATGCACTTGGTTAAACGAGTCTAGTTATTCTAACCGAAAAATACTAGTAAATTAAAGCAAATATTTAGTTATTACAACCAAACTTTTAGTTATTCCAACCGAAAAGTGGTCAGTCTAAACAAACACAAATATAGGATTCATATTTCACGAAATGGTCCTCATCTCCAGAATTGTTGTTAAAGATCGACCAAGTTATTTTTCGCAGAGTGTAGGTACTTGTAATCGTAATCACACATTTCCTAACACCAAGGATCTCTCTCCACATCTGAAACGATCCCCTATACCTGTATGTACCGATCGAAACGATCGCGGGGTGTCGGTACATCGTCCGCGCCTCTAGCAGCCGACCCGTCCCCGGGAGGCCGTCGCCGCGCGCAGGGAATGAGTCCCGATCGACGTCGTCAACGTCTAATTACACTCGCCGCGGTAATTGACTGCTCGCCCGACGTGGGTACGAGAGACCAGTTATACCTACCGTGCAGCCGCGTGGACGGAGTTGCGGATATAATGGCAACCTCGGTGTGGGGTAAAGTGGCGATCGAAGATCGATCAAGTCTGTGCGACCAGCGCGCTACGGTCGGCAGGAGAGGCGCGACCTCTAATTTATGGACTCGCCGCCAATTGCCGTTGATAATCGTTCGCCGATTTGCCATTGCGATAATCAAATATACCTCCTCGTAAATTATCGCGGTGCGACGGATACCAGTGGCCGCGGCGTGCGATGTACTCGCGCGGGCGATGCGAACGAACGGCATATCGATAAATATAAGTGGATATGGGCGTTTCTCTCTCTCTCTCTCTCTCTCTTGCGCTCTCTCGTGCACGCGCGCTGTACCTATACCGGTAGGTGGTAGCGATGCGCGTGTTGGTACACATCGTACGGAAGAGTGGCTGCCACGTCGTTGCCAGACGCGTTATTTCACCCGGTTGTTCCGGTAATGCAACCGGTCGACGGCGATTGCACCTAACCGAGGTCGGTTCTCGACCCCGGCGAGATCGAGGGATGGACGACCAGGCGTTCGGAAGGAGCGGTTTAGTTGGCGAGGATGCGAAGAGTCACGAGGAAATGCAACGGTTTTATCTAACGCTGCTCTATAAGGTTGCGCTATATTGATATTTTTAATAACGAACGAACAAGCAGTGACATCGAAAGTTCGTGCAACAAATATTTGACAGGCTTGAGTAATTGTTTTTTTTTGCTCAGAAAGAATTTCTCGTTCCAACGACGGTACTCTTGAATCGAGAATATATGTTTTTCGATGAAGAATCTGTATTCTTAAAAATTTGTACCCGAAATGACGCGATAATGGCAGCCATGACTGGCTCAATAACGGACAAACGCTGGGATGATAGTTTCGGGCCAATATTGGGTGTCGATATACGGCAAATACAGAATTCAGCCATCAAGTGGTATGAAAATCTGCCATTCATACATGATATGAATTTGCCCGAACCATGACCCAATGATACATTCGTAATGTCGAATTAGCTCAAAATATCGGTTTTTGATCAAATATTTGAAAGACAAAACAAAATATCTTCAGAACATGTGACGTGTGATATCTAAATTAGGTATTTAAAAATGGTCCTTTAACGGTGGAATTATATCCTGATGAATTATTAGATTAACAATTATATAGATTTCCATTTCTCAATAAAAAATAACGGGCGCTCGGAAATTCACCACAGATGTTCCGACGCCGGGCGACCAGTTCTTGGCTCACGATTGGTAACTGTAGATTGGCCCTATTGTAACGACTGGCTTTCTTATGTGGGTAACGAACCATCGCGTCTCGATAAACCCACATACACACATCCATCCTCCCACAGTACAGCGTCCCTTCCACCACGCGTCGCACTACACACCTTTACCGCGCGATATACTCCCCCATCCGAGCGTCAAGTGCGCCATCGAAGGCATGCGCGCGTCAAGTGGTCCGTGCAATCGGATAACCATCACCGCGCGAGACGCACACCCGTGAGCGCCAGCGAGAACGGTAACACCCGCGCGTGCATAAACACACAACTTATATAGCGGTGCGAAGCTGCCGCAGCGACAGCCATAACCGGGGGACAAGCTCTACTCGTCCGCCCCTCGTATAGTCGTCTTCGTCGAGGTATCTGGTTAGCGTCGACTCGCTCTCGCCGCGACTTATCGATGTTTATGTTAAACCGACACATTTAACAGGCGCGTTTATCTCGCCGATAAATAACCTACGGCTCGCGGGCCGCGCTCTATACTAGCTCGAATCCCGTGTTGCGCCTGGTACATGGTAAGAGAGTGAGAGCTGGCGCGCGCTGGGCCCCGAGACGCTTGATATTATTGTTCGCACTTCGCGCGCGAGAGGGACTCATCGTACTTGAAAGAGGGATCGGGCGCGGGATAGCGTCGCTGTTCCGCGTGCCTCGCGCCACACTCGTCAGGCGCTTTGTAACTATGTAGACGTTTCCACTCGCGCGAGTTCAATGATTTAAGGTCGCTACGCGACGAGGAGTCGCCGGATCGCCGCGGAGGCAGAGCCGACCGAGGTCGAGTTCTCCCGCGCAGCGCCGCACGGGCGGGAGAATCGCGGTGCGACGACCACGGCGAGAATACACGCGCGCGCGGCTCTCTCCTCTTCGCGCGAAGTATTTTCAGCGGTTTCGCGAGGAGCGCGCCGCGCGCAGCTATTCGTTTGACGGCGAAACATAAATTCGCGATGTCGAGCTGTCCTCTCGCCTCGTCTCACCTTGTCATTTGTTGCTTATAAATATCACGCCGCAAACGGGCGGGAGTTATTCGCGGTTTCGCGTTCTTTTCGGGCGTTGCGGCGTTTCGCGCGCGCGGCGCGTGTCCGCGTGAATCGAACGGGTCTTCGCGGTGTTTTCGAAAGAGCCGCGGAGCGTGCGCGGGAGAGAGGCGGGATTTTCAAGGATTCTCGGGAGATTGAATTGTCACGGGAGATGGACGTGAGAGATTAATCGACGAAGCGGTTTTTCATTGTTGCATTTATCTTTTATTTTTGAAAAAATTCAGTCGGGCGATTCGTCATCGCGAGTTTCGTCGAGCCGCCAACGATCCTGGTTATATTTTGAATTTCGGAGTGTCGCCCCGACGAAAAAAAAAAGTGCACGAAGCTCCATTCCGACGAGCGATTCGGAAGAGGTTGCCAAAGTCGTTGAGGTTCCCGCTAAGCGTCTCGTTCGAGCGTTCCTTTCGCTCCCGAGAAAATCACGCAGCTGCGTCTCCCTCCCGCACTCGTATTTCACCGCGGTACAGATTATTTCTGGAATGGGCGTTAAAAGATACATAAAGACCCCGCGGTTTCATCGACCGGTTCCCGATGAGCTTCTTATTTCCACGTTTCGATCGTCGAGCGCGTAAACGTTGTAGATGTAGGAATGAGAAAGCGCGAGCCACTCGAAATTCCTCGACACGCGAACGCGCTCTTTCCAAAATATCTCTCGATTTCACACGGAAAAAAATAAATTGTAACATCTACAAAGTTTGTGTTAAAATGCGGGACAAGGCCGATTTATCGTTACGATAACTACAATTTTAGTACAAATTACAGCAAACGCTTGCAACTTCTACGAGTTTTACCGTAATTTTTACTAAAATTGTAGTCATCGTAACAAGAAATTGGCCTTGTCACGAAATTTACCACAAATGCATTTAATTAGGGCAGTCCAGGTCGAATTCGCCAACAGTAAAGCGACGCGATCGATCGATGGTGCATCGTCTGGTACAAAACCAACTTCCATCTCATTCTCCGCAACGAGCTCCGCATCCCCCGCGCGGTCCCGAATAGAAGCGTGAACGTAGTAGGCCTCGGAAGTGTCGTAATAACGAATGTTACCACGCCTCGCGAGCGAGCTACTCGCGGTGACAGACGCTGAACATGCGCTCACAAATGTTTCCGTTTTTTGTCACTTTTACGGCCCACGGCCCAAAATATGGCCATTAAACTTGAAAGGAAAAACATGGCGATGAGTCTGTAAACACGAGACGCCCAGGGCCGCACCGCGACGCCGTAATCCCCCGCGTCAGTGGCGCAGAGTGCGTGTTTGACGCGTAAAGAGAAGAGCCGAGTATAGATATAGGCACGAGGCTCTGTTTATTTATTCGAGCCGGTCACTTTTCGACTTTTCGTTATTTACCGCGCGCGATCCTCGTCGTCTCTCTCTATTCTTCCACCCTTTCGCCCCGTCGGATTTGTCAACCCGCGACGGGGCTGTGCACTGAGAAACATAATTGTTGGTGCTTAAAAAATGTTTGTTTTTTTTTTCGATCAAAAATATGATATCGTTCCAGAATCAAGCCATGGTTTTCTTCGTGCGAGAAAATATTTGATAGGCTCGAGTAATTGCTTTTTTCGCGTAGAAAGAATTTTCCGTACAAACAAAGGTACTCTCGAATCAAGAATAATATATATTCTCAAAAATGTGCAATATCATATGTTCTTGATTTAAGACGTATTTGTTTGACACTAGCAATTGTTTCTCTAAGTGTGGCGGTAGCGATAGCCGATAACAAATTTAAAAATCTCTCTTGCTTCCTCTTCGCATTGAGGGAAAAGGTCTAGTTGAATACGAACCTAAAAAAAATGTATATGAAATAAATAGGAATTTATTCACTTCGAACACAAAAGACTATTTGAAGTAACTACCTAGTATAAGACATCTATCTAATTCAAATAGACTTTTTGTGTTCGATGTAAATACATTCCTATTCATCTGAAATAAATTTTTCTATTATATGAGGTTCGTATTCAACTAGACCTTTTTTTTAGGTGTGCTTCGCGTTCCTCGGTCGAGCCTGATATGAAAAAACATCGCGTGTTTCATGGCGTCAAGCGTTGAGTAAACGCTTTGACGTTGCTAATGCTCTTTATGCGATGTCATGTATCGTTCAGCCGAAAAAAAAAAGATAGAAAGAGTCGTCCTCTCCACCAATAGCTCCGATTACACGCGGGCGAATACTTGCGCTTTATAATTTTTCTATAAGGTTCATAAATATTCATCGATACAAACGACGGCACGAGTCCGTTCTCGCGGCGATACGTTACAATCGGTAAACAGCTATGAGAAATTACGGTATCGCCGCGGACACCGTTATTAAGCGTCAATGGTGAGAGAGGACTTTAGTCGGGTATCTATAATAGGTAGGTAGTCGGTACGGCAGAACGAATGACGATCTAACGCGAGATTAAACGCGTTCAACGCCCGCCAAATTTATGCCGACGAATGCTCTCCGCGCGTTCTACAATACGTGTGGACGTGTGCGTGCGTTCGCGCGATGCGCGACTAGCTCGAACGTAGTATGACGCGTTTTTCGGAGAAATTCTTTTGCGCAAGATCTCTTCATTCTCCGTCCTCGCGCGCTCACGGCTCTTCATTGGATTCTCACCGATTATGTCGACATTTTTCAGAAAATTTGTTTGCTCCAAAATGAATTAAGGGGGTAATGAGTTAATTCATTTTCCACATTAGGAGCAATTACTATTTATTTTTAAAAAAGTTCACCTTGAAGGGCAAAAAGAAAATAATGCCGAAGTGTAACTACGAAATTTTATGTCGTTCTCTTATTATTATTATTATTATTATTAGAGAAAAAGAGTCGGGGGGGAGTCATCGAATCTTTCGAGAAAAAAAATGCATCCCTGGCGAGATCGAGCGGTCACTCTCGGAGCTGGACTGTGAACAGCGGGGGGGGGGTCTCGGTTCGTAGAGTTATCAGCTTCTAGGAAACTCGAGGAACACGTGTAAGCCCCGATGGGTGGTCGCATTGTTTCCCTCCGCAGCGCCACGCGGAGGGCGCCATAGCGTCCAGTGTTCCTTCGAATAAGTAATCTCGCGCCGACGTGTGAAAAACTGCCGGATATTCGGAATCTAGGTACCTACCTACACAGCGTCGAAGTCCCAAAATCTTTCCCGTTTCTTCGTCGTCTCTCGGTAGTATCCGATAGCTCGGGTCTATACGGAATAGTCTAGTGGCTTTCCTAGGTGGTCCGTTTCGCCAACGAGGATATTCGAAATTTATCAAAATATCACGATTTCCACGGAAATTAGTTTCCAAAGTTTTTCATACGATCACAGATTTCGGAGCATCGCAGCATCCGAAGTGGGAAAAAAAATGTGGTCAATTTAACTAAAATCTTGGAGACGATGACCAAACTGTTTGGTATCTGGTTTGGAAGTTTCACTGAAAGAACTCTTGGTTAGGCTAACAAAATATTTTGAATGAATACGAGCCAAAAAAAACCTTTTTTTGGAATCGCAAAAATCTTTGGTTGATTTCACGAAAACTTTGATGGCAGAGCTAAACATTTCGATAATCCAATAAATATTTTTTTAGATTATCAAATTGACTCAACAAAATTATTTTGTTCACTACTTTTCTTTCTCAGTGTTGGGTCCTCCATCCGTTTGGTTAAACTGATCACTTTTTTCGTTGGGCTAACTAAATATTTCATCAGATTAACTAAATACTTGGTTCATCTGACCAGTAGTTTGGTTAGAATAACTGAACGCATAATTAAATGCGTTTTGTCATTTTAACCTACATCATTATTTGTCTTGCAGCGTGAAGATAAAATATCGAAGCACAACATTTCGCAGTCAAAAATGTATAAATAATTATTATAATATCACCGAGTTTTCCGTATACGACGACGCTTAATTTCCCTCCATCCGCCCTCATTTTCCCCGCTTAACTGCCGCTCGCGTATACGTAAGTACCTCCGCGCGTGTACACACACTTCCCGCCATACGCCGCGTGGTGTCGAATACTCGACGAGAGCTAGAAACACGTGCGAAGGGTAGTGCATCGCGGAGAGAGCGAGAGAGAGAAAGAGAGCGCGTGTGATGCACCGCAGCGAGAGAACCGACGCGATGCACCCGCAGGGCCGCCACTCGAGAAGGTCTAAGGGCGGTTATACGCGCGGAGAGGTGAAAGTGGGAGGATGAGGAGGAGGAGGCCCACAGTTTACACGGACGTGCGATGTTTCGAGTTTTATCAGCACTCGCCAACACTTGACTCGAGTTTAAATCCGTTGCTTTGCTTGAACAGCTTGAACGAACGCGTCCCGCGCAAACACCGTGCCTCGCTACACTTACCCCTCCCTGAGAGACAACACCCAGATTTTCTAGGCCTCCGCGCCCTCCTCCCTCGTCGAGGCTCGTACGTGTGGCCGCGCGTTTCTCGTGGATTGAGTTATTTGCGACGTGGGACGCGTCTTCGGCGGGGGTCGTGTTACTTTCCGTCGCGTTTAGCTCCTCCCCCGCGTCGTTATCCTCGCGGTGGCGACGAGATGCGTGGGAACAGATTATTTTGCAGTCGTGGCAAAATTAGGATTTATACTGGGAACTTCTTGCTATCGTGACAGAAATATTATATGTGGCGGCAAAAGTTAGGTTCAATAATAGCAGATATACTTAATTACTATTATACAATCACAGTGAGATTTTTGTCGGTAAAAATATTTGCCATCCCAGCAATTATTTTTACTACTATTGGACGTATCTTTTGCTGCCACAGAATAATATTTTTGTTATGCAAGAAATTCTCAGCAAAACCTAGTTTCGTTAAAATTGCCAAATTATTTTTTTTCCATACGATTTCTGTTAAATACGCTGCTGCTTTGTTATTTTTTTCGGTAAAGATATTTGATATCCCAGCAAATATTTCTACCATTTTGGACATACCTCTTGCTGCCACGGATAATATTATTGTTACGCGCGATAGCAAGAAATTCTCAGCAAAATCTAATTTCGTTAAAACTGCAAAATCATTTTTTTCCGTGTGATTTCTGTCAAATTCGCTGCTTCGTAATTATCATTCATTGAAGCGTTACGTTCTGTGGCTCA
This sequence comes from Xiphydria camelus, assembly GCA_963678675.1. NCBI lineage: Eukaryota > Metazoa > Arthropoda > Insecta > Hymenoptera > Xiphydriidae > Xiphydria > Xiphydria camelus. The sequence continues at coordinate 4,324,587 of OY783201.1, forward strand.
ATTCTTCGACACGTAGATATATCTATATAACGTGGAAGAGGAGATACAGGGGTGGTGGGAGAGCTTGTCCCAGTATTGGGAGAATCGTAAGGCCTTACACGGGTAAATATCAGACAGGATCTCGCGTCACGCCAAGCGGTAAATCAAGCCGGGGTTAGCCACCTAGTCGACCGATACAGAAATACAAAGCGCGCACGGCATTCTGATTCAGTTTCGACTGTAATCGCCGTGAGAGGAGACTTATTGTAGATTGTCGAGGGATATCCGCGGCGGTACGTGTCCTACCTATACCTATAGCGCGACCCTACAGGACGACGCACGAATGATTCGCCCTTTTACGTTATTTTATCGTTCCTCCGTAGACGGTAGAGTTCGATTGCAAGTTATTTCAGATTTGTCCCCGTGATTAAATTGTAATGATACTTGAATAGATAAACTATTTGAAAAAATGTTAATATTCGGATGAAATTCTACACCGAAAATGTGACCCGAAATTTGAAGATACAGCTGAGCTAAAATGTACAAATCACAAACGAAGAAATTTTGTTCCCTCGAGAATAACAGAGGCAAATGAACATATTCGACTACATTCCTTTATACAATGTATTAAATTAATTCCACCTCGCGAAACATTCTACAAGCAGACGCATTTGTACCTATACGTTACCCACTCGCGTCTGCACACATGCACATATTTATACACACGTACTCGCGCACCCAACCGTTTTGGGAATTCCTCCAAGGCCTACACGTCCCCGTACACGTGTACCTCCACTTATTCGCAGCGGAGACCCGCGACCAGACATTTTGACCCGGTCTGTATCCCCGTACACATACGAAGCGCACGAATTGCGCGCTCCGGGAACGGAGAGTCGGGGGGGGGGGGGCGGCGCGCGGGTCTCTCCAGTTCGCGAATATCTGGCGGCTATCTTCCGGCTATCGGGAGGTCATCGGCTAGCTGTGACCGTACGCGGGCGGCGGGTGGTATATTATATCGGGGAGGGTGAAGAGAATGTGTAGATGGTCGCGCCAGAGGAGGGGGAGAGGAGTGAGCGCGGAGTCGAAGTGGTGCCGCGGGAGGGACGAGGAGTGAGGCGGAGGAAGTCAGGACGAAAGGAGAGTGGAAAGAGGGACAGCGGGAGGGGAGAGGAGAACAGGAAGGAGGAGGCCGCGCTGGGCTACAAGCTGTCGGGCGGCGATAGCATCGCCTATCGACCCCTAGGATCGCCTGAAGAGGTTTTCCGTGTTCTTCTTCGTTATACGATCTTGTACGCGTTCGTACGAGGGTGTGCAGGTAACAAACACCCCCAATTATGTCAGCCTGAATTAGTAGTGCCCGAGCTATTTCGAGGCTAACGAGCCGCCTCCGTCCGTGTCCGTCGGGCCCCGCGTCCGTCGGCGTCGTCACGAAACGATTTTTCATCCCGCAGGACCGCGCGCGCGCGTTGCGCGGTAGCCGATCTTCGAAATCGATTTCATTTCCGCCGCGCCGCGCGGTTAGCGATGAGGAGGAGGAGGCGGCGGCGCGCCGAATACCGACGCATGGCGGCGGCGAGAGGATTGAATCCTTCGGCGAGCCCTCGGTGTCTGTACGGGCGCGCCCGTATCTGGTCCCATCGGTTTGTAAAATGATCGGGAGTCGAACGCGCGCGGGGAGAGGGTCGAGATCCGGAAAGAGAGCGGTGGGATATATAGGTACGTATCTTTCCTCGAGCGTGTGGAGCAAAAATTCGAGTAGATGCGCGGGCTCGCGCGGAATATATTTATATCGCGGCGCGGAATTGAAACGTCGCGAGGTGCGCGTCGTACGGAAAGACTAGCGGATCCGAGAGTTTATCGTAATTTTGGGTGGCTTTTCGGTGAAACCGCCATGTTGGTGAAGTTTCAGTACAATTTTATTTACAGTAAAATTAAGGACTTTTCACCGAATATTCACTGCAATTTATGGTTATTTTCAGCAAATTTTCGGTGAATATCAGGTGACGAATTTCGGTAAAATTTCAGTAATGCTTTCGTAGCATTTGAATATCGGTCACTGAAAAGTAAATCGAATTTTCGCTCATCTCATTCCTGTGATATTTTGGTCAATGTTTGGTGAGTGTATTTGGTACATTTTTGATCAATGCCTGGTAACAGTTTTCAGTGAAATTACCATCGTCAAATTCGACCACGTTAGGTTTTGGGTTACATTTTTTGTTTCATAGTTGAAGAGCGCAAACGTCTTTGGTCTCTGTTAAATTTATTACGGAGTGCAGTTTGATGCGGTTGAAGATAGAGTGTGGAAGTGGATTAGAATTATTACATTAAATATTATGTGATGATTAAGTAAACGGTAAATTGATCAGACAGCGGGAATTCCAAAATTAATCGATCGTTTCTAATCTAAACTAATCAAAACCAAGCGGCGAAAAGTTACACTTATTAATTGTACGTACTAAGCAATAGATATTAAATATGTGAATTGTTCATTTCCTGACGATTTTTGAATGACTTCTATTTCGTCCAAATATGTTATCAAAACTTTACCGAAAATACCAAAACGGTAACTGAAGCTTCACTTCTCTCTCACCTAAATTGTCAATGGACAATTTACCGAACGCTCGCACAAAGGAACCGTAAGTTTGAATAACTTTTTGGTGAACGCGAACCCGCCAGTGAATGGGACCAAATAATTGGGATTTGTACGTGTCCCATTTCCGGGACTAAAAATCTCGCAAAGCCATCGGATATCCGTGACGAAACTCTAAACTCGGGACTCGCGTAAACATGACGTTTTACCTTAGAACCACCGTTGAACGGCCGATAGGTACACCGCATCCCTCCGAAGCGCTTCCCTCTTCCTTTTTTACTCGCAACGACAATGCAGTTCGAGAGGAGACGACAAGGAGAACCCGCAGGTATAGAGGTTGTACAATAACCACGCGCTGTCAGGCAGGGGCAACCTGTCGCATCGGCGACAGTTACGCGTGACAAAGATGGCTCCAGTCTCGTTTTCGGCGCAAGGACTCGCGGTCGAGATTATCGGTGGAGATTTGCTTCGTTTTTTCTTTCCCCCCTCACCCCTCCCCTATTATCTTTGTCTCTCCGGCGCATTCGAAAACACGAGTTTCTCTTTCAACGAGATGTCTTATCTGGCTGCCGCGCTACCCGCCGCGCGATGAGCGAGAGGGACGACGAGAGATGCCACCCCGCCAATTTGTTGCTGCCATGCGGACACTTTTTAACCCCCGGGACTCGCTTCCTACCGGGTATAGCCGTTGCTCTGCCTTCGCGGGACCAGCGCGAATGACGAATGTCGCTCTCGCAGGAAGCGGCGCGGGGGGAGCGGGCTAAAAGGTTTTGCCGGCGGGGGGTGGCTTCCAAGCGGGGGGTGGTCCGCGCATTGTGCAACCGCGCGGTCGACATTAGTCGCAGCGGTCAACTGCGCGCGTTTCCCGACCCGCTGCGCGCGGGGATGTCTCGCCGTCCGTCGCGCATCTCCTGCTGCAGTTCGTCCGCAGCGGAACGTCCCCCCTCCACCGCGCGACTCCGGCCGTGTGGGTTACGTTTCAATCTGCTGATTTGCCGAACCGGCGAGACGCGCGGGTACGCGCCGAGGGCCCGCGATCTGCTCTCGGTCCCGCGAAACACGATATTTTCGCCCGCAGCGACATCGCGATACGCCGACACGACTCGCGAGACGCGTCGAATGCGAGTGGGATTTTTGCGAACCCGAGGAGCGCCTTTCGTTTCCCGTGTGATATGAGCCGCTGACGTCGATCGGGGAATCGATTGCAAGGGAGAATCGGTGGATCGCGAGAGTGCTTTGACTCTTCGTTATCGAGATCTTTTTATATGATCGCAGGCGGAAAAGTTCTATGTAATTTGTATATGATCCATATGCAGTTCCGGTCATATGTGGGTTATATGCGATTTATGTAGTAATCATACTATATATGAGGCTAAACTTAGTCGCCAGGAAATAAACTTCAACCATTATTATCCTACTCATTACCTATATGAACTTTTGGCTCATATCTGCATAACACTTTTTTGAAAATTACGTTTCAATCTACAATAAAGCCTTATATCAATATACGGGCCAAAAATTCATCAATAATGAGATAATAGTGTTTCGAGTTTCTTTCCTGGCGAGTAAATTTAGCCTCACCTCTTGTGTAAGAACTACATATATAGATTTCTTTATGTCTGTATAACCCATGAGTAGCTCGTATATGGTTAGTACAGAAATCACGTATAATCCATATATGACCAAAGCTACATATGGATTATATAGAAAATGTATATAATTTTACCGCCCCCCTGTGTGGGATTAAATAATACATACGTATTCGTACATTTGTGACTGATTGTGCGGTTCACGATTCATCAGCTCATCGCACACATCTCTACCGGTTATCCGTTTATACGACAAAACGCCGCTGTGTCATCAGTGAGACGATATCATTCGCGCATAAATTTTACAGATTTTTTCCATTCCAGTCCTTGGCGCGAAACTCTCCCCCTCCCTACCTTCCGGAAACATATGAATATTCACACGTCGAGAAGTATACGGCGTAGCGATACGCCTCACTCGTTCCCGCGAACGCAAACCGGGCACTCTGTCGTAATACGACACGTCGACGACGGACGGCCGCCGCGGGACATCGTCGCACCGCGAGTCCGCATCAAGGTCGACGATTTCTCGCAGGGGGAAGGAGGTCCGGCCGGTGCTGCCATCTGAGTGACCGTCGCTCACCTGTAGCACGTCCGGCCGGTCCGCCCACGCGAACCTGTTCGAAATATCTCTCCGGAGACAATATAAGACGCACCTACCGGGCAACCGCGGTTACCGCGCGCGGCCGATCTTAAGCGCACTGCTTTACAAGATAAGAAATTAAGTACGGAACCCTCGTGGGGCTCGTCCCCGGCGGGACAAGATAAAGTTCGCGCGCATACCGATCTTTGTATAGCTGCTGCGGAGGATACAGGTAGTCGAGTCGCCCTCGAGCGCGGTTAACGAGGCCCGAGGGTATTCGCACCCGTTTAAGTATCCGTGCTTTGATTATTATGTACGTAAGTTTCTTGACGCTTATCGAAAAATTCGAAATATCTGGAATATGGAAGTCTGAACCGCTCTATTCGATGGATTTTTTTCGGGCTGATCACGAAAATCCATGGATATAATCAGGAAATCTCAAAGAGACACAGAGTTATCGATTGTTATTTAACGAAAAATTAATTTTCTTGTACATAAAATCATCAGTATCTTATATTTCGCGCTTCTCGTAATCAGCACGAAAAAATACATAAGACAGGGTGGTAGAGCGATCGATTCCGGAGATTTTGATTTTCTTGAAAAACTGAAATCTCTCTGGCATCGAATTCTCGATCATCCTGTCTTACGTATCTTTTCGTGCTGATTCCGAAATTCGCAGAGTTACAGACAAAGTCTCAAAGGAAGCCCGAGATATTGTCGATTTTATAGGGCGAAAATAATTTTTATCTTTTTTTTTCATAAAATCGCTGCTACATCATATTTTCTTTGAAATATCGTTAATAAACTAATCGTCATTGGACTCAGCAGGAAAATACATACCTAGGTGTAAAGTATACGGGCGATTGATTGAATTTGAAAAAAAAGCAGGTATTAAAAAGTCTCCTCGCGCATCATCCGCCGACAGATGCAGAGGCCCCGATGTCGACGCTCCCGCGCGCGCGACAACTCGATAATGCTAATCACGGGCACCGCGGGAAAGTGTTTTTCCTGGTCGCGCGGAATCGCTCGTAATGCATCGCGTGTGTCGCGTCCCGCGGGACGACTGCCCATTACAAACCAATTCACAGCGCGGGGGAGTATCGATCAAAGTGGGATTAAAACGTCGACGCCGGCCGGTATATAAATGCATAATGCGAGGGTGGCGCGAAGAGGGCGCCGCGCCTGTAAACAAATCGTAAAAAGGCCGAAAGGCCGTCGCTTTTCGTTCGCCGACGACGACAACGACGACTTTCCGAGGGTCTCTACACGGGGCTTATAAAACCTCCCTTTTTTATTTCTGTAACGTCGACTTTTTAAATCGCTCGCTTCCACCCCTCCTCTCAACCTCGGTTCTCGCTGCAACGGCGGCCCTGCTCCTTCGAATCGCGTCGTTGAGCGACGGAATCGCCTCCGGAATGAGAAATCGTCGCGACGATCGCGCGGTATAGTAGTCTCGTTGGCGATCAACGCGTGGGTATATAAATTGTCCATCGCGCGCCCGGTAGATTCTCCTCGCGTCCCCTTCCTGGAATTTGCCGGAGGTCGAACCGCCTCCGCCCTCTCGCTCTTTCGATATACGGGAAAGAGTAAAAAGAGAGAGGAGCCGGAGAAATCGTTCGCGCGCGCAATAATAAAGCGTCGACAAACAGAGGAGTTTCTTTTCTTCCCTCTCGTTCGCCTTCCTCCGCTATATCGCTTTAATTAACACGAACCCTCCCTCCGGACGGAGCGCCGTCAACGCGTGACTACGGCGCCTCGTCCGCGGCTCCCACTTGTCTAAACCAATATCAATAGAGCTCGGATATCGCGCTAATAATGAAAGTTAAATAACCGCGTGTGCGCCCCCGCACGACGGCACCGCCGGCGCACACGTTCGACAACGGAAGCCCAGCCGCGCGCGACTGGTAGCCTACGGATGTTTTACGGATTTCCGTGCTACCCGTCGCACTCCTCGGATTAATTAGAGCTGTCTTCGTTCCGCGCGCTCGTCCGCGCAAATATTTGCCAAATGTCCTACCGATCGGTGAGTGGATATATGTATGTCGTGTGGCGAGAGCAACTCGGAGATGTGTTTGAAGTTGGATCCCCGAGTTTTAAAAATCAAATTTTTTTTCAACGTATCGTTTGAGCCTTGTTTTCGTTTGCTCCCCCTAAAATGCCACGCGAAGCATCCCCGTCATATTCCACCGAAGGATTATTGCACCTTCGGTTGTTCGAAATATTGCAATTTCAATTCCTTCCGAAATAATCTCGATATCATCGCCTGGGTCGACGCGGGGCACCCTAAAATGCCACGTGAAGCGTCCCCGTCATATTCCATCGAAGAATTATTATACCCTCGGATCTATATGAATTTTGCCCCCCTAATTTTCAAGTAGAAAGCGATATGTTCCAAAAAAATTTGATTTTCGAAACTTGGTGGGCCAACTTCACACGGGTGACTCCGGGGTGCGTCGCAACGTGAACAGCTGTGGAGCATCTCATGTCGCAGCTGACGAGTGCTCGCGTGCGGTGATCATCGCGACGGAACGTTTTCGATGGAATGGAGCGAGCGTCAAACGAAGTGTGAAACGAAGCTGTAACCAGTTCTACAATGAAACGCACGGCTTGGTTTGAAAGCGATAAAAGATAATTGATAACGATAAGAACGAGAGCGTGTGGTGATTGTATACCCACCCGCTTAATGCCGTGCAACCACTCGTGTCATTCCCGCGGTAAGCGCCGCGTGGGTCGAGCGCTACTGCTAAACGAGCGAAGGTAACCGAAACGATAATAACCACCGGTAGGACAATGAGGATGAAAGGACCGACCCCTAAAGCCACATCGTTATATAGGAGTGACCGAGCGCCATTGGAATATCGGGGTGTCCGCAAGCGTGACCAAAGACATGTGCCACTAGGTTTTGTACACTTTCCCGTACACTCACGGGGAATAATTCCCACATTTTGCGCGTGTCGAGCTTCGGCACGTGCTGTAGCTTCTATTGTTCGAAAAACCGAAATCGGTATCGTACGTCTTCGATTAGTTTATAGTCCATCCGCGACGTCAGCGTCGTGGATTGCTACACTGAGAACAAAAATTTACTTGATCGAAATAAACGTATTTTCGAATAGTCCTAAGAGCACATTTATTCGATTAGAATGAATATCAATTGGACGAATATTGATATTATTGATTGAATTGAATATTATTTGGATCAAGGCGATATTCATTTGAATTGAATAAATGAGCTCTTAGGACTATCCAAAAGTACCTACGTTTATTTAGATTTAGATTAAGCAAATTTTTGTTCTCAGTGCAGCAGTGCTACTCTCTTAACTTGTGTAATAATCACGCATTCACATATCGTCGGCTAAATGTGTTAACCTGCTAACTCCATATCTTACGATTTTAAGATGTTTTGATACTCGGCAACTTCATGGCTAAACTAGACTAAATAATTTACATACATTTTATTTTAAAAAAGGTTAGACAAATACTGACAACTATTGTGTTAAAATCCGTTGTCATATAAGAACTTTTGTAATGATCAAGACAGTTTTGTTCTCGCTCCTGAAAATCTGACTGCACGTGAGTTAGCAGGTTAACATATTTAGCCGACGATATACTTCTCACTTTATTGGTTCTATGTCTTTACAAGAGGTCGGTCTGAGTCTGACCTAGTCTATATATATTGATAGGATAGACAGTAGTGAGTGCAGTGTGCATAATTGTGGTTCGGTTCGGTTCTGGACCAAGTTTGAGTTCGGGGTTCAGTTTGAGCTCGGGGCTCAGTTTGAAGAAAACAGGAAAGTCGTATTACTGGGTTAGAAATAGAAATTCAGTGAGTATATAAGGTTACTGTAATTTCAGTAATCTTCTATTTACTGGATTTCAGTGACATTTCAGTGATTTTCACTGATTCGGATCAAGACAGCAGCCACTGCTCTTCCTGCGCATAATACTGTCGTGCGATCAGTTATCGCGTCTCAACGCCAGCCCACCAGGGACGATCCATTGGGGCATTTTTCACGCGTCCGTCATTGGAAGGATACACGAAGTGCTCCGGAGGAGTGCGGGGGAGGCTGCGGGTCATCTCTTCCCGCGAGGTTCCGGGAAGCCGGTCCCGCTTCTCTCTTCATTGAGAAACTCGCACGACCGTAAGCGGGATGCTGCGCATCGCGAGCTACCTGTTCGTCCCGTTCGGTACGTTCGAGGGGCCATCAGTCATCCCGCGGACGCTATTCCGACTCACGGAGCCGAAGTTCCGAACCCTCCGTCGCGGCAGGGCTCGCTATTATTTGCCATTACACGGTCACTCGTGGACGCCGTCCCGCGTCGTATATATACAAAACGCGCATCGTTCGCGGTCGGAAAACGCGTTCCCTGCTCAACGGGACGATGCGAACGCTCTCCGAGGAATTTCACGGGCATTGTGGGGGCGTCCGAGCGCGGGTGTCAATATTTGGAGCTCGGTCGAATGATTCGAATAATCGGACGGGCATCGATCATCCTACCATTCTATGGTTTGTGTTTGTATTTGGAGAAACGGGGGTTTTAATATGTATGGCGTTTGTGCTTTGCGGGGTGTGGATTATTTCCGCGGGAAACAGGGTGTCTGGCGATCTTGAAAATCATGGAGATTATGGGAAAATAATGGCATTTCTTTGGCGTGTGGAATAACATGAAAATGTCATGGAATTTTTCTAAACATGAAATATTTACCCATGCAGAAAATTTTATATGAACACTTTAAAAGAGTAACGGGTGCAATTATGGAAAAATGCAGAAATCTCGCCTGGAGACCATGGGAATATCATGAAAATTTATTATCCCTAATCGCTGGACACCCTGGAAAAAGGTATCTAATATACGAGGCTAAACTTACTCGCCAGGAAAGATACTTCACAATCACATATATTATTATCTCATTACTAGATCTACTCATTACCTGTGAGCTTTTTGCTCATATTTGTATAACACTTTTTTGAAGATTACGTTTTTTCCTACAATAAAGTCTCATATCAATATAGGCCGAAAATTCACAAATAATGAGATAACAGTGATTGAATTTTCTTTCAATTTTGACTTTAGCCTCACAAATGGTATACCGCGCAAAGGGAAATAATCCCGTTCACGTCTTCTTATATGCGAAAACATCGTCCTTACAAGGATCCCCCGAGCTCAAGGTACATCCTTTCTTATTCGGTCCCATGATTACACCACGCGACCTCGCCTCCCGTGGAATATCTCCGTTAGCAGAACGGAGAGGTATAATTGAATCGAGGGTCGCACGAGACCTTGGATAACTTAGAGCACCGCATAAAGCCAGTGGCCGGTCTAATCACGACTCCGCGCGGAGGGCACGCGCCGAGCTGATGGCGTTCATTAGGCGTCGCGACGCTACCCGCATTTCTGATCTCGCTGTTCCGCCGGATAGTAATGGTTCGCGCGCCCCGCCGGACCCGCGCGGTCGAGTGTATTGCTTATTGCATCTCTCGCGTAACGATCGCGCGTTGGGATTCGGGATAACCTTTGCCTCGGCACGTTCGACTGCGCTACGTCGAGGTCCGGTCAGAGGGAGGGGTAGATTTCACGTCTTGTGATAAAATAAATACATTTTTTTTTAACGGTAAATGACAGAACACTAAGAAATTTATTTTTCACGTCCAATCATAGCGCTTTTAAGATACGGTACAAATTCCTGAAGAAGGATGAAGAGCATCGCGTGTACACTCCACACCTCAGCTTTGACACGTCGGACGACGACGTCTCGTGTACGTGGATGCGGAAGTAATCGCGGTAATCGTTCCACAATGGATTGCTTCTCTGTGAATTTGGATGGATGATAATTATTAGTAGATAAACCTGCACGGAAAGACTGATATCGGTAAATAGTATACGCAAGGTATAATGTTTTTTTGAAGACATTAAAGCGCGATACAGTTTACATTATAATGTGCCAGTTTTCAAGAAAAAATTGCTCTTCAGCAATAGATGAACATCCGAAAACCCTTGCGTGTACTTCTTTCATCGTAAATGCAGTAATATTTACTGGTATCAGTTTTCCCGTGTATAGTCAGCCCTCTGCTACCGATATTTACCACCATCCGTGTCCTTCGTGTCCGCCGTCGCCACCCTTTTCGCAGTCAGAGTCGTGATGGCCCTTCCCCGGTTCCTCCGGTTTAATGGGAACTTTATCCTGACTCTTTTTCCAGTCCAGAAGCTCTCCGATGAGCTTCAACCCGTCCGGAAGCACGGGTGCGGCTTCGACGTACGCGACATATAGGCACGAGAGACACAGAAGTACAACGTACCTCATGATTTTTGTCAAATCGGTACGCGTTCGCGAATAATTTAATGAAGCTGTTATCGCTGTCTCCCGCGTCGCACAGAATGAATTTCAATCGATCGCTCAGCTTTTATACGAGTATGTCGACTCGAAATATCTCGTTAAAATACAAACAATACGGAGAAATAATACGCGGCTCTCGCATGCAATTGTTTACAATACGATCGATGCGTCGATCGTCGGTCCGCGTGCGTCAATAGCGTCGCAGCTGCAACGATGCGTCCAAATAGTCATCACAAGGTCGTTTCGTGACGCGTGTTCGCTCCGAAACACGCTGAAATAACGATTTGCGCGTGTTTACTTCAACATCGTGTCTGCAAATCGCAGAAGGATAGGTCGAGAAGACCGAAGAGGGTCACGGAGTCAATGACTCGCCGAAATAGACGAATAAAATCCTGGATAGCGATTATTGATTAAATTAGCGGAGACGAAAAGCAGACGGGAAACCTGCAGATGCCACGTGGCTGGCGGGCAAGCCAATAATTGCGGTACCTTCCACCGTGCCCCCCTCCCCCCTCCTCCAATTTATTTTATTACGGCTGACTAGGCCAGCTTTGACTCCTGCACCACTCATTGGCTCCGTAATTGGGGAAACCATTAGGGCCGTTAGGGCTCTCGCCCTTTAAACTCCTTAATTAATTGGGCCTAACCGCGATTATGCCATCATACCGGTTCCGTTCCTGGGTCGGAACGATCGATCAAGCGGACCCCTAAAGGTCTCCAACGTCGAAACTCCTGTATCGAGTCGCTGATGCTCCTCTTCTTCGGGGTGTCGTAAAACGCGAGTGATTTCTCTTTTCGTAATTTGCCCGTCATTTGAGGCGCCGTTTTTCTCACGCGTATCGATCTCGTAATTGCAAAAATCAGTAGAGATATTTATCTTAGAATTCTCTAACCTCACGGGCTTAGCTTTGAATCTTAGAAAATATTAGGGAGGTGATATTATTGTACCGAAAAAAAATTAGTTTATTTGTTCTATTTAATAAATGTTTTTTTCGAATATGGCGAAACAAAACTTTTGTCGGATCAAATCTATATTCGTTAACTGTTACAATATTTATTTGGCACAATTAAATCCTCCGTTTGGATATAACAAATATTTTGATAATTAATATAAATTTGCTTGTCCTAACAAAATATTTAGTTCGTCGTATTTGAGATTACATTTATTAACTCTTAATAAACTGTTTTTTTTTCGGTGCGGAGGAAGAACCAGCGGAGAGTTTAATTGCAATTTGCGAATCTTTCACAGTATCTCGTGTCAAGTATAATGCGGAATTTCTGAAATTCAGAGTTAAGGGCGAAACGTTACCCTGCACTGGCCATAGGTGATTCGTTTAGTCCTGCATTTAACCTGCGATGTATAAATAATTCTCGAGTGCACAAACCCGAATGCGGATGAATGCGTAACTCGGTTTCGCGCGACGCGATATATCTGCGTATAGGGAAAGAAAGAGGTGCGCACCAGTGGCGTTTGACCGACGTGTGATATGCAGCAGCAGCGGGCGCGGGCAACGCTGGGTGGCGTCACGTTCTCCCACCCCCCGGACCAACCCCCAGCCCTTTCGAACGTCCAATGCAATATTCAGCGCTTCCCGGAAAAAAAGTGGCGAAGCCTCCAACCGTCAAATTGGCGCCGCTGTCCATCACCGCCGGTGTGCAACCGGTCTGCCCGAGCTATCCCTCTCTCCCTCTCTCTCCTCCCGGCTATCGAGCGAGCCGGCGCTAGGCGAAAACGCTGACGCGAAAGCGACAGAGCGTGCGTCGGACGTATAGGTATTATTCGATCCGATACTCGGGGAAAAAACAATAGCTGCAACTGAGATTAAAGGCTTCGATCGTGAGCTCCCGCGCGGAGGGGTGGAGAGGGGGTGAACTCCCCGGCGCGAACGTTAATCTTACATTCCGCGAGGTCGGATAATTTCGCTTTGCGTTAGCGCGACATTCTCGCGGCGATACGCTTATAGAGACAAAGAATTAGTTGGATCTACTGAAAATTACTTGCAGGGTCGTAAGTAATTATCAATTTATATTAATGAAATCCTTTAATACATCAATTTGATATGTCTTTCCTACAATTACGGAATAGCATGTGATTGCAAGAAAGAAACATTTAATTAAGATGAAAAAAGATCTAATTGATGTAAATAAATAATTATCAGTAGATCCAACTAATTCTTTTTCTCTGTGTACTTGGGGTAGACCGAAGCGAATCGGATCACAGGGCGAATCGGATCATACAATTAAAAAAATAACTTGGTTAAAATGACTAAACGAGTAGTTATTCTAACTAAAATGCTAGTAAGTTGAACTAAGTTATTTTTTAATCAGAAAATGGTCAGTTCCATTTGCTTGGTTGTACCGACCATTTCCTGATTAGAATAACTAGATATGTGGTTAGAATAACTAAATATCAGGTTAAATTTACTAGTATTTTGGTTAGAATAACTAAATATATTCAATCAGATGCGTTTTGTCATTTTAATTAAATTATTTTTCCCGGGTCAGATCCACATTCCTTAGACCGTCTTGAAAATGAGTATTTCGTTATTTCGCATCACTTCGTTCTCTCCAACGAAGTACCAGTAATCGAAATGCTCATTTTTTCACCACAATTTAAGAAATATAGATCTACGATCCGCGCGCGATCCTCCTCGGTCCATCTTACGATGGAATTCCTTTTACCGCGAAATAACGGGTCCTTCCCGCGAAGGAATTGTAAGCTACAACGAAAAGTCCGAGTGGAAATGCGATATGATCTTTTTTTTTCCCCAAGACTCCCTCGAGACACCGACTCTCGACTATATACGAGTCTCTACACTCTCGCGCTTCCGCGTGCATTCACCCTCCCGATATATAGCCGACTCTTTCCCACTCCGGCTCCGTCGACTCGCGGGATACTCCTTCAACGTTCGCGGGGCGAGGCCCCGGGGGCGAAGATCTCGAAATTATCCGAGTTAATAAGCGCCGCAAGCGCTGCGAATACCGTTTCGCTCCGCGGAGCTACAACTTGCTGCCTTTTATGTTACGACGTCGATGAGCGAGTCGAGCGAGCGAGCGAGCACGGCGGCGCGCGGAGTAAAGCGGAGGAGACGACGACGAGGACGACGCCGACGACGAGGAAGAAGGCGGGCTCCTCACGGTTTCTCCTTGCTCTCCGGTAAGTAAGACCCCGCGTGTATATTACTGCAGGAGGCAAGGCGAAGCGGAGGGAGCATAAAAGACTCGACACTCCGTTATAATAAAGTCCACCCTTGGAAGCCTTCCGTCCCCCGACACCCCCCTCGGCGGCCCAGCATTATGCCACCCAACTTACTTTGTTCCTCAACTTTATTAATTTTTCCCTCGGTCTTGGGGGAACGCTGCCAGCCATGGTATATCAGCGGCGACGTCGGCAATGGTGGTGGTGGTGGTGGTGGCGGTGGTGGTGCGAGGAACCTGCCTTGGGGTCGGGGGATTCTTGTGACGGGAAATTTTAAAATCTGTCTACGCGTTGTCGAACCACGAAGGAAACTTTATTATTAGCGGACCCGAGGAAGGAGAAGAAGGCGGGGGTGGGGGCGGCAGGAGGCGACGAGGGGGTGGGCTCCGAGCGAAGTATACCGCGAAGGCTCGCTCGCGGAGATATTGCTTTTATAAACTCATTTGCAGCCGCGCCCCGCGATCGGAAAAGTTTTAGCCGCGTCCGCGGGGCGCGGCCGCGTCTGCGGCGGACACGAGATATGCCGCCGGGTGACAACCCTCCGGTGATTGATGCGCCCCCGAACTAAAGACTCGCCGATGCCGAATAATTAGGGGCGGTTCTTTGACACTTTGCCGGAGGTGTTAACTTTTTTTCTCTTCCGTTCTACTTTGCCTATATATACGTATATATACGCGTTTATGTAACGGCGGCGAAGGGCGATCGGGGGGTGCGCACGCGCGCGCGTCTCGACTGCGCGTCGGTTGGATGACGGCTCGAGAGACTTTGACTTCCGGTCGAGCGGAACTTTCGAGAGTTATCGAGCGGGGAACGGCGCTGTCGTCGGTTAAGAAAAAAATTGCAACTCGAAGAGAGCAGAGAACGTACGCGCGATTCTCCGGTTTACCCCGTTCCGCAGCCTCCCTCCCGCCGCGCGTCTCGAGTGCGACGTTACACCGCGGCGGAAAACCGAAAATCCGATTGCGACAACATCCGTGAACCGATTAGCGGGCCACTTCCCCGCGCGGGTTTCTGCAACATAAATATTTACGACTCATTCACGAAGCTAATATAAATGCGATTCGGGCGTTTGCTCTTTTTAGTGCACGCTCTAATCCGATTAGGAGGACAATGTCGCCGTAGCTGCCGCATTGTGCCGCGGCGCGAACCTACCTTACCGGAAAGGAAGGGGTCCCCGTCAACCCCGCTATACATATACCGCGCGTACCATTCCTGGTCGGTGACGCGGATTTAGTCGCTTTACAGCTCTCGCTCTCCCATACAGGAACGAATAAGTCGCCGTTGCTCCTGCGGCCGCCTGCCAGGATCCTCGCTCGTGGGATGTATACATCCGCGTGTAGAGAGGGCGCAGTGGTGTACGCCCGCGGCGATCACGGGTCACCGCGTGGATGCCGGGCGGGGGAGGGGGGCATTGTTACCCCTGTCGGCTTAACTACGCGCCCCCGCGACGTATTTCGGAATTCCATATGCTCAGCCAAAAATATGATCGGATGTGTCACGCCGATTCGGCGCGACGTAAATGAGATCCTTTTTTTTTCAGAATTCCCGCGACGGGGGGGTGGGATCAGCGAGGGAGGAGCGCACAGTTGCGGGGGAAGTAAGAGAGTTTGCTCGTGAGAGTGACATTTGCTTGGGAAAAAATTGATTGCGAAAGGCGCGCGGCATGATTACGTTATCTCGATACACGGAAAAAATTTATTTGCAATCGTGGTAAGACAAAGTCTTGCCGAGAACTTGTTACAGTTATGATACAAATATTTATCTGTGGCGGCAAAAGTTGCATCCAATAATAGCAAATTTATCGGCAATCGCAGTGACATTTTTTTTTCGTAAAAATATTTGCTCTCCCGGCAAATATTTGTGTCACAATTGGACATATCAATTGCTGCCACGGATGAAATTAGTGTCACGATAGCGAAAAGTTCTCAGCAAAACTGGGTTTTGCTGAGACTGTAAAATCATTTTTTGTCCGTGTAGACTCGAACTAATCTTTCCTTTCCGCGAGCCTCGAGACGAAGAAGTCCTTTTTGCCTCGACGCGCCGGCGACTGACGACGTGAGACCGTATACACCGAATTGACAGCGCGCTCCGAAATTATTTAGCGTCATTACACGCGCGCGTGGTATACCTACGCGTCGCGACCAACGCGGAGACGGACCCGTGTAAGCGACTCTCCACCCCATTGTCAGCTCAGCCTTTTCAGAGACGCATTTGTTATCCTTTGAATGAGGAGCAAGCTATTATTTATTCCATTCTTATTTTTTGTCAGGCCCGTTGTGTAGTAAATGGATATAAGTCAGCGCGGGCGAGCGGTGGCTCTGTCATTTTTATCGCCTCTCCCTGAATTAAGAAGGTGGAGCCACACGGCTTCCTCTCTTTCTCTCCCTGCAACCCACGACGGGACCGAATTGAGCTCGAGTAGGAGGGCCGCCATATTTCGAGCTGCTCTCCGGTCCGCGCACACTGCTGGTATATCATCGTTACGGTTGTAGCTACCGAACGGCGATGGACCGGGCGTTACCACTCGTTAAATACCTCGTAGGTGATTTACCGCGTCGGGATTTTCGGCGCGATTCGCTTTTAGAGACGACGGCGATATTTCGGAGAACGAAATGCCTGCGTTTTTAGCGACGCTGAAGTTGCTCTTATTCATATTATTAGTTGGTTCCAAAGTTGAAGAAACTTATACCACGGTAAAAATTTAAATTATCATTTGCAAAGTTTGTGGTAAATTTCAGGACAAGGCTAAATTATCGTAACGATAATTATAATTCTAGTAAAAGTTCTAGTAAAATTCGTAGAAGTTGCTATAGTGTCGCTGTAATTTTTACTAAAGTTGTAGTTATCGTAACAATAAATTGGGCTTGTCCCGGAATTTAACACAAGTTTTATTTTTTTCCGTGCCGAGAGAAAAAGAATACTTCAACGCGCAGCAACCAATCCCAGAAAGTATACCTATGGGAGGAAAGCTCCAGGTAAAAAATGTAGTGATGGGACAGTTATGAATTCAGTGAAATACTGTACTGCACAGAACTGTATAGGATTTAAATTTACGTTCGACACACACACAAGTAAACTTTATACGCTATAGTGTTTAACCGAATTCAAAACTGCACACTGTCACTAAATTTCTTATTCGAACTTTTCCCCCCGTACTTTCTAGGATTGATCGCTACATTTTGAAACATCATTTCTCTCACTATACGGAGATGAATTACGCAGAACCTCCCTTTGGGACGGGTCCTACATAGTCCAGTAAACGAAGCTCTGAAATACGACTTTTTGAGAACCAGCCTGCGTTTTGGTTTAACGTTGTCATTTGACCTTATAAAGCTCTGGGTGAAGTATCGCGGTTTTTCCTCCACGGGTTATGGTTGAAAAACAATAACAAATACCATAAAAATGGGTTATTCGAGAATAACTCGAAAACTAAGCGAGATATCGAAAAAAATTTAAATCCAAAATTGTAGAGCTTAAAATTCTCTATAAAAAAGGTTCACACACTTTACCCCCACTCCCTACGGTTCACCCTCTAGAGCCGCGCGAACGTTGGGGGGAAAAAAAAATCGTAAAACATAGAAAATTTAACATTTTCGAATGCTTCTTTTTTTAAATTGCTTAAGAAGTTCTCTACTTTTTAAATAAAATTATATTTTTTTTCTTCATGCAATTGTTTAAAAACTGTCAAGTAAATAAACGATATCTCTCGATATATTGAATTAATGTTTCTTCTTTGTGTTCCATAATTTTGTTAGTTAAATTCCCTACATATTACACTCGGATCATTTTTTTGTAATTGGCGTAATTTTTGAAATATCTGCGTTTTAAAAAATTGCTTTTTCAACTACTTGGTGCGTCCGGAGAACCGCTGGTGCTACATATATAGTCTATGTCTCTGCGCCATTCACACTTCCCCCTTCTTCTTTCCCCCCCATGGATGGTGGATACTCCACTCGAGTCCGTTCCCTCCTGGGCCTCGCTCTCCTCCGTTTAAACTTCTCTAACCTCGACCGCTTTCGCACAGCAAAATATATTATGCACCACCATATTAACTATATTATAAAAAAAAGTATCGGATTATTTCGCTCATAAATAAAGTAAAATAACAAGTTTGAATTTTTCAATGATTGTTATTTAACATATTAAAAATACCACCGCCGCCGTTTTTTTATTATAGATTCAAGCATGATTAAACTATGACATAATTTTAACGAGTTAATTGGTGTGGTTGAACAAGTCGAAATAAATTAATGAAAATGAAACAACTTTGCTTCCGCCGTTTTTCTAACGTAATAGATAGCGGAAAACAGTGGACGCAAAGTTGTACACCTAATAATTGAAGAGGTAAGTGGATGAAGGGGTTATGTAGCAAAAAGTTGGTTCAGAGATATTTGAGTTTGTAGGTCGCTTTACCAGAAGTTACATTCGGACATAACTCTTTCATCCACTTACCTCTTCAATAATTGTACTCGTTTCCACACCACCATGAGGTATACGCATTGTGCGCATCGATGGTGGCGCCGCCTTACTCGCCTGGTGAGCAAAAAGTGCTGTACTGGGTTACACGGCACGGGGGTGTACGACTATACATGTGGTCACATGTACACTTAGGTTTGCCTGTTAAGCACAAGCCGGAAGGTCTGATTGGTTGACAGTGTAACCCATTTGTGCCAATCTTGGCCACTACGCGGCGCTTTCGGCGCATTTTCGAGATACGCACAAGGCGTATAGTAAACGGCGCGTTTTTTTAATTGTGGTTTCCCCAGTAGGCCTATTCCACAACTGTCGATCTAGTGTGCAAAAATGTGCTATAGAGTAAGATCCCAGAGCCCCCAGGCCTACATACGTCATTTTAGCAAAGCTAACATTTTATTATTCATGCGCACGAGTGCGAGTGAGAGCATGAGATGGCATTGTAAGACAGCTTCATGAAATTTAGGTTGTTTATTTGTGTTAATGGAATATTATAATAATTATTCAATAAAACTTTAATGCCTAATTATAACAATAATTTCAATGCAATACAATTGGCAAAATAAAAGTTCAAGAATTCCATGTTTCATTAAATTTCGGTTTTAAATGTAAATGTAATGAAAATACACAGTACAAAATTGTGGGTCAAATTTAACATATGTATAAATAATAAACATATGTTAATAATTTAATATATAATTTAACATATGTATATAGTGTGTTGAAAAGAGCTATACAGATGTATGATAAAAGTAATACCAAGCTGTGTTAAAATTCTCGGCGATTAAACTATGAATTTTTACAGATTTATATTTTATTGTGTTTAATTTACACGTGAAAACGAAAGAATTGTTTAATTTAAATTTTAACACGCAATTTTTGTATGCAAGGGCGAACATTTTATACTGTGTATATTTATGAAAACTAATATTTTTCAATTACAATAAATTCAAATAAATAATTATTTACTGATATTTTGTTCTTATATCTATCAAAGATACATGAATTAAAATGTAAAAAAGTATTAGTAAAAAATATCACGTATAATTATTAATGATCATATCATCGACTCTTAATCTTCGTCGACACGGATCCGTGACAAGTATATTTTAATTGATTTTTCGGAAGATTTGAGAAACTCGATAAGTTTATGTACGATGTGCGATAAGATCTTCTTAGAGATGCTATAACAGAGCTGGGCAGTTCGGAACTCTGTATGTTTATTTCCAACCTTTCCTTATCGACTCCGCTCCGGCAGGCGCTCGACCGATAGGTATGAAACGTCAGCGTTTAGGCCAAACTGTATGTAAAAAAAACTATAAAGGATGCAAAGAAAATCTTTATTTTAATAGGCAACAAATAAAATATTCGAACTCTTAGATTAAAATAATAAAAACAGGAAAACATTTGTATTGCGCCTACTGCAGGATTAGCAGCTGGAACTTGAGGTTGTCCTTATGTAGTTGACAAAACTGCTCCTGTAACAAAATACCAATGTCTTGAGTTTTCGAAAATGCGACAATGGTCACTTTTAGAACTCACCAACATACTGAATTTTACTACACAAATAAATATGAAAATAAATGTAATCTTACCTGTTTCATTGTCGTTATCATCTGCCCCATCACTACTTGACCCATCACTACTTGAGTCATCGTCAAGTTCAAAATTGTAGCTGTCGTCACTGGAATATTCTTCATTGTCGCTCGATTCTTCCAAGATTCTTATATTACCCAGTTTTTCTTTATCTTTACGCATCAATTTCCGTGTCTTATATATAATATATTATATATGCCAGTATTTCACTTGTAATAGAATGGCTCAATTTTTTAATATGATGTTCTGTAAAGGCAACAGTTAGTATTCCTGAGTGAAATATGCTAAAACATCTTCTAAATATATACATAAAAAGATAATTACAGTGCTATTTACTAAAAAAAAGAAAGTCGAGTTTGACAGCCCACTTTTGCAAGAGGAGTCTCTGAGACTCCACATCGGTGTTTATGAAACAAAAAAGGTACATCACCGGTTACGGGTTAAAAAAAGCATGCTCTTTTAACGGCTACACTTGCTCGATATGAGCATGCTACTTTTAAGCATGCTTTTAAATAAGCATGCTTAAAGCAAGCACTCGGATACACATGCTAGTTCCTCTAACAGGCTGTCCCAGTGCAGTGGAAAAGATGGAACACCAAGTGGCTATCCGTACAGAAGTGAACAAAAATAACTGTATTACTTGCAATTCAATGCATACGAAATCTTCTATTGAAAGAGAAAAAAAAAGGAGGAATAGGAATATTCATCAAAGTTTCAATTGTTGAGATAGAGTAAAGAACTTCCTGCGTTTCACTCTTAAAATAATATACTTTTAAGAAAAAAAAACAGTATTAAAACGAGTTTTGAAAAAAGTATATTTATTTTACAGTTTGAAGATATTAATTTTCATGAAACTCGTACAATCAAATAGGTCGGTTTTGAACGTGTAAAATAAAGTGATAAAAACTTTTTATGAGAAAAATGTATATTTTATTACCATGGGGTCCACTGGACCCCGTGTGACCACTACGAATTAATAAATTATTAATAAATTGTCTGTCGCATATTCGCCCAAATGCTCTTCGCATTTGGGCCGTAGACCGGTGTGAGGGAGAAATTCGACACTCCTCGGGCCCTTTGAGCCATAAATTAGATCCGGGAAAGTTCCTCATTGCCGCGGGGTCGAAAAGCGACCAGTACGTTCGAAAACCCCCGAGCGACCGGAACAGCTCGCAAATAAAGTTAATGCATTGTTTGTTTTCCCTTACAAATTGGTATAATTTTATTCATCCTAAACCCACCACGCAAGATTAATTTGGCGCGTAGTCCGTCGCGCAAAGACGGAACATTGTTTATTAGAATAGGTATTGCGGGAAACGACTTATTTCGATCCGTCCGTTAATTAACCTTTTCCGGAAAAGGTGTGCGACGGAACACAGACTCTAGTCTTTATGACTGTCCCGTCGTTTGACGGAAAGGATCGGAAGCGTTGAACCCCGTCCGCGACGGTCCCTGCCACATGTGGTCCCTGCCGGGCCGTGTTAAGTGGGCAGTAAGGCTCGGTGTGGCACGGATCCGTGCCATTCATGGGGGGAAAGAAGGGTGAACGGCGCATACATAGACTATATGTGTAGCACCAGCGGTTCTCCGGACGCACCAAGTAGTTGAAAAAGCAATTTTTTAAAACGCAGATATTTCAAAAATTACGCCAATTACAAAAAAATGACTCGAGTGTAATAAGTAGGGAATTTAACTAACAAAATTATGGAACACAAAGAAGAAACATTAATTCAATATATCGAGAGATATCATTTATTTACTTGACAGTTTTTAAACAATTGCATGAAGAAAAAAAATATAATTTTATTTAAAAAGTAGAGAACTTCTTAAGCAATTTAAAAAAAGAAGCATTCGAAAATGTTAAATTTTCTATGTTTTACGATTTTTTTTTCCCCCCAACGTTCGCGCGGCTCTAGAGGGTGAACCGTAGGGAGTGGGGGTAAAGTGTGTGAACCTTTTTTATAGAGAATTTTAAGCTCTACAATTTTGGATTTAAATTTTTTTCGATATCTCGCTTAGTTTTCGAGTTATTCTCGAATAACCCATTTTTATGGTATTTGTTATTGTTTTTCAACCATAACCCGTGGAGGAAAAACCGCGATACTTCACCCAGAGCTTTATAAGGTCAAATGACAACGTTAAACCAAAACGCAGGCTGGTTCTCAAAAAGTCGTATTTCAGAGCTTCGTTTACTGGACTATACAAGGGTATACCGACACGAGACGACACAGCGTCGACGCTCCACCGCGGTACCGAATCGCTTTCATATTTCATCAGCGCTCGCCGTGCAGCCCCAGTATAGCATACCGATGACCGACGACGGTCAGTCTCCACCGCGCGGTAACGATAATCCCGAGTCAAAGCTGCCCTGTCGTCCGTGTCGCGCGGGAATGTCCTGCGCGAAGAAGCGCGATATATAGATATTCCGGTGCACGAAAGGCGCGGGTGGAGGTCCGAGAGGTCGTTGAAGGCAGTGACGTCCGGCGGATCTAACATCTTACAACGATCTCCACTCCGCGGCCTCAATAATAGAAGACCACCACCCCTTGTGCTCGCTTCGGCGACGACGACGACGACGACAACGACTAGGGGGTATATCCGACGAAACGTCGGAACGACGAGGCCGCGCGTGTCGAAGCGATGTTCTCGAGTCGACTCCGGTGACCGGGTCGAAGAGGGCGAAGGAGAGATCCGAGAGGAGATATCGTCGCGCGAGTTTTTTTTCCTCTTTTTTCCGTGAATATTCATACTCCATGGTGTAAGTACCTATGGGCGATACCGTATACCGCTCGATCTTTTGTGTCCAAACACGCGGCGATCGTCCGGGAAGTAGGTAGGTACACCGAAAAGAAAATTTGCTTTATCGGAATAATCGTATTTTTGAATAGTCCTGAGAACACATTTATTTGATTAAAATGAATATCGATTAAACTTATATGAATATTATTGATGTATTAATTGAATGTTATTCGGGTCAAATCGATATTCATTCGAATCGAATTAATATGCACTTAGGACTATACTTACACACAGAAAAAAATGGTTTTGCAGAATTAACAATACTGGGTTTTGCTGAGTATTTCTTGCCATCATGACAAATATACACTGAAAAAAGTATTTAGCTAATCCAGCTATATTTCTGGCTGCCTCAGACACAACTAGAAAAATATTGCTAGCGTAGCAAGAATTCTTGCTATTGCGAAAAAAATTATCACTGCAATTATACTATAATTTTCTAGTTGTGGCCAAATTTCTTTGAGTGTATTATCCGTGGCTGCAAAAGACATGTTTAATAGCAGTAAAAATAATTGTCGACGCAGCAAATATTTTTACCGACAACAAAATTTCACCGTTAACGTAGTAATATTTGCCGTTATCGAACGTACCTATCTTTTGCCGCCACAGATAATATTTTTCTCACGATAGCAAAAAGTCCCGAGCAAAACCTAGTTTTACCAAGAGTGTAAAATCATTTTCTTCCGCGCAAGAACACGTTTCATTCGATCAAGCAAATTTTTTTTTCTCAGTGCAGGTTTCCTCGCGATATCGCGAGAGGGGATCCGGTAACATATTTGACGGTGCGGCGGCTCGCGCGGAGGGGTGCGCGTAAAATCGGATTGACCAGTTGCTGTCCATATTGGTCCTCTCTCCTTACTCGTTGCTCTCCGCATTCGACGCGGACCTCACCCTCGTCGAGGGGATTACGATGTCGGTCGGTCCGTCCGGTGCGATTTTTGTTCGATTGCCTCTCGCGCGCGCGAACATCTCAGCCTATTCATTCGCGAGCAACGTCGTACTACGGATACCGAGTGCGAGCGAATATCCTCAACAATTTGACGAAGATCGTGCGCGATACCGTGTACTCGGAATCTCGTAAAATTCTCACGCGCCTGTAGGGGTTTCTGCGCCCCGTACTGTATACGTCCATCTCTACCTCTCCCGGAGTTCGCCACCGAGAACGAAGGTTATTTATGATTCGCAGTAAAGTCCTGTAATTCAATCTGGAACGTTGTGTTTAAGTGGCTCGTCTCCGATAGAGAGAGAAAGAGAGGGGGGGATTCGCGGAGCCCGGGCGATTACCGGAGGGTGGTTTATACTCGAAAAGAGAGAGCGATTCCGGAGGAGCGAGCTCCGCGCGGGATTAGCCCATAGTAATAACCTCCCCGTGGCTTGCGGAGCCTCGCTATCCGAGCCGCAAGCCCTCTCTCTCTCTCTCTCTCTCTCGCTCCGCTACCAAGGAGATACCTTTACGGGGATGATTTTACGCGGTGGAGCACAAAGCGGGCTACATACCGCGGCGGCCGTGTCGGAGGCGGTCTGGGGGCAATCCTGTTGATTAAAAGGTGGGGAATCGACCCAAATAAACTCGCCATTAAACCAGATGAGTCTCCGCGCGATCGCACTTCACCCCGCCCTCGCTTGCTCGCCGCGTTTCGGCGGATATATATCCAACCTACCCACTTTTTCCCGCTTCCCCCGCGACACCCCCGCCCACCCCCCTCCTCGCCCGCAGACCACGTCCCGGAGGATGCGTGAGGCGCGGCGGGGTAGGGGGAATAAATTGATTTCGTTGACTCAACCAGCCGTAACGCCCCCTCGGCATGATATCAACCCTAAGCCTCGGTTATCTTTATTTAAGCTTTACGAGAGGCTGCTCTCTCTCTCTTTCTCTCTCTCGGGCGAATCGCGAGGGAAGCCCTGCTTCTCCCGTGGCAACTTTTCGTAGGTTCGTTCCTCGGTGCTGCTTTTCCGCGTGGGGTACATTTATATATAGCTTCTCTCTCTTACTTCTGGATTTTGTGAGATAGGAGGGGATGGGAGTCATTATCGGACACTTCGTTGGAAGGTGTATCTTTAAATCGGTCGGTGGAAGCTAAAACAGTAGATATGTGCATTGAGAAAAAAATAGTATATTTAATTAAATCGGCGTTTACGGATGGGGGAATGGCGAATTAGTTGTTTCGACTAATCAATTTGGTTACAACGATTAACGACTATTTGAAGTATTATAAATTATAACTGAAGCTTCCTCACCCACATAATCGCCGATTTAGTCAGATCTAGTACATTTTTTCAATATAGGTAATTTTTACCTCACGCGCGCGTTAAGGTAAAAATTTATGGTCGCTTATTTTCAGCGACAAATAGGTCACGCGACCAAGATTATTCGCAAATAAGCAGTTGGCATTTTCGTTGTTATTCGAACGTTTCAAATTATCAAAAATGAATGCAACTGCTTATTTGCGAATAATCTTGATTGCGTAATTTATTTGACGCTGAAAGTAAGCGTCGACCATCACCATGAATGTATACCCCTAAGTATCACACATTTTTAACACGACGTATCCGCCATCCATGGAATTTTCTGCAAAGTCGAACGCATAAATTCGATCTCGGTTCACCCACACCTATGCAGAATCCAACGCGGTCAGGAAACGCCTTCACCTTTCACAGCGCGCGATAACGATAAAACCGGCGTCGTTCTTCGGGAATTAGGGGGATATCCCCGGTAAGTAATAACGCTTTCCGACATTATACCTGGGAGGAAGTGGCTGAATCGTCATTACGGGCAGAGCGCGGCGGGACGAGCGAAGTGCCAATCCGACGAAAGCATGGGTTTCATGGCCCTCGATAGCGCGGCGGAGGAAAGTCTGGACGGACTGCGCGCGGCGGAGCGTCCGGGCGGAGGGGGCGCGGTTTATTTTAATTGTCTCCGCGGCGTGTAAATAATGACTCGCGGCCGCCGCGGCTATGGCGTCATTAACCTCGTGTAAGTGTTTGCTATGGGCTCGAACGTGCTCGTATAAAACGTCCGAGTAATGGCTGTTGGTTCGCTGCAATTTCTGCCGCGACACACGCGCGCGCGCGCGCTGTGTCGTTCCGAGCTTCGCAGCGCGCGGCGATAGTCCCGCTGACACGGCGTCCAATTTTGATTGCTTCGCTTCGATTTTTCGACGCGTAGAGTTTGTCGGAACTCGGGAAAACTTTGCGCGAGATATTCTAATTGGCCTGATTGCGAGTGCGAAAAAGTGATGTTAATTTTTAAAATCATATAATCGGTGTGTGGACCTATATATATCATCTGTACAGAAAAAATGATTCTACAGTCATAGCAAAACTAGGTTTAACTGAGAACTTTTTAGTATCATGATAAAGATATTATCCACGACAGCAAAAGATATTTTCTGTAATAGTAAAAATATTTGCTGAGATAAAAATTTCACCGTGACTACAGCTCAATTTGCTCTATTATTGGACGCATCTTTTACCGCCGCAGAAAACATTTCCGGCGTGATAGCAACGAGTTCCCAGCAAAACCTAGTTTCGCTGATAATGCAAAATCATTTTCGTTCGTGTGGCGTCTTTCAGTCTCATGCCATTGCTGCTTAATACCAAAAGTATTCCATATATGTCGGCACCGCAGAATTTTTTACCGTGTATCATTTCTTGTCGATTTATCTTCCTATCGAAATTCTTGCAAGGGATATTTTTTCTTTGGTTCATTCTTTCAATAGTTGATACATGAAATATTTGCCTTCATCCGTGTATAGTACAATCTCACACCCTAGACGGAAAAATGCTGTATATTTTGTATATGATCCATACATGGTTTTGGTCATATATGGATTATACGTATATGATTTCTATATTAACCATGTAAAGATCACATATAGATTTTTGAATGATTGTATAATCCATATACATATAGCCTGTGTACATGGTTAATATAGAAATCACATATAATCCATATGTGACCAAAACCACATATGCATCATATAGCACATTTCCGCCTGGGATGTGTGTAATTTCTGAATCGCAGCTACTGCTATACGTTTATTCCCTATCCTTCGCAAGCACGACGGCGACTCGGCGCACTGCATAATGCAGAAACGCTCCCCGGGAGTAGCGATATTCACCCGCGTTATCGCGCGTATATGCTAGACGAGCGCGCATCCAGCTTCCAGAGCTCAATTTCTCCCACTCGAAATCCACCTTCTCCCGCCACGGCAATCCCTCCCCCCCCCCCTCTCGTATTTGCCGTCGCGAAGTCGTTGACAAGGCCGAACACCGGTTTAATTAATTGCAGGAATATCTATAGGTATACGAGTATACAGGGTGTTCACGCCCAGGCGCCGAGAGTGGGCAGAGCCTTTTTCGGGTTTGCCGTATACGCGAATCAACAGTGATCTGTGCAGTTTGGTCTTCGGTTAACAGACGACTGCAGTGACAACAGAAAAGGCCTATCCGAGCCGCTAGTGGTTTGTATATGTGACAAATTTGAAATAGACTCTACGCATTCTTGCAGCCTCAACGCGAACACCCTATATAACACATTCGCACTCGCCATAACCCGCGCCATCGCCACGATTCGATCGAGTTTATTTCAACCGCCAGTATCCCTGTCTCTCGCCGCGCCGCTTCTGCCTGTTTACACGCCGTAAATATTACTCGCATCTGATTACGCGGGTTGTCTGCGGCGCTTCTCCGCGGTTCTCGACGGTGTCGCCTCGTAATCGACGCAGGATTAATTGGCCGATGCGTTGCGACCGTACGCGCGCGAGTGGCTCGTCGCGCGCGCGTGCCGTGGATACGCGGGCGCGTTAACGTACGCGCGACGCGTCCGCGGCACGCTGCTATCCGCTTGCCATTAATCAAGAACGCGCGGGATATGACGTAAGGTGTACTCGCGGCGCCGCGGCGCGATCCGGCCGCTTAATGGACTTTCGTACGCGGTTCCGGAATGTCGGATTAGCAATTCTAATCCGTGCGCCGAATCGACGATCTCTTGACGTTCAGTTCGATCGTGTATACCGCGTATATGTACTCGCGCGGTGAGTAATTACGCGCGTTAAGTGCCGAGATGTGCGCGCGCAAGATGATCCGCCGGACGATTCGTCGCGGATGACAGTGATCGATCGCGCGATCTTCGTTACCAGCGGACCGGTATACATATATCGCGCGGCGCGGGATTGTACGTCGTTTGGAACGAGAAATCGCAGCGGGTGTAACGAGATCTGGTCGCGGCCACTTCGATCTGTCGATTTTGGCGATACCGGAGCGCGATTATTATCGCGATCCGCGTGAGCGCGGCTTTCTATCGCGATTTCTAATGCTCGATCGAGGTCGGTCTCGCGTTTATCGTATGTAAAGATCGAGTATGCAGTGAGACTGCAGGTGACACTTTGCATTATAGATTATTCTTTCGCTCGGAGACGATATAGCGATTGAATTTTAATATTAAGGTTCGTCGAATTGTCTCGTCATCTTGTCGACTATAATAGTGTTGTATTTTTTTTTTTCAAAAGGATGTACAATGATTTTGGTGTTAAATTGAACGCATTTGATGTACCGATACATTAAAGCTAATGCTACAGTGTCTCGATTATATGGAGATCGAGTTTTTCTACGGCTAAACTTACTCGCCAGGAGAAAAACTTCAATCACTATTATCTCATTATCTATGAGCTCTGGCTCATATTTATATAATACTTTTTTGTAGATTACATTTCAATCTATAAAAAAGTCTTCTATCGATGTAAGCCAAAAATGCATAAACAGTGAGATAATGTTGATTCAAGTTTCTTTTCTGGCAAGTAAGTTTAGCCTCATGGCACGTAGATATTATCTACGACAATTTCTAGCGCGCGATCGAGGTCGATCGGACTCGTACACGTGTAGGTACGTATGCGGCTCAGGCGCGCAAAGGTGAAACGCGCGTTGATCACTGGGACGGCGATTCCTCCTGCGCCAGGATGACAGTTAACCAGAGACAAATAGCCTCCCGATACGGAGCGAGCGAACGCCCACGTTTCGTACGGCACTTTTACATTCCGCCCGGTCTGGAACAAATGGCGACGGAGCGTGTGCATGAATATAATGAAACTACTCGCGCGGCGGAGCGAGGCGAGCGAGGAGGGGGATCCCGCGAACCCGTACACGCACGGCAATATTATAATAACGAAGCACGTCATTTCTCAGAGTGTCAACTGCACTGAATCGAAGGACCGCGCGAAATGGGTGGACTCGTCCGCGGGAGTGGTGCTACTGCGTCTAACATCCCCGGGGGAGTCGTGAACCCCGGGGCTGCGCAGCTTCATCAACAGATATTAAAGGATTTGCATAAAGTATTGTATTATTATTGTTATCGCTTCGGCGGACGTGGAACGAGGCGAGTTATATACCTGCCCTTAAACATAGGGGTGGTTTCTGGGTCCGTAGAGAGGAGCCGGAATATTTATCGGGGCGGACGGAGGCAAAGACGAGAGACTCGCACTTTTGAAATCATTTTTTTTTAGGTAATAATTTGTAAGAATAGGAAGAAAAAAATTTTGTTTTCTCAAAAAATTAATTATATCTCGGTGTCTTTTTGAGATTGCCCCAATAAATCTATGATTTTCGTAATCAGAGTGGAAAAAATACATAAGGTAGAATGGTTGAGAATTCGATTCCAAAAATTTCGATTTTTTCATACTGATTCCGAAGATCACTGGATTATTGAAGGAATCTCAAAGGAGCACCAAGATCTTGATGATTTTCGGAGGAGAAAAAAATTTCTCTTTTATAAAATCGGTAATATCTCATATTTTATTTCAGATGTCGACCTAATAACCATGATTTTCGTAATCAGCACAACAAAATACACAGGATGGTCGAAAATCGAAATCTCTGGAATCGAACTCTCATCCAGCCTGTCTTATGTATTTTTTCACGCTGATTCCGAAAGTGCTAGATATATTGACGATATCTTAAAAGAAACATAAGATATCGACAATTCTTTGCCGGAAAATTATTTCTTTTTTGTACATAAAATCAACGATTTCTCATATTTCTTTTGAGATATCAACCTAATAACCGAGCTTCTCGTAATCAGTGCGAGAAAATACATAAGACAGGATGGTCCAGCGATCGATTCTCGAGATTTCGATTTTCGGCAAAATGTCGAGGGATGAATAATTTTTTCTTCGAATCAACTCTACGTATTTATCACTGTAAGATATCTACCGATAACACGATAAGTGCGAAACGAACGGCGTAATGTGGAAGGGGAGAAGGATCCTTTTTATCAGATTTTAATATCGCCCCACAACTCGACAACGACCGGGATAAATAACATTAAGTTTTATAAAGCCGCGTCGTCGGGCTACGTCGAAGAAGGGGATTGAATAGCAAGCCGCATCTGTGGCCTCGTGGAGGGTGTAACTGTTATAACGGCAAGGGCTTTCTCTCTCTCTCTCTCTCTCTCTCTCTCTCTCTCTCTCTCTCTCTCTCTCTCTCTCTCTCTCTCTCTCTCTCTCTCTCTAACTCTCCGACTTCGTTCTCCTCCCGGCACTAACTTTATTGCGTAGCAATTTGCTTATTAACTCGCAGTTAGTCTCGGCTGTGCGTCGATTAATTAATAGGCGTCGAGTCGCCAGATGGAGGCACGCCCAGCCCTGGATATCCTCGCCCCGACGCAACCGCCTCGACGAGATTGTGTATAAGCCACCCTTAAACGCCCTCTCCGCTCCCTGAAATAATTCGATTTAATTTTCTCGCGAAATAAAATTTCAAACTAGCCGCCCGGCCCGGCCTGGCAAAAGGCCCGCTCCCCCTCTGATCGAAGTGTGGGAAGGGTGGCGGCGCTCGTTTCGCCCCGCGAGGAGATTTCCTCCGCCTGGAAAATGTCACCGGGTCCAGGTATAAGGCTTCGCCTTGCCGTATTGTGCGGAAAAGCTGTCCAAACTGAATCACTCGAGTTAACCTCTGGCCATTCGTACAGTAAACCATGATAGGCGGGGGGACTGAGTCGTGCAGGGAAAAAAAATTAATCGTAGCATCTGCAAAGTTTGTGGTAAATTCCGAGACGAGGCCAATTTATCGTCACGATAACTACAATTTTAGCAAAAATCACAGCAACGCTTGCAACTTCTACACTGAGAAAAAAAATTGGTTGAATCAATTTAGTTGTTTTGAATTCTCTCAAGCCATTAAATATTTTCTTAATTTATATAATTGCGTTCAATCGAATACCCGTTCATGCGCAACTGTTATAATATAGATATGCTCAATCACTCTAAATAGATATTGAGTTGCTACAACTTTACATATTTAGTTTTCCCCACATATGACTATTTTTGTGCAGTTGAAACAATTAATTATTTTCTTAGCGTGATTAATATTTACTCACATCGATTACGCTCATACTTGTTGTGAACGAACGCGAGTATCGATTTAAACACAATTTCCTTAATTGAAATAAATATATCGTTTCGACTAATTTTTAAACCAATTACGATAAATCCTTCAACCAACATTTTTTCTCAGTGTACAAGTGTTACTATAATTTGTACTCAAATTGTAGCTACCGTAACGATAAATTAGCTTTGCCCCGAAATTTCCCACAAACTTTTCCAGTCCTACGATCAATTTGTTTCTTGCTCGCGCAGCATCCACGACTCGAGTTTGCAAAATCGCGCGATCCCCGTTGAAATCAACGATTCCCCGCGTGCAATCTTCCGCGGCAGCCTCGCGTTATCGTCGCGACGCGACCGGCCACGGCAAACTCGTATACCTACCGACCAATCTCGAAGACGATCTCCCTTCATTAGGTTACCGCCGTCGGGACCTAACGACGTCGTATAAACGTATAAAGCAATAGCGGCGCCGAAGCTCCGCCGTGCACAAATCTGCATAAACGCGGTACCCGTGTTCCCGCGGGCACGAACAACCCGCGGTCACATAATACGCGCGCGCGCGCGCCCGCCTCAGGTGTGTAAACCTATATCGCGCCCCTCCGCGTTCGCGTGCATGTTCGCGCGATAAACGTTCGAACGGCTTCCTTATCTCCTCGGTTCGGTTCACCCCGTAGGCAATTCGGCCGTCCATCCCCGCGGCGCGTCCGATAGGTTGCGGCGCTCCGTCATATTCGCCCCTGTGCAAACGCGTACGCGTCTCCTCCGCACACACGCGCGCGCGCGCGCGCGATTCGCGCGCGGTATATGGAAAAGCGAGGAGAATCATATTGACCCCGAGGTATATACGCTTCGCGCCGACGGGTTCAAATCAATAAAGATTTCCCATCGCGAGCGAATCGGACGGGGGAATATTTCAAACATCCGCCGACCCTCCCCCCGCCCGCCCTCACCCCTCTCGCCGTCGAGCTCCCCTACCGCGACTTCCCACCCTCCGTCGGACGTTCTCCACTTATTCACACTTTTATTATCTCGGCGCGAGAGACATTTTTTATCGACTGCCCGGCACGGCTCGGACACGGGCTGTAAACTTCTCCTCGCCTTATGTTACACGGGATCCCTACTGATATCTCTCACTTGGCTCGGCTCTCGCGCGCCCCGTCCTCCCTCCGTCTCGCGGCCCTCTCGCCCGGCGCGCATCGTGTGCGTGTATGCGTAGGATCCCACCGGGTATATCCCCGTCGAAATCTGAAATTGCCTTCACGGTCCGGGTAGTCTCCTCCGTTCGTTCTTTACGGGTATAGGCACGCTCTTCTTATACCTACAGAGCCTTTTCTCGGTTAATAATTGTATTTTATGTAGGTGATATTTTTACACATTTTTTTCTCAACGATGCGAGATATCAGAAGCGTACGCCGAAAACGATAATTTGGTTAAAATGACAAGATGCATCTGCAGATGGTTGAACGTGTTTAGTTATCCTAGCCGAAATACCTACTGGTCAGCTGAACCAAATATTTAGTCGTTCCAACCAAGTGTTCTACATAACTAAATGTCTGGTCGGAATAACTAAACTGTGAGCGTGACTTAGCTCAAAGACTATTTTATTTAATTAGTACAGCGAGACTATAAGGAAGATGCTCTCTTTATAACGGCTAAAACCAGAATGAATCCTCGCACAGCGTCATCCAGGGCCCGGAGGGCCTGGTTTCGCTATCGCCATCATATAAACATCCTTCGAGGGAGGGGTGTCAGGAATACGTCGATGGCATTCCCATCGACTCGTACCCGTGCATCCCAGCTCCTCGAGACTCGTCTAAACATCCTTCAAGCGAGGGGTGTCCGGAATACGTCGACGGCATTTCCATCGACTCTTTCAAGAAATATTCCTCACACTCGGCCAGACTGACGACCACGTCGTCCTCGACGTTCCTTTAAACCTTTATTTTCTGTAACAGGGATCCAAAAATTGATCCGTTAATGGTGTACGACCTTTATGATTCAAGTGGTATCTCATTGACCCAAGGCATAATTGTCGGTACAGAGTGATCAGTTCCGTCCGCAATCATACTCAGCTCAATGCTAATACCGGAGAGGGTACGTATTTAGGATAAGAGAAGGAATCTTTTAGGATTTTAATACGGTCGCTAGCCTTGCCAGGGGCCCCCTACCGGAGTGGGCAACCCGCCACTTCGATCCAGAGCTTGTCCTGACTCCGACTACTTGTCCTGGCCTTCGCTCAGAGCCCTATCTCGCATGGAGTTGACCAGTCCCCACGCGTAGCAACTCTGAACTCGGCCTAGTCCAGCCTCGCCAGTAACTCGTCCTAGTTCGCAATCCTGACCAGAGATTGTGACTCAGAGTTCACTAACTGCGGCCACTATCTTACCCGCGGGTAAGCATAGTCATTACAAGTCCAGCCTCGCCAGTAACTCGTCCTAGTTCACAATCCTGACCAGAGATTGTAACTCGGAGTTCCCTGACTGCGGCCACTATCTTATCACAAGGATAAGCATAGTCATTACAAGTCCAGCCTCGCCAGTAACTCGTCCTAGTTCACAATCCTGACCAGAGATTGTAACTCGGAGTTCCCTGACTGCGGCCACTATCTTATCACAAGGATAAGCATAGTCATTACTCACTCAGCTACTGCGTGGCATCGAATGTGACCCATCTCTTCATGCTGTCCACCGCAACGACGCTACGTTTGTTTGGCGACTTTTTCAAATCCCGAAGATCCTGCACCTCGTATCTGTCGTTCGGTAGTACCGCCGTCACCTTGAAGGGTCCTTTTGCCTTGGCTGCCAGTTTTCTGCTCTGCCCGGTTGCTACTGGATTGGCAGCGACCATGACTACGTCTCCGACCACGTATCGAGGAGGTTTGAACCTCCGTGCGTCGAATCTTCGTTTCTGCTCCTTTTGTTCTGCATCTATAGCTGCCTTTGCCGTTTCTCTCATGACCTGCAAGTCTACCTGATCGAGCATATTTTGGATGCCTGACAGTAATTTCGCGTCAGCCATACTACGTGGCTTATACCCAAAAAGAAGTTCGGATGGTGCTTTCCGGGTTGTTCTGTTTGCCGACGAGTTTATTGCACTTTGAACCTTCTTCACGTTTTCGTCCCAATCCTCTTCGTTCTGCCCGCCGCAGGTAGCTGCCAGTGAACTTAGAACGGTACGGTTGAGACGCTCACACTGCCCATTGGCACGTGGTGTGGCTACTGCATTGAGTATGTGTTTGATTCCATACTCCTCGCAGAATGTTTTGAATGAGTGTGAAGTAAACGCGGGCCCTCTGTCGGTTATTATGCGTTCGGGTGCTCCGAATATTGCGATTACTTGACAAAGTGCTTTTAATACTCCCCTCACGGATGTGTTTTTAACCGGTTCAAGAATACAAAACTTGGTAAATCCATCAACAATGGTTAGTATTTCTGTATTTTTATTTTTGCTACGAATAAATGGCCCAACGTGGTCAAGATGAATGGTGTGGAATGGACTTGCAACCTTTTCTATGGGATATAACACTCCGGGTTTTTTCCCAGCCTTTTGTTTGTAATACAAACAATTTAAACAAGCATTAATGTATTTTGAAACGAATTGTCTCATTTTCTTAAACCAGTAATTCTCTTGTATTTTCTCTAGCGTTTTCTCTAAAGCAAAATGACCTTGCTCGTCATGACACAGTTTCACCACATTGAATCTCGACATTTGTGGTACGACCCATTTCTCACCCGCTTCGGTTTTCCGAAATATAACCCCTCCTTTTAGAGCGTATTTTTCGAAATATTGTTTCGTTCTTGCGTTCCTCTCTCCTGCCTCTAAAATTTTCCGAATTACTTCTAGCTTGGGGTCTTGCAATTGAGCTACTTTGATCCATTCTTTTTCGGTTATGTTGACCGCGCAACACTCCACAGGGTTCCTACTTAGGTAGTCTACGTGATTCATTTTGCTCCCCGGCCGGTAAATTACATCGAACTTAAAATTCTGCATGTATACCCACCAACGAGCTACTCGAGAAAGAATATCTTTTTTTGCTACTGTGGCTCTAACTGCATTGCAATCTGTTACTACAGTGAATTGAATTCCCAATAAATAAGTTCTGAATGCCTTAAACGCTGTAAATATCGCTAAAGTTTCCAGATCATAGGAGTGATATTTCTGCTCCTCAGGGGTTGTTTTGCGACTGTAATAAGCAACTACCCGATTCTGTTTATCGTATTTTTGAATTAAAATTGCACCTAAGCCAATTGCACTGGCGTCCGTGTGTAGCTCTGTTTCTAATTCTGGATCGTAGATTGCTAAGATTGGACGATTGACTAATATTGTTTTAATATCTCTTACGGCTCCCGATTCTTTTGAACCCCAAACCCACGGGGTATCTTTTCGTAAGAGGTTCGTTAGGGGGGCGGTTTTGCGCGCGAAATCTTGAATGTACCTTCGGAAGTAACCTGCCAACCCTAAGAACTCTCTGACTTGCTTAACGTTCCGCGGTTCCGGTGCTTTTAATACCGCTTCTATTTTGTGAGAACCCGGCTTTACGCCTTTGGCCGATACTTCTCGACCTAAATAGTCAATGCTGCTTTGGAAAAATTTACATTTAGCTAAATTTAGAGTTAATCCTTCCGTTATGAGAATTTCTAAGACTCTCTCTAATAGCACAAATCCTTCTTCTTTGTTCTCGGTTGGAAGTAAGGTATCATCAAGATATACCTGTGCACAACCCTTTAAAACCTTACTCATTGTCTTTTGAAATATTGCCGGGGCGTTTACTAAACCAAACGGCATCCGTAAGAATTCCCAGTGACCATCTGGCGTGCTAGAGGCTGTTTTCTCTATTGAATCAGGATGCATCGGAATTTGGTAAAACCCGGACTTCAAATCTAGTGCCGTAAAGACGCGTTTTCCGCAAAGTTGATCTATTAAGTCATCAATGATCGGTAGAGGGTATTGTATGCGCTTGGTAATTCTATTAAGATCGCGATAATCTATGGCCATACGTAGTTCACCGTTTTTCTTACGTACAAGCACAATTGGGCTACTGTATGGTGATGTGCTCTCTCGAATAATACCATTTTCCTCTAAATCGGTTACTATTTTTGCGACTTCTCCTCGATCTTTAAGAGATAAGCGACGAGGTGGTTGAAATACTGGTGTATCGGATTCTACTTCGATTCTCATTTCTGCCGAGCTTACTCGGCCTAACTCTCTAGTATTGAATGACGTAGCTTTGCGATACCGATTTAGTAATTTTAACAGTCGTTCCGTATCTTCAGGGTTAAGTCCTTCGCAATAAATATCTCCCTTTTCGATAGGTTTTACCGGACCTGCATCTATCATGTTAACATCAAGACTATCTGTTAATTTTGTTGGTTCGTTGTAAGTAAATGTTACCCCATAAGCATTTGATATTGCTCGAGTGCCTGCTTTACGTAACACATTACGACCAATTAATATTTCTTTAGATAACTGATCATCCGGCACGATAAAAACTTTAATTTTGAACGGAATTTCATCGATACGAATTTTAATCTTTGAATATGCAAGTGGAACGACCATAGAATGATTGAATCCCGACAAGGTTTTGTTTGTTTCTTTAAACTGTAATTTGAGGTGACGTGCAATGGTCTCTCTTATAATGGAGCAGTCACTCCCTAAATCAATGGTGCACATTCTTTCTTCTGTGTCTAATACGCATTTCTTAAGTGGTTTATTTACTAACTTTGATGCAACTTCTAACACTTGAGGGGAGGTTGCTACGCCATCGGTTAGTCATGCGACCCTTTCAGTCCTCTCTGTATTCCCCTTATTCTTTCTTTTGTAACAGTCCTTTTCGAGATGACCCGGGAATTTACAGTGTGAACATTTAAGTTTACTTTTCTCGCCTTTGTCTGCTACCGCTTTCTCTTTCCCCCAAGAACCACCTGCCTGTAACTCTTGCCTGTTTTCCTTAATCCATTTACTTTCTAAATCCGGACATTTGGCTCTAATATGACCCCTCTTCCCACAGTTGTAGCAAGCATCAGGATCTGAGAAATTTTTGGGTCTGATTTTAGACCTATCGGGGCCCGTAAAGCGTTTCCTATCATTCCCGTCTTTCGCGTTTTTTGTTTCTTTACTTTTCTCTACTGTAAGCGACTCTAAACAGCTGTTTAACTCCGCGAGAGTTCTTTTTTTTGATGTCGTTAAGTTCATCCGTATCTGATCATCGTGGATTCCAAAAACTACGAAATCGATAATTTTTTCTTCCGGAATGTCCAAATTTAGTCGATTGATTCTTTTAATTTTTTCAAAGCAATATGCTTGTAGATTTTGGCCCGGTATACTTTTATACGATCCCGCGTCCTCGTAGATTTTCCCGAAATTCTCTTCCGCCGCGAATTGTCTGGTAACAGCTACGACAAACGCCTCCCACGTTAAAGGGGAATCTCTGAGACCGTCGTACCATTTTTTCGCGATTCCTTGTAGTTTAAGCGTTGACAAATATAATTTGTAAATGTCGTCCCACCCGTACAACACCCCCAATCTATTTATCTTTTCAGTCCATTCCACAGCCGATAAATCTTTCTTTCCGGGGTCGAATTCCGGTAAAATTTTTTCGTTTATAAATCGATTTGACCTATGTGAGTTTTTCTGCACGATCTGTGACAGCACCTCTGTCAATCTCGCAAAATCGGACTCACCCCTCAATGTAGAACTGTTTTCTACGCTTTTGCCTCGTCTCTCTGATGTATCACGTCGGTCCCTGCTGGAGTGACGATGTCCACGCGAAGGAGACCGCGATCGGTGGTGTCTTCTGCGTTCTCGAGGCGAATCATCGTCTCTAGAACGACGTGTATACTTCTGCTGCTTGCCACCTCGAGCCTCCTTGGATCGACTGCGGTGACCACTGTAGGACCTCTTGGTCCGCTTGTATCGATCGCGTCTGCCTCCATCTCTTGACATTCCGTCGATCGATGATCGCTGCCTCGGGGACGACATACCGTCCTGCACTACTCTTATGGTTTTTAAACAATTAGTTCGGATCTACACTTGGCACGTGATATCCCACTTCTGAATTCTGTGAGCGTGACTTAGCTCAAAGACTATTTTATTTAATTAGTACAGCGAGACTATAAGGAAGATGCTCTCTTTATAACGGCTAAAACCAGAATGAATCCTCGCACAGCGTCATCCAGGGCCCGGAGGGCCTGGTTTCGCTATCGCCATCATATAAACATCCTTCGAGGGAGGGGTGTCAGGAATACGTCGATGGCATTCCCATCGACTCGTACCCGTGCATCCCAGCTCCTCGAGACTCGTCTAAACATCCTTCAAGCGAGGGGTGTCCGGAATACGTCGACGGCATTTCCATCGACTCTTTCAAGAAATATTCCTCACAAAACATTTGGTTAAAGTAACGAAATATTTGTAGTTACCTACTACTCTCTTGACTTTCGGGTGACAACCGCATCCGAAAATATTATTTTCCCGACGTCTCGCGAATATTGCAGTTTGCTTCATCAAGACTGATGACCTTCCGATACCGACCTACTCACAACTGTAATGATAATGCCGCGAGAGTCTAAAATTGTTGATTTGTTAACTGAATATTTGATTCGACTTACCAGTACCTTCCTGATTCTCACTCTCGCATTTCCCATTAAGGTATTTCCATATCACGAACTGGCACACAGCCTGCACTCTGTACGGACATCCATCTCGAGGGAATATGTACGCTCACCTACAGATCCGTATCCGGGAATAGAGAGCTAACGCGACACGCAGCGTGTGACTCATTAACCGGTTGAGCGATCTTATCGCCCCTTGTATCTCGTAGTAAAATAATAATGGAAATCTCCCCCCCTTCGTCGTGTGTCTCTCTCCGTAGGAATGCCTCAACGGCGCCTTCGGTGATGCATGTGTAATTCATTCGTATACACGTAATAATTAGTTTTCCCATCCGATACGTCCTCCGTCATATTTACGGCGTGCGCGACATACGCGTTCCTTCTCCTCGCGGGAGGCGAGACGGACTGATTTTATCAAGGGTCGGGCTTCGACGCGTTCGCCAGGCCGCCGCGGAGTGCCGACGTCCGTCAGAGGGTAATTGAATACTCGCTCCGTGTCAAGAAGAGGGACGCTTGCTACTCCCCGGGATTACGCCACACACTGGGCTAGTACAGGCCATCGCCGAGTGCTTCGAGTTAAGGGGATGGCGACGAGCCGCGGCAGGAGGGAGGGGCTCGCGCCCAGGGGATGCGCGAGACATTTGTCAACGCGTCGGAGCGCGCGGTGAGTGGACCGGACCTCCGTCCGACGGTCGAGTGTACGTATAGTACGTGTATCCCTCCGAGACCGAAAGGAGGTGACCTTTCTCTTTCTCTCGGATTAGGCAATATTATCCCGCATACGTCTCCGGTGCTTGATCAGGGGGCGACCATCGATCCTTCTCTCTCGGCTTCTTCCCCCTTTCGGGATTCTATCCTCGCTCGCGTCTCACCGCGGGGGTGGGGTCGGTTTACCGCGTGTGATCATTTCCGGTCGACCGACTCGCGGGGAGAAAGCGTCGCGATGAGAGTTGCGATGGGACAGTCGTATGTCGTTGATGAAAACAATTGCCATCGATAATTCGCGAGTCGCGTTAAAATTGCTACGCGCTATTTCGAAATTGTTGATGACGGCGCGTCAAAAAAATCAAGCCAGCTAATTCCCTTCCACCTGCCAGAAGTTTCACCGCGCTCGTAAAAACGCACCCCGTAGCGGCATTACGTAAGTACACACCCACACGGCGACGGTCACCCCCGTCGCGACCGCCGTCGTAGTCGCGCTGTCCTTGTCGTTGTAGCGCAACGACGTAACAACTCGTAAATTAATTAACCAGTTCCCAGCTCCGTGTTTGTATTCGTAAACCCTTGGCGCGCGCGCGCGCACGGAACGTTCACGGCCGATATTATGGAGACAAACGGACCGACATTATCTGCCATCGGGGGCTTCCCCGAAGAATATTCATCAGAACGAAAATAAACAGAGGAACCGCGCGCGGGCTCGGGGACGAAGGATTTCAGCTGCACGCGGCCGCTCCGGGGTCGGCTCTCGTCTCACGACTTCATCCCGCGCCGCGGCTGACTTCTTCTCGCCCCCGCCCCGCGCGCCGTTGGTTCTCATCAGTCGACACAGCCTCCGCGGGGATCCCCCTCGTCGCCGAGTACAGGCGGACTGCGGTTTTCCATACGCGCGGTCGCGCTCCCACGCGTGTACGCGAGCTTTAACACGAGGTTTATACGCGCCGTTTCAAAACGGGGTAGATTTTGCGCAATAGTTGCTGGGATGATTTTTGCGGGATCACGGGAAAAAGGGATTATTAATTTTTACAATGAATCTCAAGGTGATATATTAAATTCCTTGATAGACACAGCGTACTTTTTACAGTACGTTGCAGTATAACCCCGTAAACACCCGACGTCTATAATATTAATGAGGGATTGGTACATTTTATCGTATAAACTGATGTTTATTTATACGGACTGTAAAAAGTATGCCGTGGTCTATTTTTTAAAAGCTTCGATGTTTTACCTCGAGGAGCCCTGTTACCAGGACACCTACTGTAGAAATTCATGGTTTTTTTCCATGACTTTTTACCAATCCTTTTTCTCCCTGATCGCGAGAAAAAGGG
The DNA here is from genome assembly GCA_963678675.1 of Xiphydria camelus. Classification (NCBI taxonomy): domain Eukaryota; kingdom Metazoa; phylum Arthropoda; class Insecta; order Hymenoptera; family Xiphydriidae; genus Xiphydria; species Xiphydria camelus. The sequence goes on from OY783201.1 coordinate 4,365,753, forward strand.
AGATCGAAATTTTTTCACCGATCCCTGCGATTTTTCGGCTAGAACCACGCGCCGGAGTCGTCGATTCGCCATGGAAAATTGCGTCAACGGGTTCGTCGACATTTTCCAGCACGCGGTCTCCGCATAGCGGTCCCTCCGCGCGAATATACACTACCGTGCCGCTGCGCAGTCGATCGAAACGACCTCGTCGCCCGGGAACTACCGCGCCACTTTGAATTTTCTTCCGGATTTATATCGGCTGGTAAAGTATGATTCGAACGGTGAGGGGGCGAGGGGTGAGTTCGCGGGATACGCAGATAACAGCGTTCCCTCGGTTACGGTGGGGGTGTGTCCAGGACAAGGAACGGGCGGGTTCGGGATCGCGCTGCTGAGCTGGCTCACTCACGTCGTTCGCCAACATTGTTCCCCCTTTATTTGATTACAGGGCATTCGTATACATAGTTCGGCAAAGTGAAATCTTCTTCCTATTCCATTGGAGGCGCATCGTCGCCCGGGAAACGATTTCTTTTTCGAGTTGTATGAGTGGCTTATTCGGTATCGATTTCTCTCCGTGGAGCGACACACGCGATACGAGTCGATTATTCGAGCGCGGATCGAGAGAGAGTCCCGATTGAAAATTAAAAATCGTTTCGAAGGGTTAGAAGTAATCACGATCCACGGCTGATACACCGAGAGAAGTAATTGCTGATGACAATCAAGAAGACGACATAATTCCAGGATCAAGCCATGGTTTTTTTTCGTGCAAGAAAATATTTGACAAGCTCGAGTAATTTGTTTTTCTCACGCAGAAAGAATTTCTCGTTCCAACGAAGGTACTATTGAATCAAGAATATATATTCCTCGACCAAGAATTTCTATTCTTAAGATTTGTAAGATCATGTGTTCTTCAGTCCTTTTTGGCACTGGCTATTATTTTCCTGAGTGTACGTACAAATCGCAAAATCAATCGGAAACGCGGCTTTTCATTCGCGCGAAAACTCGCCGACTGTCATTTATAAAATAACGCCTCCTTCCTTCCTTCCTTCCTGCGTGGCGCGCAGGAATCCGGAGCGCGAGAATATCCTTTCGCTTTATAAATGGGCCGGTGTAAGCATACCCCATAGGAACAACCGGGATTCGCACGGCTAACGGATGAGGCATTAGGCATCGTAATGGCTCGGTTCCCCGGGGGGAGGGGGGAGGGGCCGAAATATTTCTACAAATCATTACTTTTAATTTGCTGCTCTCTTTTATCAAGATAAATGTGCGGCCGCGCTGCTCGAATGGGTACCTACGTGTGTAGTGGCGCGGGGTGCGCGCGCGTGTGCACCGACGGAACCGATACGCAGTGGCGATACGCAGGCGCGCGCATTTGTGTTGACGCGCGACCGTGCACGGGTCGCACACCGCGTCGCCGAGAGGGAAAAGAAGGTGCGCGCGTGTGCGTATACGCGCGGAGATCCTGCCGGAGAAGGAGAGACCAGCTGGCTTCGCCGCGGGACACCGCCACGCGGTGGTGGGTCGTACTATAAAATGCAACCTAGTAGGGGTTTAAGGCACAACAATAATTTTTCATAGTGAAAAGAAAAGAGAGGATGCCATTCATTAGCTCCGGCTCGGTTGGTTCACACGTTGTTGGTGCTGCCCGTGACACCTCAATAACCAACCAGCTCCACCAGTAGCGGCAGCATCCCCGACTACCGTCCGCTATTGTGTCCTCCTGATATTTCTGTTATTGCTGGATTAAACGCGCCACCCCGCCGCGCATTATTCCTCGCGCGAAGTACAATGCCGGGGGTGTTTTCCGTCGCTACGTCCCGTTTAGACGTTTGGTCACTTCGTCCCTCTGGCTCGGGAGGTTTTTTTTTGGCGAGGCAGAGACATTTTCGGGGGTGCGGGTATCCCGCACACCGACTGATACGCGGTGGTGCCGCGAGGTATCGACGTTTTTATTCCGACGAAACGAGCTGACATCGCCCCGTCGTTACCTGTACACACGCGCATCCGGCAGCGCATAGCGAACGAGGAACACGCGAATCACATATCGATACGAATGTTTTTTATCGCGCGAGCACAGCGAGTCACGCGCACACGAACGTGGATACAAATGTTTGGCAAAACATCTTCGTTGCGGGAATGACGGGTGGTGGTCCGACGAAGGGCGGGGGGGAGGAAATCGGTAAGGGTATAAGTCACGGACGCCCCGCGGTGTACCATCCGGTAACTCGACACCGTCGTTTGTACGTACGACTGCTGCGAGCACGAACACAAAAACACGCATGAATACCAGCGACAATGGCAAGTCCTACACACAAGAGGTCCCGTCCCTCCCATCAGATAGATCTGCCACGTTGGTGTGACATTAGATATCATTTAAGGATTAATATAGCCATAAATAAGGCTGACTCTCCCGGCCGCACGGTGCCGGAGCACAATGAGCCCGGGCAGAGGAGGATCCATCCGTTGCCGCTGTACCGACCAACGTCGACCGAGCCGTGAAAGCGCGCGGGGAGGTGGCCACCGTGTCGCTACCACGCTTCTGCTGTATCCCGAATTAACAATAGGAATAGCGCGCGCTACTCTCGGCGCGCTGTTGTTACTTGGTGGCGATTCGCGTGCGCGTATCATCGAGGAACGTTGAACGCTGTCGACAAAATTTCTTCAACCAAGATGATTTAAAAAATGTTTAAGACTAGAGATTCTTGGTCGAAGAATATAATATATTCTTGATTCAATTATGTGTACGCGCTATAAAAAAATATCTATTCAATTTAATATAATTGTATATAAAGCTTTTATCCGATACGTGATTATGATGATTAATATATTCCGTTATACAATTTATAAGGGAAATTTCAGAAGGAAATATTTTAATTTTCATAATTACAATATTGCAAAAAAGCTTTATACAAAAATATATATAAAATACAATTCTCTTTCCACGTGAAAAGAACAATTACTCGAGCCTCTCCAATATTTTCTTGCACGAAGAAAACCATACCTTGATTCTGGAATTATTATATATCACGTGTTTGGCTAAAGAATACATTTTTTCAATACCAGCAATTATTTCTCTCGGTGTAGTTCGAATGCGTCGATCCGCTGAGAAACGATATCGGTGAGGGTGGTAAGCGATTTCTCCTTACCCTTTCAGAGTCGAGGCGATCCGACCGAACGAGCTGAGAGCTACCTATCTGTCTTATACAGGGGGTGCCGAAGGAATGTCGCAGCCGTTCATTCGCCACGCAAATATACCGCCTCCGATAATATTCACGGTTCGTATACCGGGGCGTCGTTCGGAAGCCGTACCGGCGGCCGTTTGACACAATAATAATATAAGAAAAGGCGCGAGACGTGAGCGCATAAAACACAGCTGCCGACGCAATCAACACCTCCGCGCCCGCGCGCCCCGGTATTCCTAGAAGGGAATAATTTCATTCATACAACGCGGCGCCAAACGCGCTCTGTATGCTCTGGGGGCACGACTGCTATTGTTACTGCCGAATAACTACACGCCGACTCCGTTGCTCTCCTTGCTATATTTGAGATTTATAAGCGGCCGGTAATGCGCGGCGGGGCGGGAGACGTTCGCCGGACTCGTAAGCGGCGGAGCAGGCATCGGGCACGTTCTTCCGGGAAATTCTCGCGGGCTCCACGAAGAGCATTCGAGGGCAGAGGGGGGCGTGAAAAATATTTTCGGGAGGTGACGAAATCGCGAAAGGGTGTCTCGAGTCGTCCTTGATTTCCTGACGTCACCCTTTACCCGACTCCCTCTGGACTACCGCGCCACGGGGTCGTCGCGTTACGAGTCACCCTCAACCCCCGAACTCCTCCCTCGACTCCCTCCGCGACGAAGTCGCCGTAAGCAAAACACTTGTCGCTAGGAGTCACGACTCGCGGGTCTAATTTCATTGCGGAAAGTTGTCGCCTGAATAATTAAAACACGTTGGAAACACGCGAGTTTTTCCACTTGATTTACATAAGAAGCGGCGAGGCGCGACGCCCGCGTTTATTCCTGTTTATATCTCCTCGCAGGGGAGTGGTGCTCGACTGCGCGAAATTAACTGCTTCTCCTGTGCCGCCGTTATACCGCGTTCCCTCCTCCTCCTCCTCCTCCTCCTCCCGCTTCACCGCTTCGCCTCGCGCACTCTTCGACCGTGCCTGGTTCGCGCAGGCAGGTAACCCGCGCGGCGCGAGAGTCGGAGGATTGTCCCCTCCTCGCGACGCGCCGCGCGTTGTCGTACCGTGAAAGCGTACGGGTAATGTCGTCCGTTACTACTTTCCGCGTATCTAAGCGTGGCTCGCGCGGATTATTTACTCTCGCGTGACGGTCGCGAGGCGACCCGATGGATGAAATCCGATACGCACTGCTCCACGACACCTCTCGCCTCCATATACTTAACCGTAGCGTCGTAAGTATCAAAGAAGAGTACCGAGACGAATCAGGAATTTCGGTCGGAGACGAAGCCAGCGGATATCCCGTATAAGAGGTCGGCACCCCCGCGGGGTGGCGTATAAGAGCGCGAAGAAAAAACAGAGAAAGGAAAGTCTGTGCCCGGGGAAGTCGTGTGCGGGACGCACACACGCGACCGCGCCACGATGGGGGCCGAAAGGGTTAATCCCGGGGCCACCGGAGCAATCACTTCCAGTAGCAGCTCTATCAACCATCTCGGACATAAATATGTGGCACGAACACATTAGACACGGGGTATCGTGTGCGCGGGTCGGTGTGAGGATTATTTGGTGAGGGCATTGTAAACGGCGAAAGAAGCCGGCGGGAGGGGGGAGGGGCGAGAGACGTCGGAGGTGGCGGAGGTGTGGGCCGAGCGGGAGATAGCCGAGTAATCCCCGGTGATGGATTACCGTGCCTAAGCGCTAAGTGGAATGAATATAAAATTAAATTGTGTTTATTGTCGGGGGTAATTGGCCATCTGTGACTACTCGGCCGTAAACGCGCGCTTCTCGCCCTCGGACTGGACGCGCGCGGGTTCTCTCTCTCTCTCTCCTTCCGTCTCCCTTGCCGTTATTTCCCCCTATCTCCGCGCGAAACGTGGAAACGAGAGGAGCGCGCGATTCCTCGCGTGTGGTCCATCGGATGCTGCGTACGAGTCGTTATCGGTTGCCATCTACCGGGGACCGAGTAACGCGCTGGAGACAGCAGGGAAAATTGGGGGGGGGGGGGGGGGGCAGTATTTATTCGTGACCGTGAAATCGCATTATCCGTAGAAAGATTCGCGAGAGAGATCCAGAGCGAATGATCTCGATACCGATTTATTTCGTAGCTTTCCCCACAGCCGAGTGTATTTGGAAAGAATCGAGGATCAGGTTACCATGCCCAACGGAGATATTAGAATTTCTATACTCTCCTCGTCTCCTCCAAGAGTGCCTTCCAGGAAGCCCAGTAGTAATTACCTCCTCAACGAAGCCTAATGAATTTCCATCGAAGCCGATCACACTCGGGCGCAGTAACGACGCCCGTCACACTCGTACATTTACATCGACACGTAACGCGTCCTTCCAGTAGCGCGGCAACGGTAGGTACACTCGTCCAGGATGAGTCAACCGTGGTTCAGCCTCACGAAGCGCGGCAACCGGGAGCCTAATAGTCCTGACGCGCGGTCCAGCCGAGCCGTGGCATACCAGAGCGTAATTTTACGATCGAAACGACAGTTGGCTAACCTGCCTCCCATTAGATAATGAGAGAAGGCCCATTAGAGCTTGATCAATATTCATCAGGGCATAATACGTTGATACGAGGCGATGACGGGTCGTAAACCCCCGGACCGTAACCGTTCGCTCTTTCGTACCGCGGACGCGGGGGCACACATCGTAATACGGCAACGCCACCCCACCCCGCCGTTGCCGCTCTCGCCGTTCGCGTTCTACTAATATTCTAATTCCACCAGCTCCGACGCTTTATTAAATTAATAAACGCTTTTATGGTTCGGGGCGCGTTCCACGCGGGCCGCACGGTTCACGGCCCGACCGATATGCGTGATCGTGGAGTAGGGGTATCCCGTTCGATTTCGGCAAAGTTATTCACGATAACAATTCGATCCGTGACGCCCGGAGAGACTTCGCCTCGCTGGAATTATCTCCCGAGCTTTAACGATGCCCGACGCGTATCCTTCCAGCGAGAGATATACGATTTCGAAACAATGCCAACTATTAACGCCCCCCTTGTCGCCAACAATGGCTAAAGGCTAGAGCCAGATCCGGATCGATCACCCCGCCGATGAGAGCTCTGTTACGCATACGAATCCTGCAGCGCGCACCTCCCGCGCGCACGATCATCTTTCACCGCGAATGAGACGGGAAATCTCTCCGAACCGGAGCTCGAACCGGACCCACGAACCGACGTATTTTCAGCGCGAGTAGAAACAGAGTCGTCAGCGATGACCACGAGGACTTTCTCTCCGACTGCACCCCAGTACCCACCGGGCGGGTAAATAATCTTAACGCGTTGTGTCTTCGAGACGCGATACAGAGGGAGGGAGGGAGAGAGAGAGAGAGAGAGAGAGAGAGAGAGAGAGAGAGAGAGAGGGGACACATCTCTCTCTCCCCCCTCTCTCTCTCATCATAATCTTCGACGGCAGAGCCGCGCACATTATCCGGCCGGACAGGACACTTACAAACTGTCACTAACAGCTTTTTAAGTAAATAATAATCTGTACATTAGACCGAACAGAGGTGAACACACTCGGGTAACTGATAGGGCGCGAGCTACGGCTCGCCGCCAATCAACCTCATTAGAGCCACGAAACGCATTAGCTTATCGCCTACCGAGGTACCTACTCGGCCGGCGCCGGTAGCCACCTAATATAACCCATTCGATACAGTCCCCCAGCCCCCTTCCGCTCCCCCGTCTTCAGGCTTCGGCTCACTTTGACCAACCCATCACCTTACGACCGATCGATTTCCTCGCGGTTACATTAGTCCTACAGCACCGGGCGGCTTGCGCGCGTAGAATGAGAAGAGTCGGAGGAGAATCGATGCGTCGTGATATCGGGAACCTGACGCGTTAGGGACATCCTCCAGAAATGCGGTGGTTCTTGGGTACCCGCTGTCGATCTTTTATGGGGCCGCGCGTTGATAGGCGCCTTGTAATGCTGGTTGCCGCTTACGGCCAATTACCTTGGACGAGGTTGTAGGGGGCGTTTGAAACGTTCTTGTACTTTAACGGTACGTTGAGAAGGTGACGGGTTGGATTTTTTTTAATTTCGATTGGGCGAAGGGTTTTGCGAGGATTATATCTAGTGTTCGTACAGAATTCGAAAAATCGAAATCTCTGGAATCGATCGCACGATCGTTCTATTTTATGTATTTTTTTTCGCACTGATTACGAAAATTGTAGTTATCAGAGCGATATCTGAAAGGAAATATAAAATATCGACGATTTTATTCAGGAAAACATTATTTTTTCACAAAAAGATGATCGACATTCTGCGTTCATTTGAGATTTCCTCAAAAAATACATTATTTTCGGAATCAACGCGAAAAAATACATCAAATAGGGTGGTCGAGAATTCGATTTTGGAGATTTCGATTTTTACGAAAAATTGAACAAATTTCAAGGGGCACAAAAATGCCTGCAACTTCAATTCGATCTGTGCCAGCAACTGTACTCGTATCGTTCGATTTTTAAATCAAATAAAATCCGAAACGCATGGTAATATAGCAAAGATCGGCAAAGCCGACGTGCCCGCATCGCTACGATTGCGGCTTCAGGCTCGACCACATTGCTTCGACCGCGCATTCATCCGTTCGGTCCATTCATCCCCATGCCTTCGCTAACGATAACGGCTCAGACTCCGGGCTAAACAAGTGACCACTGCTCGTTCCGTTCCATTAATATCCATTTTCCATTCGAATGAGAAAAGGAGCAAAAGGCTGAAACGAGCCCATCATTTATCTCGGCCTTATTCCTGCATTAATACCAATTGTGTTTCACACGACTCTCCTACCGTCGCTCCGATATATGTATATGCCTTTTCATATGTGCCGTCCAACGCGCGTTAACGGACGATTTTACTTATATTTTCTCTCGGAGCATTTGACTCGCGAAACCCGGCGACAAATTTCGTAAATTCCCCTTCGCACGAAAGTAGATCCACATTGCATATCGGAGATCGAATTACGAGATCGTGTTCTTCTGTTCTGAATTAACTCGTAAACACGGGAAAAAATGCTCATACCAGACGGAAAAATTCGATATATTTTCTATATAATCCATATATGGATTATATATTGTTAATGTAGAAATCATATACCTATAATCCATTTATGGCCAAAATTACATATGGATTATATAGAGAATATAATACTCGTATATAGAACTTTTTCACCTGGGATGTGGAATTAACGAAATCAAAGTGTAAATTCTATTCTCGTAAATTCAACTGAACTCTTTGTACAATTAATTACCGAATATGTAAACTGCATCCGACTCCGCTGTTAATTGTACGTCTTCCTAGTAATTATACATTTTTCCCCTGTAAATTGATATCACCCTGCGCCTGTCACACAGCAAGCGCAAACTGTATCACAATTTGCAACAATCGGCGTACTGTTCACATAAAATGTTTGTCCGTCAAGCAATCTCGTGCAAAAGTGAATTTTCCTCAAAAAACACTCGCATAGAAAAAGTCGGACAAATTTCTATCTCAACAGCGGAGAGAAAAATCAACACGCTACAGAAATATCATCCCGCGCCTAAGAGGAAGCAATATTTCAGCCGCGAGGGCGCGGAGAGGTGAAACGCCCTGTAGATGATCTTTCCGCGAGCGAGCTGGAGGAAGAGATGACCGGCAGCGTCCATCATCCAGCCCCACGGGATACCCGGCGCTCGGACGTGCGGTCACTTCCGTTTCCCCCGAAGCTGACCGTCTAACGCGTAACCTCCCATCTCGTCGCACCAGCACATCCCCGCGTTTCGCACCGTGCCACACCTACGGCCTCATCCCCGATGATTAACGGCCCCCGGGAGGCCGGCTACCGCGTCTATTATCTTCTGGTCGCCGGTACGTTTATATCTACTTGCTTCCGCGACGTTGTATTATACATCAGCGGCAAGAAGTCCCGCGTCGACGCGAGTGAACGCTGAAAAATGCACGTATGCTTTCGCGACGGACACGCGCGACGCGCAACCGTGGCAGCGCTCCGATTATCGCGGTTATCCCGAATCAGTTATACACCGAGAGGAAAATTTAGTAGATTCGACTAAACATTTATTCGTATATCACTGACTAAATATTTGATTGGCTCGAGTAATATTTATTTGTCACAACAAAATATTTTTCTCGGTGAACTATATCAACTCGAGCCGAGAAAATATTGTATCAGAACAGATAAATATTACTTGAGTCAAACAAATATTTAGTCAGTAACCTTTCCTCAATGAACGACATCAACATGAGCCGACAATATATTTCGTTGGAACAAATATATATTAGGTACTCGAGCCAATAAAATATTTTGGTGGAACGGATAAATATTACTTGAGCCAAAACAGTATTTAGTTAGTAAGATATAAATAAACATTTAATTGGTTCTACTGAATTCTTCTCCCAGTGTACCGGGAAAGCATCGCGATGGCCAAAGAAAAGCGTGCAATCGGATAATTGAAATCTCGTGTCGCCCTACACTGGGTTCTTTATTTCACGTGACGTCAGTTTCGCGGTAGTAGGTTACCCTCGTTTTTCATATCCGCGGAAATTAATGATAGGATCCCGCGTTACTAATTGCCGGCATCATTATTTTTTACAAAAGCGTTGCGAAGCAAATAGGAGCTCGCATCCGTCTTTCTCTCGGGATGTATAACATCTTCCCTCCTCGCCCGGACAGACGACGTGTTACCACCGAAATGCACGCACCTCGTCCGTCACGCGTTCCTCTCCCAATTTTTTTCGAGTCGTCTCCAAAAGAGCGCGAGAACCGAACGGGCGCCGCAAGTGTGCCGACGCGTGTGAACGCGCCTCCCGCAAGCCGCGTGCATCGCGCCTCCTCGTGCCAACCGACTCGAACTCATAACCGCCTCCAGGAATCGACAGCGACGGCTAACCTCTCCCCGGGGTATAAGCGAGGTTCCGCTTACACGTGTTGCGCGTTGCCGCGGAGGATATCGGAGCCGACCGACGGCGCGCCGCTGTTTGATTTCGGGAAGACACGGCCGTTTCCGTTGTTATGGTAATGCTTCCGCCAATTTCCACTCCCGGAACGACGAGACGAGGCACGTGGGAGGGCTAACGGAGGGGAGGGACAATTTATCGGGAAAAAAGCTGTGGAGCGGAAAGTTATCGCGTCGCGCGAGCCGTTCGAAGTACACTGAGAGAAAGAATTAATTGGGTTTGCCGAAAAATGATTAGCTGGATCGGGGTCGCGAGTAATTATTTGTTTATGTCAATGAAATGTTTTGATACATCAGCGAAATGTGTCTTCCTTGCAATCATGTGGAACAGTACGTGATTGCGAGGAAGAAATATTCAATTAATATATGAAAAAAGATCAAATTATTGATGTAAAAAAATAACGACTTTCGGCCCCGTAAAAGTAATTTTTAGTAGATTCAACTAATTATTTTTCCCTGTCTACATTATTTCTTTCGCGACCCAATTTTTCCACTTTCTTATAGATCGCATTTCGACGCGAACGAGAGTTTTTCGTTGAAAAATTGCGTTTCGCGCGTTCGCTCCTTACGCTGCGCCACAGCGCAGATGCCGTGTGTAGCGTGGATGCGATATACGAAGGAAGAGCCGAACGCGCGAACGCCTCGGCGTATAGTCGAGGGCGTAAAATTAAATATCGGATGTTGACAAATTGTGAGGAGGCGTCGCTGCAACGGATATTAATGGCGGCCTGTACAAAAAGCGCGTAACTCCCTCCGCCCCCTTTTTCTTCGGCTTACAGCTGCGGATGAAGAGAAATGACGCGGTCGCGGCCCCTCGGAGAAAAGGAACTTCTTGGTCCCGTTGAGCGAGAGAGGGACGCCGATAGGAACCTATCCGCTTATATACGGTCGCCTCTCGATGTTATCGATGACTGCTCGCGCGCCACGCGGATGAGATCTAAATTCTGTCTCGAAGTTACCTTTGTTCAATGAGAGTGGAGAGGCGATATCTACGCGGAAAAAAATCGATGTAAACGGTGTACGGATTGTTGCAAATTGTAACACAGCCTGCGCTCGCCATGTGACACATGGAGAGAATTTTCTACTAAGTTTGATAGAAATTTGAACTAATTTTTAGTATGGAGCATACCGGTGGAGGAACGCGGATATAAATTTTATCGATCCGTAGTAGAGACCATATAAAAAATTAGCATTGTCCTTACGAAACCAATTTGAGCTACTATTCGGCTTGTAGCATACTGCATTTCGATTTGTACCCCACGTAAGAAATTTTTTTCACGCATATTTAGTAGAGAATTGAACGGGAAATGTGTTAAAGTAACAGCAGGGAAGTGTAAAATTAACAGCAAATTCGAATAAAGTTCACACATCGAGCGATTAATTATGCACGGAGTTTAGTTGCATTTACAAGAATATATACCGAGAAAAATAACTCGGCGAATTCAACCAAAATCCCGGACACGACGACCACCGCTTCCCGCGCTGAATTCAATGGAATCGCGCCGTTTACAAAAATCCATCCACCGCGCGCGAACATCGAGTTTCTTCTCCCCCGGCAGAAGAAGCCGAAGCGCGGTTGTACGAGCGATCCGTCCCGATTGCAAGTCGAGCTTGCGGCGGCAATTACGAGTGCGGTAGCGCCGCGCCAGTCGACGGAGTCGCGGTGTCGCCGGAAGGGTGCGCGGAGGAATAGTGGAGAGCGAGAGAGCGCGCGCGCGCGAGAGAGAGAGAGAGAGAGAGAGAGAGAGAGAGAGAGAGAGAGAGAGAGAGAGAGAGAGAGAGAGAGAGAGCGAGAGAAGCCGAGGCCGAAAGAAGTCTCCATCAATAACGCACGTCCGCGCCTTGAGACGAGGAAGACCGCAAGATTAATCACCCTTCTTCCTCTGTTTTCTTGCCCTACAGTTACACACAACAATCAGGAGGAGCTTTTGCTCCACCTATATAGCCCCCACTTTAAAGACTTATCGCCGCTTTGTTCTCCGCACTTACATCGCGCGGCTGTTTTCGGCGAGGAGAGCGCGCGGAGAGAGAGAGACCCGCCTCCCCCCCCACGTCCCTCCGCCACGACGAGGCGACACGGTACAGCGCAAGCGGTCCCCTCTCGGCGCGCCCCCTCCGCGACGGAAAAGAGGCTCGATGACTCCTCGCGCGTCGCGGTAACCCTTACCTTCGCGCGGCGGTTGGGCTTTGATCGATTCCGCGCGTCGACCCTCCCCCCTCCCCCCCTCCTCATCCCAATAACTCCCACCCGCCGATTTTCCGCGATCCCTCCTTGCCGTTTCTCCCGTTTTCCACCCTCCCCCTTCGCGCGCGCACCATAAAGACGGGCGATCAAACGAATTATCACTCGACCTCGTAAATCGAAAATTTATAGCGTAGATGCGTCGGAGGGGGGAGCGAACGGAAGGAAGAAACGGAAGGAGAGGAGCGCGCGCGCGCGCGCGCGAGAAGGATGGCCGAGAAACAGAGCGAGGAGTAAATTTATCGGAGAGCACAGCATCGATAGAGAGGCGCTCATGAATAGATCCTCGCTTTCGGGGTTCGCGCGCGGGGGCCTCTCTCCGTCGTTCCCGGGATATAGGAATGGCTCGGGCGAGAGGCGAGAGGCGGAGGGAGGTGGGAGGCTGGCCATGAATATTTCGCCACCGCACTTATTTATGCAATACTTTGCGCTGGCAGCTTTACGGCGGCTCCCTCTCCTCGCCCGGGAGGCATGCCCGGATAAATACGCCGCGGAGACTGCCGTCCGTACGCGCGCGCGCGGGGTACGTCTGATAATATATCACGTTTGAGCGTTTTAGAGCTGTTTAGAGAGGTTCCCCCTCGCTCCGCTGTACGCGCGCGCGCTTCCAGGTCTTTCTCCGGCGCGCGGGAGGAGGAGGCATTTAGCCCAGCAGTTACCCGACCGCCATCCGCGCAATAGTTTCCGAATAAATCCCCGATTCTCGAACACGGGCTGCTGCTTTCCCCTGCTCGGATTTACCTCGCCCGGTCGTCTATACCTATCCGGCCGTATATATACGGCCCACCATGCGAAATACTCGGGCATATATTGTTATCGGGGGTTGGGCGGCCATTACTCCGGGGCTACAACCCCTACGCGCGCGCGCTCGGAGTACGGGGGTGGGAGAGCGAGAGAGGACGGAGCGCCGACGGAGGAGAGCCGCGCGGCGGGAGAGGGAGGGGACCTTTGTTGCGGCAATTGGCTAAACAGTCCGCGAAACAAACGACCCCTATAGCTATACCCGCCGATATACGTACGTAAGACTCTTCCGCGTAAGAGCTCCGCGCGCCGAACGACACGGGCGTTCGCCCCGGCTGCGATTATGCGCGCACGGCTTTATCCGCGCCCGCTCGTCACGCGCGGGGGAGGGCGATTTCAGGGTTCCGCGGAGCGCGCGGGTGGATCGATGGAGGAGTCGTTTTTGCCTTTCCTTGTCGTAGCTGCTGGGTTTTTTTCTCAATGATTTTTTCCTGGTAATATCGAGAAGCATTTCTTTCAGCGTTTGTCTCGGATTGCAATTTTCTACATTGCGGTATTTCCGTTCCGTTTCGTGCATACCTCCGCACGGACGCGTCGAGATATTCATCGCGCAGCGAAAAATGGTCCCAGGGACTGCACCGTGTGGATCTGATAATCCCGAATTATCGACAGAAATAACGAGGGTCGCGCTACGTATACAGGATTCGTCGAGAGAGCGGGAAATACACAGCGCGTCCAAAATGCGGCAGAAGGACCGGAAGCGTGTTTGCGTGACAGTCGCCGCGCGATTCGCGGCTGTGTGCCGTATACGCGTGGGGTACGTGTGCGCGCGGAGAGGGATACGTACGATCGCGCGAATTCGCACTCGTGTGCGAGATGCGGCCGTTGTGATTGACAGGAGGCAATATAACTACGAAGTCTCTCTCCCTCTTTTGCTTTCGGCGAGAGCGCGTTACGCAAGCTGTTGCACCCGCATCTGCGCATTCATGCAAAGTCAAACCGTCCGTCCGTCCGTCCATCCGTCCGTCAGTCTCTCTCCCTGTCCTCCGGTCCTTCCGTCATGCCGCGTCTCCGATAATCGCCCGTATTGGTATATACACGCACACCCCCGAATCGCGCGCGTTCCTGGAAAAATAAATTTTACGGTTCTTTTTTTTACCCGTCGTATCTAGCCGCCGCGCCGCGGGCAGCGATCGGGAAATCCGGTCCGCGAATTCGATCGCGATATATTTTAGTATCGGAAAGTTATACGTATGTAGGATGTAGGGGAGGATCGCCGAATTTGGAGCGGCGCCTAGATTGGACCACCTCTGCACTGAGAGAAATAATTGATAACTTCATTAAGAACATATGATCTTACACATTTTTAAGAATACAGACTCTTGATCGAAGAATATAATAATGTACTTCGTTGGAATGAGAAATTCTTTTTGCGCAAAAAAAAACAATTATTCAAGCTTAACAAATATATTCTTGCGTGAAAAATACTGTAAAACAAATTGTATTTTTAATATACTTTAATATAAACCGTTTTTTCAATACGTGATTATAAAAATTAATATACTGCATAATTATAAAAATTAATATATTTCCTTATGAAATTGCCCTTATAAATTTCATAACGGAGTATATTAATTTTCATAATCACATATCGGATAAAAGCTCTATATACGATTGTATGAAATTTATTATTGTACAAATTTTTGTACAGTGAAAACCGTGGCTTAATCCTGGGATTATATCATATAGATATAATATATGATTGAAGAAAACATTTTTTTTGGCATAAGCAATTATTTTTCTCAGCGTATATCTAGAGCAGTAGAGATATTTTACGTTGTTTCGTCAGTCAGATACCTCAGCTCAGATTTGGAGTCGGATGATGCACCATATTCGGAGCTGGTAAGCCAGAACCAGATCTAGATACAAAAGTGGTCCAACTTACAGGCGCCGATCCAAATTCAGCTACTCTTCCCTATATATACATATTTCTAGAAGCAATAACGAAACACCAAATTTATCGGTGACTCGCGCTCCGGGCTGTCGAAATACGACGAGAATAGCGCGCGGAGGATAAACGCGAAGACGTATGAGAAACCTGCGTGAACGGAATCCCTGTGATCGTTATCGCCCCGCGCACCGGAAGCGGCGAAACTTTGTTTTCGCAAGAACGCAGCCGCGGGAATGATCTTCGTCGCAGATGTGCAGCGAGGCCAATGTATATCTCCGTTATTGACGCGTACACTGAAATAAATAATTGCTGGTATCAAAAAAATGTTTTCTTCAATCAAAAACGTAATATAATTTCAGGATCAAGCCGTGGTTTCCTTCGTGCAAGAAAATATTTGATAAGCTCGAATAATTGCCTTTTTTTGCGCAGAGAGAATGTCTTGTTCCAACGACGGTATTGTTGAATAAAGAATGTATATTCTTCGATCGCAAATCTGTATTCTTAAGAATTTGCAGGATTCAAGTTTGTGATTCAAGAAACATTTTTGACATTAGGAACCATTTCTCTCAGTGTATGTATATCTGCACTGAAACAAAAATTTTGCTTAATTCAATATAATCGGCGGAGTTGAATACGGCGAACCTCACGGTGCAATTGTTTCAATGCCATAAGGGTCTAAAGACACAAGGAAGGAACAGGAAATAGGAATAAAGAACAGCGCTTCACATACGTTACGCATACGCTAAAAGCATACGTATGCATAGCATAATATGTGAAGCGTTGTTCCTTATTCCTCTTCCCTGTTCCCTCATTATGCGCAGACCCTAAGAGTGCAAGGAAAAATAAATAAAGTCGAAGAGCAACCTAATTGAAGTTGAATCAAGTGAATATCCACTTGAAATAATTAGGTACATCGTGAGAATACAACCTCACCGATGGTTGTGAATGAGGCAAATCTTTTTTTCAGTATAGAAACCAGCGCGCGCCGATTTACGGATCGGACTTTGGCGCGCGCGCGCTTCGGCAGCATCCGCCGGCGAAGAGGAAAGAGCGAGGAGAGGGAAGATGCGGGATCGATTGACGAGGGGACGGACTTTAGAATTATTTTGAAAAGAGGTAGCGCGCACCCGACTGATTGACGTTTCTATGGGGGGCCCTGTAGAGGTACGAAAGTAGAGTAGGCATATAAGAGGGTCGTTCGTAACTCGCGGATAAATGCGATTTGAGGAGCGCGAGAGAAATCTATTCACCGGATTCTCTTCTACGAACCATAGAGAGGCGACGGGGAGGGCGAGAGAGGAGAGACCCGGCGGAGCGAAAAACTCACAGTGAGAAAATGCCACCCACACCGCGCGACGCCTCACCCTACCCCTGGCAACCCCGCGCGCGCGCTGCTACCGCGACCGAGCGTGTAATGAATAGAGCCGTCTTTTCGAAGGCGCGCCCGCGCGGAATTTCCATACGCTTTTCGCGAGCATATTTTAATCCGAGCATTTTTTTTATATTCGTCGTCGACGATGCGGCCGCAATACCGATATCGGGGACGCGGGCGGGGGTAGAGAAAACCGTCGAAGGAAGTACCGCCTCCGCGGCGCTTCCGCTCGATTACCGCCGCGTGCGGATTGATCGCACTTACCGCGCGCGCACGTGGAACATTGCCGCGAGAGACTCGATCGATCGCAGTTAACGAGCTTTTCAACGGTTCCGCGGGGGATAAACGTTCCGTGGGACCGATTATAATTACACGGGACGAATTGGTGATCCGTTAATCGTGGAAAGATCTGTTCGGGTCCGTTAAAAAGGTTATTAAGATTATCCGAGAGGGAAGAAATCTTTTCTCCTTTCTCGCCTCTCGCCTTGCGCGCTATGGAATAAAGGAGAGGACGACGCGCGAGCCTCGGAGAATTAATTAATAAGGATTTACGTGCGTTTTCGAGTCGCTCGCATTACGGCTGAAGGTGTGGTAGGTGGTAATAAATGAACACGTGGCAGGTATCCCGGACACGCTTGTAATCATTAAACGGTAATCGCGCCGACGCCGAGAAATGAAATAAGACGTTAGTGCGCGGGCAGGTGGTCCGCCGCGCGGCCGATGCGAAGGCGCGGAGGTGTGTAAGCTCTTGCGCGCTCCGAGAGCGAGGAGCTCTTCTCCTCTCTCGCTATACGGAGGGCATTCACGTGATGTTTCACTTTTCCCATTCGCTGCCTCCATTCTCGCGTCCGGAGACGGTGGAGTGCGTGCGGTGTGGCTCGTCTTTTCTTCTTCAAATGAAAATGTTTGGCCGAATACTCGGCCGGGCACAATCGACCGCGGGCCCAAATATTTCTGTGAGCGGAGAATCGCTCGCTACGCGGACCTATAAATCACCGCGCTCAGGGTGGCCGCGCGCCGGGTTATACCGAACCGGGCCGCGCCGTGGCGGTTGGGCATTTTTGAGCCGGGAGACGCGCGTCTTGAAATCTCCGGTGCGCTAGAGATGCGCTGGATGCTGCGGACGGGGTCAGATTTAGGTTATAGGTCAACTCTCTTACGGACATTTGATCGAATTTCTTAAGATCGTCCACCATATTTATATCGAGATGATCATACGATCGGGTGGATAAGATCTCGTTGAATAGGAATCTAATAGAAATATCTATTTGAGATGAATAGGAATTTATTCACATCGAAGAGACAAATCTAGTTGAATTGGACAGATGTTTTATTAAGTTCGTCCTCGATTAAAAAGCGATGCAAAACATTTATTCAATTCAAATAGACTTGTGTTCGATGTGAATAAATTCCTGTTTCTTTCTAATACATTTTTCGCGGTTACTGTGAAGAAAATATAACTTGGTCGGATTTAACCAAAATCCTAGAGACGATGACCGAACCGTTTAGTAAAACATGGATCCTCCATCTGTTTGGTTAGACTGACCACTTTTTAGCTGAAATAACTAAACGTTTGATTGAAACAATTAAACACTTGGTCAGATAACTTGATATTCGGTTCAACTGACCAGTATTTCGGTTAGGACGATCAAACGTGTTTAACTGGATTCGTTTTGTCATTTTAATCTAATTATTTTTCTGAATGCAAGTCCAAATTCAATCAGACCTTTTCCCTCGGCGCGTCGCTATCGAAACCCCAAAATCAACGTATCGAAAAAAGAGACGTCATCCACCGAAGACATTTCCCGACCCCGGGATCCCATCGAGTATTTAGCAGCCCCGTTCACCTCTGCTCTCATTGTGGGCATCGGTCACGGGAGAGGCTCCGAGCTTCCCGCTGTTCACGCGGCATTCATCGCGGACACGGAACGGCGCGGAACGTGGGTTTTACGGGCAATTATTCCTTCCTCTCCCGGCGCGAGAGCGCGCGGGCGGGAGGAGAAAAAGACCGAGAGAGAGAGACGAGGCAAGAGAAGAACGAGCGAGAGCGAGACGCAGCGCGAAAAGTCAAAAGCCCACGAACGATGACTTACCGGAATGCCACGCCGGAGGATGTGCGCGCGCGCTCACAACGAGACGATCCTCCGCGCGCGTAGGCCCCGGGAAGCTTCTGCTCCGTGTAAAATCCTGGAGATCCCCACACTGCGCCGCGCCACCACCTCGCCGGCCATCTGTCAAAAAGTCAAAATACGCGAAGGGGGCGCCATTGTCACCGGGATCCTGCGGGATTGCTACTTAGCGTCCTCGTATTCCCGATGTCTATTATGAGCGTAGCCGGGCTGTTTTGTAGGACATCTGTATCCTCTGTAGTCGACTGATTTCTATAACCCCCTTGCGACCCCCTCCGGAGCGTCTGCTGGATGTGCGCGGAGGTATGGGCACCTCTACGCGCGATACACACGTGTGCGTGTTTCTACTGCGTTGCGATGAAGAGTGTTGCGCGAGGAGGAGAGGAGAGAGAAAGGGAGGGGGAGGGGGGTGCGATGAAAATGAAGAGGGACGCGAATACCTGAGCTCGTGCATCGAGCCCATTGTGCCGCGACAAATCAGAACGCGACCGGAACGACGCCGATCCCGCGCGCGCGTACCATAGGTACATGCGGCGGAACGACCCTCGTTGCTGCGCGCAAAGCTGCAGCAGCAGCGCCGCGCCGCTCGCGCGTCGGGGAGAGCATTGTACCGCAATTTGTCGAGCGGTTGTTCCTTTGCAGTTTCTAATTCGAGAGTTTCTTTGAATATTCATTCCTCCGTGCAAATGTGGGTTCGCGTCGGTTGTGCGCCGGTACGTATACGCGTACACGGGGCGCGTTTCTCCCCGCGCGCCGTTGGAAGTTGCCGACAAATCTCCCGTTGGTCGTGTATACGCAGTCGCAGGTGGCTATAACCTGATTTATTTCTCTCGGTCGCGGCTCGGTGGAAAAAGGGGGTGGAATGAGGGACGCGCGCGCGGCGGCGGAGGGGGGATAATTACCGATTGAGGAGATTAAATCTTGCGGGGTATCGATTCCCGGCCCGTAATCGCCCGAAGGAGGCTTTAGCCAGGGGGTGGACCCCGCCTTTGTTTCTGATTTGAGGGGCATCCTTACGAACGGGTTAGCCGCGCCAGTGATCACCAACGCTAATTACAGCGGATCAGTCCGGGCGAGTTTAAAACTCATTCCCCCTTTTAAGCAGTGTGCGAAGGGGCTTCCCGCCCCGTTGCTGATTGGCCGCCCGGGATGACACGAAAGTGCTCCAACATGGCGTCTTATCTGATTTCACCGCGATATCGGGAGTCGCGGCGCCCGCCGCTGCTCTCGTCTTTCGCGATTGACGGTCGACCGGTGAGAGTTCCTTTTTTCAATTTTCAATCTAGCGGAGACGAAAAATTTGCAAGCGGGCTCGTGCAATATTTTCGTCGATCCGTAGAGACCGCGAGTTCGGTGTGACAATTTGTTTAAAAAATAGCACACCACCCTGGTATTCGAAGAGCGCCGCGTTATGCTATAAAAACATATAAGAGGACGGTGGATGGCAGGGAGGGGGGTGAGTAAGCAGGCGGAGGTGCTAAATCAACATTTTTATAAACTGCTTAGCATTCATGGGCTTCGAAGGGTGCGCCACCTATAATGCGAAAGCGAGAGGATTCGATATCCGCGCGACGAGAGAGAGTAGCACCTTATACACCCCACCACGCCGCGGCGAAGAGACGGCCGCCATTGCTTTGTAACGACTGTATTATCGAGAAGCCGCGGGTCGAACGCGAAAAATCGCGGCTGCTGATCGATATAGCCGCGTCGGGAAAGCGTCACACCGGATGATATCCAATGGCTGATGAATCATTTTTATCATAAATTGAAATCCGATCGACGAAAATACCGTTTCCTCGTTCGTTTAGTGGCGCTGATTCTATCGGAATACACTGAGAAAAATGATCGGTAATGTTAACTTTTTTACAGCATACTTTTTACAGCTCGCTGCAGTATAAACCTGTAAACTCTCGACATAATATATTAACGAGAATTAGTCAATTTTATCGTATAAACTGATGTTTATACATTACGCTGTGGTCTATAAAAAATTGTAATGTGTGTGTGTTTCACCCCGAGAAGTCTTGTTACTGGGATAACTGTAAAAATTCACGGATTTTCCCATAATTTTTTACTAATCCTTTTTCTCGTGTCGGTTGATATTACTAATCAATTCTCTCAGTGTAGCTATCCTTAGCTGCGCCTTCCTGCAGGGTGGTTACTTCGATAAAAAGCAACTCGTCGGTCGCTCGGGTATAAAGAGCGAGTCTGGCCGGTGAATATTCAGGGAGAACATCGGGAAAAAACCGTTATATTACTCGTACGCGACGCGCGTATACCATGGTCGGCGTTGTACGGGGAAGAGAGAGAGAGAGAGAGAGAGAGAGAGAGAGAGAGACCGGGCGCTTCCGCGTGTGCGTCGCTTCGGGGTGAAAACGGCGCGGCGCTTCCATTGATATTCAACAATAAATTTGCATCGAATGCACGCACCGAGCTCTGATTTTCGGCGTGATCACTGCCTGCTCAGATTTGAGGGGGTTAGAGTAAAACAATCACGCGAGGCTCATGCATGTTAATGCGTTGTTAGGGGCGCGTGAGAGAATGGCAGCGGCGCGATTGCGGGGTGGCTAGGGAGAGGGAGGTGGAATCGAATGCCCAATATCAACGATCCGCCCCCGAAAACCCGTGGCATTCGACTCACGGAAACCCAATATCAATCGTAGACTGCGCGCGCCCTGGTTTTCCACGGGGTTGACGATTGAGGGTGAATCTTTCGTCGCTCGACTTCGTTTCATCATCGTAATTCAAAGATAATTCAGACCTTCGCGTGATTCATTTTTTCAGATACAATTTATCCCGCTCAATTTTTCACCCCCTTCTTATCACTTCGATGCTTTGCCCGATTATTTTTCACGCTGAGAGAAATAATTCCTGGTGGCAAAGCAAAGTTTTCTTCGATCAAAAGCACGATATAATTTCAAGATCAAACCATGGTTTTCTTCGCGCAAGAAAATATTTGACAGAAAGAATTTCTCGTTCCAATGAAGGCACCTACTCTTGAGAATCAAGAACATAATATATTCCTCGACCCGGAATCTGTATTCGTGAAGATTTGTAAGATCACATCGTGTTCTTGATTCCAGGCATATTCTTTTGATACCAGCAATTCGTATTCCTCTCAGTGCAGCCACCACCAACCATCGTAGACGATACTCGCGCGACGTTCGCAATGTGCAACAGAGGCAGGACTTTACGCGGCGTTACTACTGCCGAGCTGTATGCGCTAGTTTCGCGGGATTGGATACACGGAGCGGATCGCCGCGCGTAGACGGGGGTATAGGTCTGTTTGCGCTTTGAATGGCGGTTGACGGGGTTCGCGGGAGCGGGGGTGGACGCGGAGGGGTTAGCGGTACTTACCAAACCGACACGGGCCAACTCAATACATCAAAGACCTCATACCCACCACCGCTGTATCAACTACTCGCTCGCGCTCTGGCTGGCGACGATGCCCATACATAATCATGGCTCGTCTTTGTCCCTCGAAATTGATTTATTATTCAAAGTGACGCGTGTTTCACAATGTGTATTTACCACGGCACGGTTCGAGGGATCGCGCATAGTCGTCGGAGCTCGAGGCGTCGTCGTTAAGGCGCGTCCGCAACCGAAATAGAACCGCATCGGACCCGCGACGACTTTGCGACTCGTTCTTTTGCGCCGCGGCACGAAAAGCCGGACCGTCGCGTTCCGCGCGGTCGGCAGAAGAGAAGAAAAAAAGGAGACGTCGCGAAGACGGGTTTTCGAAGAACGCAGGTGCTTCAAATCGAGAGAAACGAATGGTCGACCGGCGCGCGGAGCTCGCTGCACCGCGATATAAGAGAGGAGGATACCACTCCCCGCGCGCGCGCGCGGTCACTATAGGCATGTCTGACCAGTGAACTCGTCAGTCCGCTCCGAAAGAGCGAGAGAGAACGCCCTCATCGATCCTCTCTCGCTGCCCTCTTGTCGCATATCGCATACGTACAAGGTCTCACACGTATCCAACATGGCCGGTAAGAAGCGGCGCGTAGCGAGAGGGAACGAGGGTGGAAGAGAGGGAGGGAGAGCCGCAGTGAAAATATTGACAGAAAACAGCCGGCCCGAGTTAATTAAACTCGCTCTCAACCCCGTTTCTGGGACTGTCCGCGCGCGCCGCCTCCCTTTGACTATATGCGTCGCTTCGAGTGGTAATTTCCTGATAGTGTGCGGACGACAAAACGAAGTAGACAAACAGACGGGATTCTCGGCCGCTACGTGTACGCGCACCGAAATTGTGTCCCGCCGTGTATCGGGCGAGCCACCGCGGATATAACTGCTCTTCGGGGTGGTGACTCCTGCTCGACCAATAGTATATCTTTGCACCGTCCTCTTCTCGCGGGAGACACGGGGAGCTCTCCCTTATTTCAGCAGGCTAGCGTGGTTATTCTTACAACCAGTCGATTTACAAGGATCAAAATCGTCTACTGCAATGAGACAAATAATCGGGTTAAAATAACAAAGTGCATCTGGTTAAACGCGTTTAGTTATTCCCACCAAAATAAAGGTCAGGTGAACTAAATATTTAGTTAGGTATTCTAACATGAATGTCTAGTTATTCCAACCAAACACACAGATGGAGGATCCATATTTCACCAAATGGTTTGGTCACCCTCTCGCCAGGATTTTGGTTCGATTGACCAAGTTATTTTTCTCGGTGTAGAAACGTTATAAAAAACGCAGCCGGTCAACATTGGATACCACGACCATCACCAATGTCGCGCTGGCATCTCGCACGGAGATCACCTACCACGCGCGTGATACACAAGGAGGGCCGTTCAACTTGCGCCGGCCGACGCGATCACATTCGAGTTTTAATCTTGTTCTAATACCGCCACGAGTGTTCCTCGCACACGCGGGGTTTTACTGCGGTCCAGACGTCGGAGGGGGGTTTCTAGACGCCCATAGTCGGCATTCCAGCCGACGCCAGCGCTGAATTCTTCGTCCCTTATTACACATGCTCGCGTTATATGTAATGCTCGGACCCTCGAGCACCGCTCCGTGTCCACGGATTTGAACTATATCATCAGTCAGTTTGTCTCTACGTCGGTTCGTGTAGTAAGCCACGTCACGCTGCGGCACACACAATCTTCGCCCCGGGTCCTCTTCGCCAGGAAAGAGTGAGTGAGTGAGTGAGAGAGAGAAAGTGGACCCTGACTGCTGCTTGCGGGAGATTCTCTCCCTCCCTCGTCCCACCCCTTCGTACCCCCCTTCCACCCCTCGTTCCTATCTCTCACCCGGCATATAATCCTGAGATATGAGCGCGTATTATGTGGAATTGTGCGTCGTGAGAGACTACTGGGGGGTCCACCGCAGGGAATGGTGTGAACTCCCTCTAACCCCGATGAACACGTATATACCTACCACCTACCGAAGCCGGAGCCTATCGAGCCTCGGATACGCCGCGCGGCAATCGGGATTAAAAGGGAATGTAAATATCGGCCATGCCTCATCCGTACCGGGGGATGCGGGATGCTGCGCGATGCTGGATGTAGGCCGCGAATGTCTCGCGAGAACGAGCTGATCGCCAGTAGATGTATTCCGATAACGCGAGGCGGCGAGAACCGAGGACGGCCAATTGTGGGGTACCTATATAGGAATCTTCAACTGGTACAAAACGCTGGACTCTTACTAGCTGCCATACGACCTGCAATATGGCGCGATAATGGCAGTCATGATTGGCTCAATAACGGATAAGCGCTGGGATGATAGTTTCGAGCTAATACTGGGTGTTGATAAACGGCTGGACATGGCAAACTATATTAACCCAACCATGGTAAATATTAAGTATAGCATTCAGCCAGCAATGGTATGAAAATCTGCCATTCATGACATGAATGTGCTAGAGCCATAACCCGATAATAAGTTCGTAATATCGAATTAGTTAAAACTATCGGGTTTTAATAAAATATTTGAAAGATAAAATAAAATATCTTCAAAACATGTAACATGTTACATCTAAATTGGGTATTTAAAAATGGTCCTTTCAAGGTGGAAGATTGGCGACCAAAGTTATATCCTGATGAACTACTGGTTAACAGTTATAATCTCAAGTGCGGGCGACGATCGATTCCCATTACTTAATAAAAAATAACGGGCGCCCGGAAATCCACCAGAGATGGTCCGACGCTATAGGCGGCCAGTTCTTGGCCCATGATTGATAACTATAGATTGGCCAGGTATTCTGCCGTCTTAACTTAAAAAGCAGTATCTCCCAATTGGTAAACGGTGCTTACTGCGCTTTAGCTTATGAATTGATGGTGTCAGGTGGATATACTGCAAACGGTATATGTTATCATTTGTTATGCCAGTGCTCTTACTGCTCTCTTTAGCGTTGTAGGATAACCGATATTGCCACCAAAAACCTAGAAAGTGAATTAACTGCAAATGTGCAAAAATTGGAGATACTGCTTTTTAAGTCAGGACGACAGTATTGGCCCTATCGTAATGACTGGATTTCCCATACGGGTATATCGGAACGCGTACGACACCGTCACGTTGTAAAAGCTGCAGAAGCACCGCGTGGACCGGGAAGGGCCGCTCTCGCGGCCGGAGGCGAGAAGGTAGCGGCCGGGAAAGGTAGATGATATGTCAGATAAAGCATCCTTAGGCTTAGCTTAGGTAGCTACCGTGCTGCGCTCCTCTCGCGCGGACCACCCTAACCGCCGCGAGGAGGGCTCCTCTAGGATTTCAGTCCGAGCCCCGTATCGTGTGTAACTGGAATTATTGTTACACAATGGCACCACCTCCCACGCCTCCCCCCCCCCCTCTCCATCCCACTCACCGGTCCGCGGAGTGACTGAACGAGCAACCGACTCGCATTGTTGTTGTTGGGTTGTTGTTCGCCCCGTGGAGTCGACCGGCCGAAGGAGCGCAGGGAGGCACCAACGACACAATGCGCCCCGTATCACGCGGGATCAACGCGCGCGCGGGATACGTCGACTCATAACTCATATAGCCCGAGGAACCCCACCCTACCTAAATCTTCACGAAACACTGCTTTTGACGTTTCGCCCGGCGAAGCACGCTGTTGTTACACATTATGCAGCAGCGCGGCGACGGTGGCGCGTCGGACGGAGAGACGCGGAGGATGGATAAATCCTTTCTCGTCGGCGGGATAATGCGCGCGACCTGGGCACGCGGTTCGAGGGGGTGGAAACTGGATCTTCGAGAGCGCGAATGACTATGGTACGAGAGGGTTTTCGGGACTGTCTTCGTGTACGCACGCGTGGATGATTTGGTACGCCTGTACCGAGAGAAATGATTGCTGGTGGCAAAAAAATGCTTTCTTCAATGTAAAACACGATATGATTTCAGGATCAAGTCGTGGCTTTCTTCGTGCAAGAATATATTTGATAGGCTCGAATAATTGTCTCTTTTTGTGCAGACAGACATTTCCTGTTTTCACGACGGTATTCTTGAATCAAGAATATACCTGTATTCTTCGATCGAGAATCTGTATTCCAGAAAATTTGTAAGATCACATGTTCTTGATACGAGAAACTTTTTTTTGACGCTAGCAATTATTTCTTTTATAGTGTACCTACTCGTATAGTGTAGGGTGTATGCTGATTTCGATCGACTCAAATAATCATTGCAAAGAGTTTTGGCGTCGCGGGAAAATAGGTCGGATTGACGAGTCGTACTTTATCGCTACAACTGCAATTTTAGTAAAAGTTACAGTAAAACTTGTAGAAGCTACAAGCGTTGCTATGATTTTGACCAAAATTGCAGTTATCGTAACAATAGATTGGTCTCGTCCCGAAATTTACCACAAACTTCGTTGCTGCAACGACTTTTTTTTCGCGTACAAAAATATTTCCACCAATCCTTCCTCCCCAGCCCCCCTCCAAGCTCCGGTATCAGAAAAATGTTCCCTGGCAGACGATGAAACTCGACCGCGCAGCATCCGTCCCGCAAGAGTGCACAGACCCACCCGCGCGATAACGTCGAGCGCGCCAAAGGCGACGCGCCGCGCGGAGGCTCGTCGCTCTCTGCCCGCGAAGCGGCGGTACCTCCACACGCCTATAGTTTCGACGAGCCTCTCGAAATGCGCGCAGGTATTTACCGTAAATCTTTCGCGGGGAGAGAAACCGCGCGGTGGAAGCTGCACGTGGACATTGGCCTCCCTCGCGGGGTCCGCTACGGCGGTCTCTCCTCTCGTGTTCCCCTGGCGGAACTCGTGACGTCGTCCGAGGCGGCGGCTCGATTACACAGAGCGAGAGGGCTGCGAGAGTCGCGCACAGGACCAGCCTTATAGAAACTATCCGGCATAATATCCCCACCGGCCCCGCGCGCGCGCGCGGTATCTCCGTGTCTTCTCCCGTGTCTCTTGTGACCCGCGGCCCGCCGGGTTAGATTCCTACGTAAACGTATACAATGCGAGTTATTGCGGCATCGCGGACGAGCTGTGGCGCCACCGATGCGAGGCCGCATAAATCCTGCACCGGGAGCCGCGCGCGCGAGTCGTCGACTCGAGGACCTGCCGGCGAAACGATCGGCCGCGTTTGTTTCGCGTCGCTAGGGCCGCGATGAGGGCGAGAGGACGGGGGAAGGAGAGAGGGAAATCTCGCGGTCCAGCTTCGGCCTTGCCACACACGCGTTCGCGTAACGACGAGGACGTGGCGATACACTGAGATAAATAATTGCTGGTGCCAAGAAATTTTTCTTTTTTTCAATCAGACTTATGATACAATTCCAGGAGCACAAGTCACGGTTTTTTTCGCGCAAAAAATATTCGATAGACTCGATTAATTGTGTTTTTTTTTGCGCAGGAAGAAGTTTTTATCCCAATGAAGGTGTCCTTGAATCAAGAATATCATATGAGGTTAAACTTTAAGCTATTAAGGTAAAGCTTTAGCCACTATTATCTCATTATTTATGGGCTTCTGACTCATATTTATGTAATACTTTTTCGAAGATTACATTTTTATCGGTAACAAAATTTTATAAATATCGATGCAGGCCAAGAGTTCATAAATTATGAGATAACGGTGGTTGAAGTTTCTTTCCTGGCGAGCAAGTTTAGCCTCACACACACATATGGTATATATATTCTTCCACGAGGAATCTGTATTCTTAAAAATTGTTAAGATCGTGTGTTCTTGGTTTAAGAAATTTTTGTTTGACACCAGTAATTATTTCTCTCAGTGTACAGATGTGAGAAAGATCGACGTGAAACGAGCGTTGGAATTATCGAACGATTCGATTGAAATTATTGGAGACTATCGAGAAGGGGGTGGCAATTTCTGAAGGGAAATATCGCTTGCATTTATTATACATACATCGACCTCACAGCGATCGACCGTGGCCACAGGACTCATCGATCCTAAACACGAAAACTTGCCACCCCCTCGATTCGAAGACCGATAAAGCGAGACGGCTAATCGCTGCGAGGATCGCGATCGAAGACAATGAGAAGATAATTCCATCGACGCGAGTCCGACTCTCTTCCGGATCGTCGCGATTATCCCGCCAAAGAGCTTTTACGGTACCGACAGCGCTCGCCGGCGGACTCCGCGTCGGTGGAATTCGACGAAGCTCGCGCGCTCCTCTCCCGAAGGACCCCGCAAAGCGCGGAGTCGTCTCGTCCGCGTTTCCGAAGCCGGAGAGTGAGAGAGAGAGAGAGAAGACGAGATAGTCTCGCTCCCTCCTCCTCTCCGGTTCTCCCTTATCCGCTATCGGATCGAGAGCGGAAACTGGCGCTGCGCTCGCAGCAGCTGGATTTAAATGGGACCCGAGATCTCCGCTCGGATTTCTCGAGAGCGCCGCCGTCGCCGTTGGCTTTTCGATGTCTTTGGCCGTGACCGAGAGAAACGGGGTCCCGTCGCCGTAACGAGGGAGATCCTAGACGCGTCCTCGTCGTCGTCGCAGTTACGAGGATCGGCGACACGTGCATGACGACTCGCGTCGCCCGACGGTGCCCGTCCGATGGCGAGGGTGGTGGCGTCAAGATGAGGAGGCGCGATAAGGGAGGTTGCGCGGACCACCGTTACTCCCCTCTCTCTTTCTCTCGTCGAGTTTTGCGCTCGACCGTCCCTCGGGAGGGTCGCGGAAGACGCGCGTCGCCCGCTACGGCGGTCGCACGTTATCCGGGCGACGCGTATCTGGAAATCTCGTTCCCCGCTTGGACCCGCGTCACGAGGAGCGGCCGCGCCCTGAGCCTCCCCCTCCCCTTTCCGCACCGCGCCGCGCCGAGCTCGCCTAAGTTATGGCCGGAAGTATTATCTTCCAGCCGACATCGCATTGTTTTCATTTAAAGGCATTAGGCCGGCTTATATCTGTTAAATTGGCCAAACAGTAGCTTCGTTAACCGAGCCCCGCCCCGTCGCTACCGCTGATATACCGCGGCAGGGCCGCCGCGCGCGTGCTCGGGCGGCGCTCTCTCGGAAAAATTAGGACGGGGGGGGGGGGGGGGCGAAGTGACGGCCGCGTCGATTTCGGGACGACTGCAGGCGGGGCGAAAAAAACTGGTGGCGTCGAGGAGCAAATAAATCCTTGTCGAGCGGTACTCAAAGGTCGATTCGCGCCGATAGCAACGTCGATGAGGGGACCGTGCGACGGAACGCCAAACGTCAGCCGCTACGAAGTCAAACGAACGCTTCCCTGACGATCCATTAACCGAATCCAACGCGCGGCCTCTAATTACGGCTATTTATCGGGAAACGGGGGAAACAAACCGCTCGGACGAACCCCCCGGGAGCGAGACCGGGCAGCGAATCGCCCGTGGGAGGAACCCGCAAAGTCTGCGAGCCGTACGTCATTCTATATCTGTAGCGCGGGTCGCGCGGATAACAAAAAAAAATACCCGCACTCTCTCTCTCTCTCTCTGCGGAGCGGCGCACGCCCTGACGCCGCGCGGTGGGTGTGTCGAAGTGTATCGACCACGCTCGCCGATTCTCGATTATCTTATAAAAATTCACAGGTCGAAGCACGGCGTGTTACTATGGAGACTAAATCATTCAAAGCCCGCTTGAGCTGGCACCGCGGCGGTGGAGGGTGAGGAGAAAAAGCCGTCGCACAGGGAGCATCACCACTCTCTCCCCCATGAAAAATAAGCCCGTGTCGTGGCGCGGCCAGATTTTCGGCAAATTTTCTCCTTCGCCGGGAGGAAGGGATCCCCGGAGAAAAATTCGCACGAGAGGACGAGCGAGTTCCGCGTTTTCTTGTAACTGAGGATATGCTTTTTTTTTAATGTTGCGAGCAAGGAGAAATGGAGTTTGTGTCGTACGTCGATATTTTTTTAAGTGTTCCATTTGGAAATTGCTCCTTCCAGGACTCTTTCTCGTCAAATTAACACTGGAACTAGAGCCGGCAGTCAATTTGGTTGGCGTTTTATTCGGAGTACTGTTCAACCTCGATTGTCTCGTAACCCGTAAGGTTTTGGTCGAAATTAGTGGAATACTTTTTCGCGGAACAAATTTCGATCTACAAAAAATGTCTGTGGTATTATAATATGTATATGGGCCGAAAATTCATAGACAATGAGATAATCACCCGCCGGAACGATCGTCGGTAGTTCTATACCGAGGGAAATAATTACTAGAGTGTCAGAAAAATGTCTTAAATCAAGAACACATGATCTTACAAATTTTGAAATATACAGATTCTTGATCAAAGAATATATATTCTTCACTCGAGAATATCAAATTCAAAATTCTGAACATTGACCGTAATATAATCCTGGTCGATAAATGAATAATCTTGATTAATTTATTCGCCCTGGAATAGCGTCAATTTTTAATCCTAAAGAAAGAATAATTCATAAATGAATTACATCGCAAGAATTAATTAATAAACGAGATTGAATTAAGAAAGGGATAATATTCGATTATCGGCGTCTAAAAGTCGAAAAAAAAATCAATATCATGAACGAGAAATTCTTTCTGCGCGAAAAAAAATCAATTACTTCGAGCCCAATAAATATCTTCTTGCGCGTAGAAAACCACAGCTTGATCCTGGAATTATATCAGGTTTTCGATTGAAGAAAACATTTTTTACGGCACCGGGGCAATAAATTATTTCTCTCAGTGTAGCGTTAATTTCGTCGCTTCACACTCATCGCGCAACCCCCAGTCGCATTGACGCAATCGATATACCTACGCTCCTTCCATTCTCTTTAGCTTCTCTCCGTACTCTTTCAAATTCCCATCGCGCTTATATACCGACTCGCCCCCTATATACGCCTTCCTCTCCGTCATCCGCCACGGGGATGGCGCGCGCGCGCGCGGAGGGGGCGGGGGGATAATTCATTCTTCTATATCCCCGCCGGAAATCGCATTCGAGCGATTCCTCGAGGAGCCGGGACGCCGGCGGATAATATACTTCGCGAAGTACGCTCATCAAACACAAGTGCGAGCAAGCAAGCGGATATATTAGGATGCATCTCCATAAAAGTTGGAACCGAGCAGAGAGTCAACATCCCATCCCGGAGAGCGGAGGCTCCTTTCGGCTCCGGAGCTCGCGGGGCGAGCGTCTTGCGGCAGCAATCACCGATATTGAGGGTTTCATTTCATCCCTCGCGCGGGTGCGGCGGCGGAGGAGGAGGAGGAGGAGGTT
This sequence comes from Xiphydria camelus, assembly GCA_963678675.1. Taxonomy (NCBI): domain Eukaryota; kingdom Metazoa; phylum Arthropoda; class Insecta; order Hymenoptera; family Xiphydriidae; genus Xiphydria; species Xiphydria camelus. The sequence continues at coordinate 4,396,863 of OY783201.1, forward strand.
CGGGAAGGGGGTTGGACCGAGTTCGGTCGGGTCGGGTTGGGCTGGTTCGGTCGGGTCGAGTCGGCTGGTTCCGGTTGGTGTGGATGAGTGATGAGAGACTTTGGGAGAGCGAAAGAGCGTGGAAGAGGGGGGGGATGGATTTTGTTTCTCTTTCCCGCTGAGTGAACGACGTCGCGACGCCTGGGAAATTATTCGGAGCGGCTTCGGAATCGTTTCGCCCTCTCGATAAACGATCAACTCGTGCATTTCGCAAGTTCGAATGGCGAATGTGAAAATTGCGATGAACGATGTAAATAGTTGGCGAAGATGACGTTGCAGCGATTGATTCTTTAGTTCTTCAATTATTTTTATCGCTCCTTTAAACTCGCCCTTCCTCAGCCGTAAAACCACCGGGAAGCGAGCAGCCCCGTTCGAAAGGAGCCGAAATCACAGAGCGACACGGGTGACACTCGGCTTATCCGCGAATAATTAGTAATCCAGCGTTAAATAAACCTTCGCGCGGTTGTCGCCTCGACGGGGGGTGCTCGACGTCGCTCGACACTTTTCTGCTCGGCGAAGATGTTGAATGGACGCGTCCGCCCCGCCTCGTGTTTACCCGGAAGAAAGGGCGGCGAACCTGTCGACGCATAATAGCGCGGAGCGAATTTTTGTTTAAAGGGGACGTTTAAATATTTGCGTATCGCTCGTGTCGAACGCGAGTTCGTTTCGCCGATTTCGCGAAGTCGCGTCCTTTCGGAGGCCGTCGGAGGAATTGTGTCAGCGAGCCGCCGACGAGTGCGCCGCGTGGAGGTGTAACGCGAAAACCGGCGGGAGGAAGAGGGAATTAATTCGAATCGCGTCAGCTGGAACTACCGAACGCCAGCCCCGCCGAGATTCTTCGGGAGTTTGACTTCCCCGGCCGGAAAGGCGGGCTCTTATATACGTCCGAAGTTAATCCGGGGAGGTAAAAGCGTTTGGTCCTGTAAAACAGATTAGCCAATTCCCAATGGAGGCTGCCACCCCCGGAGCGGCGTTGGGGTTGGCAGCGAGCAGAAATCGCTTCGTATTTTCCGTCACGCGACGTGCGGAGAGCCCGCGCGCTTCGTGTGCACGGCCTCGGCTCTCGCTTAATCTGTATTCATCAGCAGTTATAGGCATCCTAGTCACAGGGGTAAGGCTAATCCGGCTCATCCGCGCTGAGCCGAGATGCCCCGCCCCACAGTTCTAGGTCATCTCTCGCCGTGCGTATGGCGGAGAAGCGGCAGCACCGGTCTGATCGCTCTGAAGAGAGTATGAAGTGAAATGGCTTTAAAAAAAATGATAACTTCCCAGGCGGAAAAAAGTTCTATGTATTTTGTACATAGTCCCTATATCGATTTGGTTATACATGCATTACATATATGATTTCTATATTAAATCATATAAATATAATATTATATATAGATGTTTGTATCAATGTTTGTATAATTTATATAATACAGTCTGTATATGGTTAATACAAAAATCATGCATGACCCATACATGACCCAATCCACATATGGATTGTATACAAAATATGTCGAATTTTTTCGCTTGGGTTAATATATGAAGTATCGGTCATTGACTTCCTTTAGGGTAGATCGAGGCGCATCGCGAATCATAGATCGATATTTCTTACCTCGTGATGAAAATGAGCATTTCGATTGTTCGTATTACTTCATTGAAAAGGAGAAAAGTAATACGAACGATCGAAATGTTCATTTTCAACACGATCTGAGAAATATGGATCTGTGATTCGCGACTCGCTTTGGTCTATTCTATTTCACCTTCTCTTATCATCAACCGGTAAAACTGCAGGCCGCATATAAAAAAAAGAAACGGAAATTCTCTCTATTGCCTCCATATCAGTCTCCGACACAATCTCCAGTAGAGTCCACCGACTACGTGGGCAGAGTGAAAAGTCCGATACTTTTTAAATAAAACACTTTCTTCTTTATCAATTGTTCATTTATTTTTCAACACAGTCGTCTACCAGAAAAGTATCGGAATTTTCACTCCGCCCGCGTATATCCGCCAGCGACGGCACGAAAGATATAAACCATCCAGGAAAGAGACAAAGGTGGATGGAACGCGCGAACCCGAGGCTCCGATGACCGGAGCGTCGCGACGCGACGCGTCGCACCGATAAATCAAATTGACCGGTGCGACGTCGAGCGCAGCGGAATCCCGTCGCCCTCTCTCTCCGGCTTCCCACGGAACGTCGACCGTCCGTATACCACGCGCCCGATCGCGCAAATCCCTTTAATTCGTTCTTTACAGTATAAGTTTAAGCCGAATTAAACTGCGCCGGACGGGGCCCATAAATTCGGGCGGAACGAGGCACTAAAAGGAGCGCGCGCTCCGCGTCGGCAACCGGAAGGGGACTGCACCTACGACCTCGCGTACTTCCGTGCCGCGTGGTCTCCTACGATCAGATCCCAGCGTCTCCGCCGCGCCGCCAGTGTCGGTCGCTGTGCTCCGCTTACTCGACGGCAGTGCAACGGCGCAACGCGTGGAGCGTCTAGGTGCGATCGCGCTGCGGGTTGCGCTGCAAGCAGCACCGTTTCACCGCGCGACGCGCATAACAGGGCGCGCGTACCGATACATGTAGAGACACCCGAGAGCCACGGAGCACAGACATTTATTCACGGAGATCTATCGCTCGACGGCGTCCATTACGTTATATTACCTTCGTTCGTTCGTTCGTCCGTTCGTTCCGTGTCCACGTCCAGGACCGTCCGGCACGCGGTACGACAGACAGATAGGTGCGCGGGACCACTCCCATTCGAAACTTGATAAATGCTTCTTCCTATACCGCGAGTGGGGCAGGAGAGAGTCCTCCTGTAGGGGAAGTGCACAGAGACATAGCAGTAGGATGCGGTGGGAAATAGCGAGGATTTTAGGGAGTTTGATATCGGTACTGTCCATCGAATCTCCTTTTGAATTTTGCGATGTCTGTAGTGGATGAAATTAAGACATATTATTCTCAATCTCACAGTATATTACAAACGCTATTACAAAGAAAATTTGACAGTTCTACGAGTTTCGCGTCATAGACTTTTTTAATTCGTAATATAATTTATTTCTTTATTTTGAATCGTACGACTAAACCAAATTTGTCCTCTCGCTTGTAGATTCGATCAGGTGTATCATCGTATCAACGTCGCGGACAGATTTATAAAGCACGATATCCGAGGCCTACTCCTCGCAGGTGCGTTTCAGCCGAAGACTTGCGGGGTCAGTGAAATCAGAGGAATCTCTTCCTTCGGCAGGAAGCGGCGAACTTGTTCCGGACAGGTCCGGTGAGCCGCGTAGGAGCGCGCCGCTCGCGTTCCGTGAATTCGCTGACGATCCCGAAAACGATTAAGTTGCATTACGCCGGAAGTATAACGAGCGGTCGCGTAAGGTATGGATACACGGGTATAGGAGAGCCGGCTCGGTGCAGGAAGCGGCGTTGCAAAACGAGACACGGGTGGCGCGCTTGGATTTCGACGCGGTAAGCAGACCGGCTAAACTCAATGAACTCTCTCGCGTGTCATCGCATTCTTGTAGCACCAGACTCGTAGAAGGTCGGAGCCGCACGAGTACTCGTTCTAGGTGTAACAATGGGCCGCTAATTACGAAACGAGGCATGAATGAACGAAAACTACATTCATCGTTGCAGCGGCGAGGCGTCGATGGCTTTCGATTTGAGCGTCGTTCCGATGCGCGTTTGTCTTATCGGTTGGGGTTTCCGCGACAATAAATTGTCGACGAAAAGAATTGAAATTTCGCGAAAAATTGAGATCTCTGAAATCGATAGCTTGACCACTCTATCTTATGTATTTTTACGCGTTGATTACAAAAAGTGTGATTATTAGGTCGATATCTCTCAACAAATATATATAAGATCGACGATTTTCTGCACGAGAATTTTGTTTTTCCTCAGAAAATCATCGATATCTCGATTTCCCTTTGGGAGTTCTTCAATAAGCCAGTGATTTTCAGAATCCGCACGAAAAAATTCGCAAGATAGTGATCGTGAGTTCGATTCCAGAGATTTCGAATTTTGCGAAAAATTGAAAAAATTTCAAAAATCGAGATCTCTGAAATCGATCGCCCAACCATCTTAGGAGATCTTATGTATATTTTTGCGCTGATTACGAAAAATGCGCGGATTGTTAGATCCGCATCTCAAAAGAAAGATGAGATATCAGCGATTTTATGTACGAAAAAGTATTATCTTCCCATATAAATCATCGATAGCGTATTCAGCACGTCACAGCTGATCGAGAGTCTAATTCCAGAAATGTCCAATACGCCGCATCGAAAGCTTAAGACAACCGATCCAATTTATGCAACCCCCCCGTATAACCGCGATGTAACAATATGTCACGTCTCCCCCGACTACTAAAAACACAATAAAACACGCGAAATCTCTCTCCTCCGTGTACACCGAACGACCGAGCGAAGGCGAGTACGTGTATCGGAAAGCCAACGCCCCCTTTCGACGCAAAGTGGCGCCCGTTACGAACCATCGTCATCGACGACGCGTGGAGAATGATCGTCAAACAACGCGCGTGGCAGCCGTGAATGGTCGTAACGAGAGACACGCGCGTGTGTTGCGCGAGCGAGTCGAGAGGGTCGACGCGGCGTAGAACGCCGCCGTAGCCCGTAACCACGTCGCGCTCTCGGGAGGGTGGCGCGGCGCAACGCGTCTGGAACAGCAGCGGCGCGATGGCACGGGGCTTTGTGCACTTTATGGGGTCGACCTCGCGTTATGATTATTCACGGGATACTGTGTTTTATTGTCCGCAAGCGCTGCAGCGGCGCGCCCGCGCGTTGCACGCTCACGGACGTCCCGCTGCAGCGCGCGCGCGCGGGTGTTTACGAGTGCATCCGTTACGGCCGCTGCGGCACGCACGACATCGGTCGTCCCTCGCGTGTAGTCTGACCCGGGCGGTGGTTGCCTCTTTGCGAACGCGGTATCGCACCCCGCGATGCGTTATTTCTAAATAGTTCCGACGGAGACTAATTCTGATTTATCGAGATTGTGAGGGAGGAGGGTGCGGGGGGTGCGAGAGCTTTCGTTTCAGCGGTGCACGTACTTAACGGCTGCGGGCGTGACGCGGAAATTTGTCGGACGAATCGTGCAGTAGAGTCGAGGAGTTGTTATTATCGATTGCGGGACGAGGCGATATAAGGTTATTCTGACGATACACCGAGAGAAGAGTTTATTTGTAGTCGATACATGTATACTTGATTATAGCGAGGGAAATATTTTGTTGGGCCAAATAAATATATGTTAATTATTAGATGTCTCTTTCAATCAAACGGAAATAGAGTAGTGGCTACACTGTAATAAATCCTGCGGTGTGGACCTGTACAGACCACTTTTGGTGTTGGAAAAGAATGGCATAACGTCGGCTAAATATGTTAACCTGCTAACTCACATGAAGTCAGATTTTCAGGAGCGAGAACAAAACTGTCTTGATCAATACAAAAGTTCTTATATGACAACGGATTTTAGCACAATAGTTGTCAGTACTTGTCTAACCTTTTTTTAAATAAAATGTATGTAAATTATTTAGTCTAGTCTAGCCATGAAGTTGCCGAGTATCAAAACATCTTAAACTCGTAAAATATGGAGTTAGCAGGTTAACACATTTAGCCGACGATAAGACTGAATAACAACAGGCGTGGTACATGCCATATGAGGCTAAACTTACTTGCCAGGAAAAAAATGTCAACCACTATTATCTCATTGTTTATGAACTTTTGGCCCACATCGATACAAAACTTTACTGTAGATAAAAAATGTAGCTAATCTTCAAAGAAGTATTATACAAGTTTAAGCCAAAAGCTCATATATCTATAATGAACTTTAGGCCCACATCGATATAATAATTGATTGTAGATAAAAATGTAATCTTCAAATAAGTATTAAACAAGTATAAGTCAAAAGCTCATAGATAATGAGATAAGAGTGATTCGAGTTTTTCCCTGATGAGTAAGTTTAGTCTCATATTGTATCGGTCCACACCGGTGAAATGGTGTCAAAAATTAACACTACTTTTTTATTGTGTAACGAATATTTCCTTGACCCAAAGAAATATTCCTTTCGCCATGAAGTGGACACACGGAACAAATTTTTTGCTAAATTTCGGGACAAGGCCAATTTCTCGTTATGACAACTAAATACAATTTTAGTAAAAATTACAGTAAAACTTGTAGAAGTTTCAAGCCTTTTCTCTAATTTTTACTAAAATTGTAGCAATATATAAATTGGCCTTGTCCCGCATTTTACCGCAAACTTTATACATGTTACAATTAATTTTTTTCCGTGCATATGTTGACTACAAATAAACTGTTTCCTCAGTGTAGGGATGCGCTCTTCGCTGCCATAAACTTTTCATCTATGCGTGTTATAGAGGCTACAACCCCCCGCCCCTTCCCGATCTCTTCCGTCGAAGAGTCCGATCGCCCCGCACGAGTCACCCCGTCCCTCCTAGGAATTCGCTCCAGCCTCCGACGGGTCACATTTCGGCGTCCCGACCGCGGAGGAATTAATCGTAAGAAACACAGCCTCTCCCGCGCGCGCGCCAGACATTACGAAGAATATTGGGATCATATAAGCGTCGACGAACAAGCAATATACAGGCGGCGATCGTATCGAACCGGCGAGTCCGGCGTGCCGACGCTCATTCGTCGCATATCGACGGTGTCCGGCCCGATATGAGATATCGTCCCGCGCGGATAATCCGTATAAGTCACTGCGTATATTGCCGCCATACCTCACGGCTTCATGACATACCGCGTGACACCGCACCCACGTCATTACTTTGCCGCCGCGCGTCGGCCCGAACCCGTAGGAAAGGTATACTCGCGTCGCACGAATTTTCTGATGAATTCCCGACGCCCCTTCATTTTCGCTCGGCCGGAAGCTCCCGGCGCTCCTTCCTCGCCCGCGCGCGCGCGCCGACATTTACGAGCCTTCGTCACGAGCGTCTTTCCCTCGCCGAAATTCCCTCGGGCATTTGTAGAATGTTACGATGCGAAGAAAAACAAACGCGATGAATACACTGCAAAAAAATAATTTGCCAATCCAAATAACCGTCGACACGAATACACTGCAAATGGAAGTGTGTTACATTTACGCACTTTATACGTGTGTAAAAGCTCGTCGTCATTTTCGTATTCATCGGAAAAAGCACTTTGGATGTACCTGCAATTGAAATTTTATGTGAAAATTGACACGTTTAAACTGTTTTTTTTTATGATGAATTAACATAATTGGCAAACGTAAAGTGTGTAAATGTAACACACTTTCATTTGCAATATAGTGCCAAGAATATATTTAAGTCAAGCATATTGTCGTTGAATCAAGCATGTATTATTCGAAACAAGTGTAGTGTATTCGTTAAATTTAATGAGCATACATTTGTCTTAAGTAAATACGTTCTTGGCACTATTCATGTCGACGGTTACTTGGATCGGTAAACAATTTTTTTCAGTGTACTCTTTGTCTCGACGAGCCTCACAATCTCCTCCTGCGGACGCTGGACGACCGGAGATAGATTTCGACGGTGTCGGAAGTACATACATACATCTCGCTGCGTGAGATTGACTGGAAACAACGAGTACCTAACACGACTCTCGATGGGAAACGGGAACAACGTGTATCCTCTCCGAAGAAATGACGTATAGTCTTTACAGACCAGGGATTTCTTTCTCAAAGTGTTATTACGGGTCTTCGTAAGCATATTCGTTCCTTCCATCATGTCTATGTTATAAGACAAGTATTGCGTAATATAATTCGTGTCAATTTTTTGTTCTAAACGCGAGTAGAATTATGGGATACCAATTTCAGCTACGATACACCGTACAAAAAAATTTGTATTAAATTTAATGTAATTGTACCTATATAAAACTTTTATCTCTAATACGTGATTATGAAAATTAATATACCTCGTTATAAAATTTACAAGGGAAATTTCACAAGGAAATTACTATAATAATTTTCATAATTACGGAGTAGGTATATTAATTTTCATAATTGTGTATTGGGAAAAAGTTTCATATAAAAGTACTACATTAGAAATACAATTTTTTTACAGTGTATATAACTATTATGGCTATAAAAATAGCATGATAAAATTTATGACGTCTCTATTCGCAGGACTAACGAGGCGTCACCTATTACATAATCGACGCGTATACATACACACATTACCCGCTTCGCCACACGGCCTACCTCAGATCGTCATCGTCGCCGCGCACATTTCCCCTCCTCGTGTGCATCTCTGCACGCGCGTCTATGCAAACGAAGGTTGGAGGGGGGAAGGCTTCCGTGTACCGAGCAACGGCGATTTGTTAAAAAGCTCGAAACCGCCCGCTGTACACCAGGGGGCGGTATGCGTGTACACGTGGGTAGAACGAGAGGGGCCTGCACACGACGCACCTCTTCTCCCGGGGATGATAATATCTAGATCCCCCGGTGCCGGATATGTGTCTGTATATAGATATGTAATACCCCGCGCACTCTCTCGAGCGGCGGCAGTTTATTAAAGGAGCGGATCATAATATACGTGCTCTCTCGAGTCTCGCATTTGCACGGATACAAGGGAATACAATAACGCGAACGATACGAGAAACGCGAGGCGAGGCGAAGCGTGAGTACGGCTGGAACGCGAGGGCGGGAGGAGGGGGGGGGGGCGGTGGGAAGGGCAGCGGGTCGGGGGTCAGTCGTATTAATATCGCATATCGGACGGGCCGTGGCGGTAGACCCACCGCGGCCGCGCGTCCACCGGCCGATATGAAATCATCGCGTCGCGAGGGAGTGCTCCGCAAATACTAGGGCATAATTGGAATCCATCCCGCAAACACGATATCCGCGCTCCGTTCGATCCGTCACTTCGTTCCTTGTGTTTATCTAGAAACGCGAGCGGAATAAGATCGCGATACGAGCTCTCGCGGCCTCTCGAGAAGGGGGAGGAAAATTCAGGGCGGGAATCGACTCGATATCTCAGCGTTTCCCGCCGCGACAACCGCGGGGCGGGCTGGCGATGTGCGCGCGAGGCCATCGTACATTTGGGGAGGGATGAAAGCGGAAGGATTCCGTCGAATAACCTTTCGGATCCTTCCGAAACAATTAGGTTAAGAGAGTAAGCGATCGCCTGCGCTGTATATACGGGGGAGACTTAAGGGTTTTCGCGTCGGACGCGCGTCCTCTACCCCTGCGCGTGACGCTCGTCACTCACGAGTGGGAGACCAGCACTCCCACTTTTTCGCGCTCCCTCCCGCCGCACTCACGCCAGGGCTCTAATTTACTCCTTTCTCAGCAATTTCCGAAATTAATAGCCGGCTAAGTGGCGGTTAAATTATTGCCTCGTAAATATCTCCGCACCCTCTCCGCTCACCCGTTTCCGTTATTCCGTTGCCGCCGAGGGGACACCTCCAATTGTGCTTACTCCTCCGGGCCACGAGGGCGTCCGCACTATGTCAGATTCTGACCCCCCCCCCCTCTGATTCTCCGTCTCTCTTGCGCGCGCGCTCACGCGAAGGAAGAACGAATCAACGAATGGCTCGATTTCCATGGATCCCGATTTCGGCACCCTCTCCTCGAGTCGAGAATAAACGCGCAAGGCCTTCGAGACTTTCGGATGGTCGTGAGATGTTGGGGCGAAAGGAATGAGGGGTAATCGGAGTGGTCTCTGGTCATCGTGCAGTGAAAAAAAAAATGATTAGTAATGTTAACCGAACGTTTGATTAATACGGGAGCAACGACATTTTTTTTATTGCGAGAACAAACGTTTGGTTGTCAGGAGGAAACATTTTAGAAACATTACGTGGCCATAACAAACATTTATCAGTCGTAACCAAAAGTTTTATCGTCCCGATAAAAATATTTTATTCCTATCATATCAACCACACGTTTGGCTAACATTGCTAATCATTGTTCTCAGTGTGGTTCACACTGACAAATAGGTAGGGGTGGACGGGGTAATGACGGTCAGCGGGTAACGCCGGTCACTTAATTATCTGGAGTACAGAACGTCCGATTGCGATACCACGGATACGTGGAGAACTTCACATTACCGTCTCTTTCTATTTAATTGCATCGCTTCAAGATACATTTATTTATTTGAAGTGCTTCTGATATAATTTCTTAGCCATACATGATTGAAGGGTAAGTCAAAGAGTATTAACTTTTTCTCCACGTCCGTTCGGGTATGCGTTTCTTTACTTTTAATGCACGTCATTCGTGTGTAGTGAAATAATAGAAGCCACATGTTCCGTTTATAGATTAAGTTTTTCCAGAAGACCTCGTTTAGCGAAATACCGGTCATTTTAATTCCGCTCGGGTGACCACGCATTCCCTCTCTCTCTCGCCAACTTAATTTTTTCCCGATTTTACACCACACAAGGAGACCACGATCCTTTCTCATAGTCACAGCTACAGTCGAATCGGTTCACCGATAGCCATGATCGCTGTGGACATCACACGACCACGACTCACCCAACAGTCGCGGACCGGACTCGTGTGACGAGGTGTACCCATACTCGCGAACTCGGTTCCGTTCCACGTTCCTCCTCCAACCATCCAACTCGCATCCACGCATACAAACGCATCAAAGCTCGCGCTCGCAACGCATCGAATCGACTCGCTTCGCGCGGCTCGCGGCAGAGGCGGCGGCGGCGGCGGCGGCGGCTCGAGAAACAATGATCCTTCGACTCGCATTGTATTAAGATAATTCGCCGGTCGCGACCGCGGCTCCGTCTCCGGCCATTTTCTTATACAGCGCCGCGCGCTCCGAGACAATAATTCCAACAATTAGATCGCGGCTATACATTACGCGCTTTTTTCCAAGGGGGTGGCAGGGCCACGCGGGGCTGCGCGGACGGGGATGAGGAACATGGCCGCACAGGCTCGGCGTCTCCACCTTTTTATTGTGAGCGCCAGAGGCAGAAGCTGCAGCGCGCCGCGGCAGAGGCACCGCGCCGCGCCATCCCGCACACTCTCTTATTCGCCTCTCGCCGTGCCAGAGAGAGTGGGTTTATTTATCGGCGGTTGCCGTTGAGTGGCGCTAGCGCGGCATTTTAATTGCGCTCTTATACCACCAACAGGGCCTCCGGGGCGGCGGAGGCTGACGCTGGCCCTCTCCGTATAGTCCGTGTTGTCGCGTATTCCAAATGACCTCCACCTCCTTTGGCGCGAGGCGTACCTACCGCCACGGCTCCGCTTGTGTGCGTATATACCCTTGGGTGTAGCGGTGTATAACGCGCGGGGGGGCGCACAGGGACGAATATACGGAAGAGGGGGGGGGGGGGGGGGGTGAGGAAGAGACGTAGGTGCGGGCGAGAAAGCGTGGTATAGGTGTGTATGCCTCCCCGAAGCTCTGCGCCCGGCGTATTTCAGCCGAGTTATCATCACCAGATCTACAGGGACCACGCGAGAAATTATTTATTAGCGCGAGGGAGGGCCGCCTCCCGACCGCCGCCGCCGCCGCCGCCGCCGCCGCCTCCTCCTTCGTCACCCCCGAGTTCTTCCGCGGCGGCGACGGCGTTGTCGTCGTAAAAAAGATTAACGATCTCCTCTGACCGCGTCCCTCTCCGATCGAAAGGCGTCACGGCGCGGTGCCGGACGAGCTTGACGCGCGAGGACGCGTGCGGCCGGTGTCCTACCGTGCTGCGCTTCGACGTCGCTCGCGCGCGCTCTTTCGGGGTTTCTTTGATTATTATCCGCCTCGGGGAGGCGGGTGGAGGCCTCGCTTGGTGGCTTTCGGAGAGCTGGTGATTTTGCGGGATCGGGGGTGTGTGTACGCGAAGGGAGAGGAATTTGTTACTCTTTGATATGTCTATCTGAATTTCAGTCACTGGGAGAGGATCATTTGAGATGCGGGAAAAGTGGTACACGCGCAAGCGCTGCACCACAAAATATATCTAATTACTCCAAGCAAACGTTTAGTCATTTCAACGAACGTTTAGTTATTGTAACTAAAATGTCGTCAGTCTGACCAAACAGACGAGGGATTCATACTTCACCAAACGATTTGGTCATCGTCTCCAGGATGTTGGTTGATTGACCAAGTTATTTTTCTCAGCTCAGCAACGCCCCGTTCCGCGTCTTCCGGCGCAACACTCTTCCTCTCTAACAATCAAAGACCTCGGCGGAGGAATAAAATACGGAAAGTAAATTACTTATAGCCAACTGTCGTCTTTCCTCAGCGCCTCTTCTCGTCCCTCTTTTTCTTCTTCTCCTTCCGCCCGGGGCAGCGCGCGGTGAGGATCGAGGAAGCGCTGATGGAAGACGGAGAGCCAGAGAGACCAGGTCGCGAGTAGCGATTATAAGGCGAGCCCGTCAGCGAGAAAAGCAGAGAGCAAGAGACGACACCCTCTCGCGGTGCTCTGTCTCCCCTTCGTCCGCCACCGTAGAAACACGCGAACTTGATAATAAATTGCGCCGCCTCTCCGCGTCTCCTCCGCGCCTCTCCTCCGCTTCCTCTCCGCGCTCTCTTCCTCCTTCTATTTTTCCCTCCGTCCCCCGCGCCGCTCTCGTTGACACCGCGCTGCCGACTAAGCACTCCCGTTCAATTATGGAAGAAGTGGCGGAGAGTGGAGGCTCGTGGGAACTTCCGATCTCGAGACGGAGACCTCGCAAATCCTCGGCGAGTTGTACAGGACGCGCCGGCAATCGCGGACCGCGCGCGCGGCGCTGGTATAACCCATAATACGATCGCGACATCCTCGACGGTTGCCGTACGGCCGGAGGTGAGGTGCGTTAACCCGCGCGCGCTGCCCGCTGTAAACGCGAAGCCTTTTACATTCGGCGTGGAAACCGAGAGAGAGAGAGACTCGTCCCCGAAGGCGAGGACCCCGTGTTTCGGGTCAAATCGTCGACCCCTCTGGCGGCGAGTTCCCAGGACCGGGTCCAATGATTCTCTCGTTAATACGCGGGAATCCGTTCGAATGGAATCTTTATTTCAGGCGTTTAGTGCCTTCAGACGCGGTCCCCGTGTCGTCGCTGGATCGCGGACGATCGTAAAGCGATGTACGCGCGAGAGCGGGGATATCTCTATGGTGACTTTCAACAAAAGGCGCTTTAGAAGTTTGAAGGATACTTGAATGGGTCGAGAGGTACGATATTTGCGACCGAGAGTCGCGCGTCCCGTTCCGGGTCGCGTATCTGATCTTTCTACGTGGGCAGAAATGAATGGGTTCCTGGATAACGTAATTACGATGCTCTTAAGAATATCGCAGGACGAATTTATGAGCACGAGGCTTTGTATTGTTCGTCATTGCATCAAGTGTGGATCGCTTTGACGTAACTTAGCTGCTCTGAGAAAGAAAAGATGGTCAATCAAACCAAAATGCTGGAGACCGTAACCAAATCGTTTGGTAAATTATGGATCCTCTCTATCTGTTTGGTTAGACTGATCATTTTCTGGGTAGAATTACTACACTGAGAAAAATAACTTGGTCAGCTTAACCAAAATCCTGAAGATGATGACCAAACCGTTTTGCGAAATATGGATCCTCCGTCTGTGTTGGGTTAAATTGATCAATCTTTGATTAGGTTGGAATAATTAAATATTTGGTCAGACTAATTGAATATTTGGTTCAACTGACCAATATTTTGATTAGAATAACTAGATTCGTTTAACTAGATGTGTTTTGTCATTTTAACCTAATTATTTTTCTCAGTGTAGACATGTATATTAGATAAAATTGCTAAACATTTAGTCAGAATAACTTAATATTTGGTTCAACTTACTAGTGTTTTGATTAGAATAACTAAATTCCGTCAACCAAGTGCGTTTTGTCATTTTAACTAAGTTGTTTTTTCGTTTAAAACCATTTTTCTTCTCCGTTAACAATTATTAAACAAATAAACGACTATCTCTTGCCACGGACGAAGCGTCAAACAAGATTTCTTCCGCTCGCAGGTTCCACCCGGAAGAACAAGGAAGAAAATCGACAAGGACGAGGCGGTGTAACCGTTCCCAGCCGATTCCTCGGAAACCGCAGGTAATCCCACTATTTTTCAAAATCAGCTCTCCTTCCCGCGCGTACCCCTTGCCGCATTTCCCGGTGTAGCATGCGGCGTGACCGACTGACAGGTATTGTCTAATGTTTTGGTTGTACCGGCCGTCTCTTCCGCGCCTCGGTGGTAATCCCCTCGGGGAGCGCATTACCGGCCAGCGGAATCCTTTCAAATTTCACCGGAGAAAATATTTGCCGGGCGTGTCGGGCATTGTGTATAAACAGATCGGCCGCCTTGCAGCTCCGCGCCGACAGAAGTAAAGAGCGCGCGAGCGCGCGCGCCGAACAAACGAAAGCGTAGAGTCGCGTGCATGGGTCCGGCACCTCTGTAGCTGGTGGTAGTGCTAGAGTACCCGCGCGTCAACTCACGCGTGTGGATAGAAGCACGTTAGGTACACATTATGCGAGGCTAAACTTACTCGACAGGAAAGAAGCTCAAATCGCTATTATCTCATTATCTATGAGCTTTTGGCTGTTATTTGTATAATGCTTTTTTCGAGATTACATTTTTCTCCCATCTGAGGCTAAACTTACTCGCCAGGAAACAAACTTCAATCATTATTATCTCATTACCATTGAGCTTTTCGCTGATATTTGTATAATACTTTTTTGAAGATTACGTTTCAGTCTACAATAAAGCCTTATATCGATATAGGCCAAACATTCATAAATAATGAGATAATAGTGATTGGAGTTTCTTTCCTGGCGAGTAAGTTTAGCCTCACATGGCCTATAACAAAATCTTATATCTATCGATGTAGGGCAAAAATTCATAAATAATGAGATAATAACAATTGAAGCTCCTTTCCTGGCGAGTAAGTTTAGCCTCACATGGTACGTGTACGGTCGCACGCGCGACTTTGAGAATTTTCTCCTCGTCATTTCCTCCGCGGACAATCAGGGGTTGACCGCAGCGGAGGGCGGAACGCGCGGCTGCATTATTCAGCGGGCGTCGCGCTCAAGTTTTGCCGGATTTGTAACTCCCCCGCACCGCGCGCGACTTCGAAGCTTTCCCTGCTCGTCGTTATTTTTTCCACACATACACGTCCTGCCTCCCCCGGTCTTCGCTAAAGCACGAAGCGCCTCGGCGGTGGAGGCTCGTAAAAAGTAATTACCTCCCGAGATATGTGCGCCAGCGATCGATATACCGATAGCGCGTCGACCTGCCGTATGAACTTGGGTACAGGTACAGAAACCACCTCGTCACTCCGGAAGTGAACGTTTTCCAGCGCTCCCCGCGACCTGCAACGAATAACACGCGCGCTACCAGTTGTATAATGGGCATATCTCGGTCGAAATTAATACACCCGAACGAAGCTCCCACAAGAAAGGCCGCACTTGCAGGCGGACCGACTAAACGCACACGAGTTCACGTAGTACGTACGTCGAACACGCCTCGTTACGAGCGAGCGATAACCGCGCGGGTAAGAGGAGTATACCCATCCCCGCGCGTTCCACGGCAAAATCCACACGCTCTCGCTCTCTCGCCTCGATTTCACGGTAATTATGCGCGGCGGTATCCGAATAGGAGCCGAAATAATATGTTAATCGAGCGGGCGCCGGAGCGTGGATCGTTCGTCACGTCAGGAGTCGACGTCGCGGCGCGGCGGGTTCGTTATGCCGTCGCGCATTGCCTTCCGAGCACCGCTCTCTAAAAGGAATTAGAATACAATCATATCTCTCTCGTCCAGAGTAACTACGCTGCGCGGCGCGCGGGTACGCCACTCCGTCTTTCGCTCACGCACTGCGTCGCGCGCGCGCGCGCGCGTCATTCGCGTCTCCCGGGCGCGCGATTCCTCTGCTCCCTCGCGCTCGCTTCGTCGACTCCTTCCACAAGACGGAGGCACTCGTGAAGGCGTGATACGTCCGACAACTTACCGCCACTTAAACGGCGCATTTACATTTTCAGCTACCGTTACACCGATATTAAATCTACATAAATATTCGCAAGCTGCGTGCGGTGTGCGGCTTAATTTTTTACACGTGTAGTTTAGTATCTTACGGTAATGGACGTTTCGCGTTCGCCGGTGCCCGGGATATCACGCGGGGACGCGGGTGTCTTCGGGATGTCCGGAGGCGCGTCGTTTGAAAGTTTCTTTACAGTCGGAATGATGCGCACGGAAAAAATCGTTTTGCCGTTTTAACGGGACTAGGTTTTGCTGAGAATTTCTTGCTATCGTGACAAAAATATCATCTGTAGCGGCGAAAGATGTGTTCGGTAATGGTAAAAATATTAACTGAGATAGCAAATATTTGTACGGAAAAAAATTTCATCGTGATTGCAGTTACATTCGCCATTATAGAATACCATATGAGGCTTAACTCTTACTCGCCAAGAAGGAAACTTTAATCACTATGGTATTTAATTATTTATGAAATTTTGGTCTACATCAATATAAAGCTTTGTTGTAGATAAAAATATAATTTTCTAAAAAGATATTATACAAACATGAGCTAATAGCTTACAGTTAACGAGATAATAGTGATTCAAGTTTCTCTCCTGGCGAACAAGTTTAGCCTCATGTGATGTATCTTTTGCTGCCACTGGTAATATCGTCGGTCTTATCACGTAAGGGCGTATCTCTGTTTTGATGATTTCTCAGGAGAGCGATTTTAAATATTTTACGATTTTTCATTGTGAATAAGTCCTGCAATTATTTTTATAGCTTGGTGATTTTTTTTATGTATAAAATTATGCGCTTGAATGCCTTTTAAATCTCACATATGGGCCTATCCTAAGTTAGGCCTACTATACGTGAGATTTCAAT
Organism: Xiphydria camelus; assembly: GCA_963678675.1. Lineage (NCBI taxonomy): Eukaryota > Metazoa > Arthropoda > Insecta > Hymenoptera > Xiphydriidae > Xiphydria > Xiphydria camelus. The sequence continues at coordinate 4,413,650 of OY783201.1, forward strand.
TTTGATTATATTGAGATACGACGAAAAATATATATGGGGAGCAAAATGATAAAATGTTGAGGTACGCCGGGTCGTGAGATAAAAATATAAGGCTTAAAAGAGAGAGAGAGAGCAACCTATTGGCGGTCTTAACTCAATTTTCAAATTTTCTGAGATACGCCCTTACGTGATAAGACCGACGATATCTACGTCACGATAGCAAGAAGTTCCCAACAAAATCAAGTTTTGCTGAGACTGCAAAATCATTTCTTTCCGTGCGGATGATTGCGATTATCGGAGGATTTCCTCGCCGCGATAAAGGCGTATATCTCCGAGCGAACGGGATTGGCAAGGGCGGAAGAGGTTCCGATTGTAAAAAGTTTTTGCTCCGCTTACGCGAGAGAGATTCTCCGGTGCGCGCGGTAATAATTAGCGCGGAGATCATCGCGGCGAGGCATCGCGATAGAAAGCCACGACCGGCGATCAATCCGGCGCTGATTGCGGTGTTTCGTTCGCGTGGAAAACAATTAACCCTAATAACAGTAATAAAGACGTCACGCCAGGATGAAGAGCCGTCAGCCGCGACAGGATCGGTCATCGCGCGCTGCTCGGTACGTCGCGAAGATATCCCGCGTCTCGAGAGTCATCGTCTCGACAAAGAGATTTTTTTTTCCACTCGGACGAACCGGGTTTCCGGAGGGAGCGCGACTGTATAGGGCATTGGCGGACGCCTTCGAGGAACTCGCTGACAAAGAGGAAGGGGGGGAGGAAGATAAAGAAATCTGCTGATAACGATTTTATAACGACAACGCGTGCGAATGATTTTGAGACGAATGACTTGCCAATAATCAAAATTTCGAGAATCAGTCGTTCGACCACTTTATCGTGTGTACTTTTTTACGCTGATTCAAAAAAGCAGGGTTATTAGGTCGATATCTCAATGGAAATATTTTTTTTCCTGAGAAAATCATCGATATCTCGGTTCTCCTTTGAGATTCCCTCAATAAATCGGTGATTTTCGGAATCAGCGCGAAAAAATACATCGGATAGAGTGGCCGAGAATTCGATTCCAGATATTTCGACTTTTTTGAGAATTTTCATCGGCCGTAGTAAAATCTTTCTTAGGTCTATTCCTGCTACATTAAAAATATTCCTAAAAGAATTCATCAACGATCGTCCCTTACAAAAACTTGCTTCGTTTCGACCCCTCGTATACACGAGCGTTAAACATTTTTCTCCCGGAGTCGTCGATGATTATTTTCTCAATTTATACAACAAAATCCCCGTTGGTAATTCCACGAGTTGTACCCGAGTGGCTATCTAGATAGCCATTCGACACTAACAAGCTCGAGGCGCTACTTTGACTTTTACGAGTGGACCCTTCTCCTCTTTCGCTTCCACTCGCTCGAGGAAGGTGAGTGTGTCGGGTGGTTTTCAGAAACGAAAATAGAAATAGATACCGATTTGAAATACTTGTTTCCCATTAATGCCTCAAAATCTCAACGATGCACGTACCACGATTCACTGAATTAACTGAAAATAAAAAATGTCACTTTCTCAAGAGTTATACATCCATCATGTCAACCAGTTTCCCATCAACGCGAACTCATATATCGTATAAGGCTAAACTTACTCGCCAGGAAAGAAACTCGAATCACTTTTATCTCATTATCTATGAGCTTTTGGTTCATATTTGTATAATACTTTTTTGTATAATTACATTTTTATCTATAGATAAACATTTCCCGACTAATTCATCAACGCTGAATCGAAACCGCTGAAGCTAATTACATGAAACTTGGGCAGTAGGTTTCTTTTATGACGTAGGTAAGCATCCACTAAGAAAAGATTTTACGAAATTCTTCACATAAGGGGTTGTAAAATATGGAATGTAAGTTTACGTGAAAATTCGTCATTTCCGAAGTTTGATTCATGAAAATTTGTATTTGCCCTTTCGGTTAGAAATTAATAAAGACGTGTTTCAAGAATTTTAGATATTTATCGCTTAAGGGGGTAAGAATGCGGAATTAAAATTTGTACGAGTATTTCTACTTATTTCGAGATCCACGTGGACGAAGTCGCGGGCAGAAAGCTAGTCTTACATTGATCTAGGCCAAAAGTTCGTAAATAATGAGATAATACCGATTAAAGTTTCCTTCTTGCTCTCTTAATCTGAATCAGTAAAAATAACTGAGAGAATCAGTGTATAGGTACTGAAATTCAGTGAATATAAGGTTACTGTATTTTCTGTGACTTTTCACTGATTTTCAGTGATTTTCACTGATTTAAATTAAGAGAATGGCGAGTAAGTTAAGCCTATCCATTTCTCCTACCCCCCTAAGGAGGGAGGTTCCTCCCAGCCGAATATCTCGAACTAATTGTCAAAGGTTATCGACAATCTCATTATGCGTACCGCGCGCGCGCGTGTATCGCGACGCGATTTACCAGCAGGATCGTCCACGGCGGACCGAAGCAGCAGGGCCCCGACGTCGCGGCGATACGGCGAGCGCGGAGAGAGGAGGACGCGGTTTAACACGGGGCGTTCGTTCGTTTAGTTGGATCGCGCGAACGAGGGTGATGTCACCGCGGGCCTGTTCGATCCGGTATCGCGAATTTTAATGATGGTGCAAATGTCTCGACGGACGGCATTATATTATCTCGGTTTAGGCCGGATGCGGGGCCGCCCACGCTTCGGCTCTCGAACCACCTTGTATAATCTGCGCCCGAGCTAACCGACCTCACACCTCACGCCCCGTCTTCTCTCCTTCGCGGCCCAGGCCCTCTCCTCGGGAATTTCGCCCCGTGCGCGCGCGCGACTCGTTTCTTTGTCCTCGCCGAGTGCGCGTCGCGCGAGGGAGACTTTGACGCGAATTTCCTGGTACCTCGCGAGTGGAGCGCGCGGCGCGTTCGGAGGCCAGGTGAAAAATCAAGAAGGAGATGCGTTTATTGAGTAGGCTGCAAGACGGAAGGGGAAGGCGAAAATAAGGAAAGGTAACGATAATATGACGAATAATGTGATGAACGGTAAAAAAAAAAGGAAATGCAACAAGTAAAAATACGTAAACGTAAGAATAAGTAACAGTAATAACGGTAAGTAACGATAATACGACGAATAAAATGATGAACAGTAAAAATAAGTAAAAGAAAGCAGGGGTACCGTAGGGAATCCGCGCCTTTTTCTCTCTCGAAAACCGACGCGCCGCTCTCCACGGTCGCATATGTCTCGCGATCGAAGAAAAACACGATCTCCGATGCGATTCACGTTGCGATTCGATAAGAAACTATGCCGAGCCGATCGGCGTCTCCCGACCACTATCCTCCCATTCCACGTATTCCACGCGCGTACGAGAGTGTGGGATGCTGATGGACGACGCTAAGTCTTGGCTGGGCCTCGTTTAATCAACCCCGAATGTTTCGTGCGTGTTCTTCGGCAGCATAATTCAATTCCTCCTAATACCGATCCCCGGTTCGATTCGACTGTCGCACGCACCGCGTAAAATATTCGCAGGATTTTATCGGGTTTTATGAATATGAAAAAATAGAGGAAGAGGAAAGAGAAATTGGATGAAACGGGCAATACGTACACCGAGAAAAGAGTTTATTTCTGGTTAACAAATGTGTACTTGATTATGGCGAAAGAAATGTTTCGTTGAGCCAAGTAAATATATAATACACTACTCGCGCGCGCGCGCGTGCGAAACACTTAAAGGGATGCTTCATTTCCCTTAAAACTAAGATAAATTTTAGATAGCTGTAACTACGTAGAAAATTATCGCATTGCGATCGGCCAAGCAGCATTTTGAGAAGCTTGAAGATTTTTCTTTCAAAATCCGCTTGCAATTTTAACAAATCTTAATTGTTGTTAAAGTTGCATGATTATAAATCGACGGCCGTCGAATTGTCAAATTTTCCGTCAACTTTATCGGTGTACACCGAAGTGAGAAAAAAATCGTAAATAATTGTTTTTGACAAAAATTCAAAGCATCCAATGCTGTAGGATCTTTTCTTACCGAGTTATTCAAGGCTAACCGAAACGTTGTCGAAGTATACGTATACAAACCATAAATTAACTACTTTCTCAGTGTTCTTAAAATAATTATTTCATTCAAACGATATAACTAGGTCGCCAAAAATTCGCCACAGGTACCAACAGTAGAAAATCTCGTGCAGCTGCAGACTTCGACATCACCGACGACGATTACGCCCCGCGCGCGCGCGCGAGTCTCGTTTAATCAAAGCGGAACGTTTTACGCGCGATCATTAAAAGGAGAATGGCCCGTGTTATACTCGAATGCATAAACCGAACAGTAATATCGAGGTTACGTCGCTTTTATTTAAATAAAGTCGCTGCCACTGTTGTTCGCGTCCCCCACGACGGCGCGCGCGAATAATGGCTCCTCCGCGTTCGCCGCTGCTGCAGTGACGGACGAACGGACGGACGGACGGGCGAGCGAAGGAAGCGAGAGAAGGAACGTGTCCGCGGCTCTCTCGCGTGAACCGCGCGTAGGCCGGCTAACGAGCTCTCTCGAAGATGTGTACGACGACGTGGCTCCGTGCTCTCGTTATCCTGCGCCGTGAAGAGGCAGGGCCCTCCCCCCCTCCTCCTCCTCCTCTTTACTCCACCTTCCGCACCTCGGCTCGACCGTTAAAGGGTGACTTAATCACTTTATCGCATCTCGCGATCGAGCAAAAATCTACGGTTAAAAGTGCAATGCGATCGTAAAACGGTGAAGGGATATGCCAGTGATTCGTGTCCCGTGTGGCTGCATACGCTGTGCGAGTCTACTCGTTACACGCGTAACGAGATCACGCGTGGAAGGTGGCATAAATTGTCACGAGATTTGTCAGATTCAATTTAAATCATTTCGTACACTGGGAGAAGAGTTTATTTGTAGTTTATAAATGTATACTCTCTCTTGAGATTATAGCGAAAGAGATATTTCGTTGGGCCCCAAGTCAATTTACATTAATTATGGAATGTCTCTTTCATTCAAACAAAAATAGTACAATAGCTAATGAATATTTACTCGGCCCAAAGAAATATTTTTTTCGTCATAATCAAGTCTACGTATATTAATTGTAATTAAACTGTTCTCAGTGCAGGAGCCAGGAAAAAAAAGTGTCTTCTCGTTTTATCCTTTACACGGGAAGACCGATACCGGTAAATCTTGTTGTATTTATAACAAAGGAGGTAGGCACATAAATGTTTCCAGATGTTTTTAGTGTGGTACAGTAATTTTTCTGTTACATTTAAAGACATTAAATCATGATGATTCACATTACAATTGACTAGTTTTCAAGGAAAAATTGTTCTCCAGCACAATAGGAACACCCGAAAACTCTTATATGTCCTTCTTTTATTATAAATGCGGTAAAATTTACTGGTATCAGTCTTTTTATCTACCTATCTCAAAGAAAAAAGCATTCTCGTTAAAGGGAAAAGCTTCTTAATTATCAACCACTACAGTAGAACACCGCAAAACGAAGGGCGAGAACGAACGCATCGAGCGAATCCTCACGGGGGAGAAAGGCGAGCTATTGGACTCTCTTCTCTCTCTCTCTCTCTCTCTCTCTCTCTCTCTCTCTTTCTCTCTCGCGTACTCGGAGAGTTACGTGGCCGCCGCTGACGATTCTCGCTTGATAAATTGATTCCAGCGGGAAGAGAGTATCTCCACGTGTCGCGAATGCGCGTTTCCAGCCGAGTAACGATGGCGGTCGGTCATTGTCTCAGGTGTATTATCGAAGCTGGCATCTCGACGCCTCTCTTCGACTGCGGGGGCGAACGGGCTCCCGCGCTCCTCTCTCTCTCTCCTCTCTTTTCTTCTCGCGGCGTTGCTCGTTGTGCGCGACTGTTTCTCCCCACCGCCCTCGACCTCCCTCCGCGCGTCTCCTTCCTCTTCTTCAACCCCGAGAGTTCGACTCCCGCAGCGGTGCGCGCGGCGCGTTTCTCGGAGAAAAGCCTCGGTCGCGGCTTTAGCTTTCTTTTAAGGCGCGAGGTACGAGGGGCTGCGAAGGAGGAGGACGAAGGGGCCGGAGATGAAGCGGAAAATTATAAATAATGACGAGCTTTTAAATTCTTATATCCTAGGCGCGCGAGAGAGTCGCCGAGACGGAGAGATATCGCCACCTCCGGCCGCGCGCGCGTATTTTCCGACGAAGGAGAGAGAGCTCTTCGCCTTGCCTCCTACAGGATGTTCGTTCCAGAGAGATACATCTCGAGGGTGGCGCGCGGGACGCGGGTGATGGTCGGGCAGGAATAAAGGGGGTGGATCTTCATAATGGATTCGATACGAAGGATGCTACACTGAGAGAAATAATTGTTGGTGCCAAAAAAGTGTTTTCTTTAATCGAAAACATGATATAATTCTAGGATCACAAGCCATGCTTTTTTTTCGCGTAAGAAAATATTTGATACACCGAGAAAAAATGTAGTGGATTTGAGTAAATTAGCGATCGCTGGCGGGAGCGCGCAGATCTAGTTACTTAAACTAATAATTTGCTAAAATAGTCAAACAGTTTTTAATCATTACAACCAAATTATTTACATCAAATAATATTATTATCGAGTCTATTGATCTTTTCTCCGCGTAGGCTCGAGGAATGAGTACTTTTTCTTCGCGCAAGCAGAATTTCACGTCCCAACAAAGATACTCTTGAATCATGAATATTATATCGTTCGACTGAGAATCTATGTTCTTAAAAATCTGTAAGATCACATGTTCCTGAGATTCAAGGCATATTTCTTTAACACCAGCAATTATTCCTCCCAGCGTGTATTTCGCATCGCGCAGTCTTCTTCTGTATTTTTTGTCTTCATAAAATCACCGTCCATCAAGTTCTCCGTGTTTTCCCCTCCACCCGCCGATCGTTCCGATAATTCGAAACGTCCACTCCCAAGCGTTCGGTCCCGCTCGTCTCTCAACGACATTCGACGCGATAGCCGCAACGTCACCGCCTCGATACACAACGCCAGACGCTACATCGCGACTCACGAACCCCAGCTTCCGCGTACACATCGCGTATCGTACGCGCGAGACATCCCCCCTCCCGCCGCTCGCGCCGAAGCACCCCGGCTTCGACGAATCGTCGATTCCCGACATCTGCCCCGCGAGCTCGATCATCCCGCGCGCGCGCATACGTGCGCGCGTATGGGTACCGGACGAATAATAATCGTTACATCCGGTGCAGTCGCGAGAGAGCGACACCGCGCTCGTTATCGCGCGGCGTCGTTGACCCGCGATCGCCCCGCGTGCCGATGCATCAAGTTTTAATCGGCCGAACCGCGCGCCGCTATATCGTCCGATTCCGTGAAGCGGTGCTCTCGTTTCATTCGGACCGGATTATTCGGAGCGACAACTCATATCACTCCTCCCTTCGTCTTACCGCCGCGCGCCGATCTAATGGGGTAGGTACCTACCTCGGCGCTTTCAGGTATATATTTTCGGGTATACCTATCTAGGCTGACCTATAGAGAACAAAAAAACGGAACGCGGTGTTGGATTTTCGACCGCGTTAAACACCTCTCCGAGGGATATCACGTTCTCGAAGACTAGCCGCCGCCGTCGTCGGTCTCGCACCGCAAAGCGTTCGCCGCGCCACGGCGAGGACGACGACGACGACGATGGGACACCTCGCCGCCGCCGCCGCCGCCCTCGACTTTCGTAGAGAGATCGGGGAGTCGCTCCTCTCTCGCGGGAGTATCCCCGAGGTATTCGAGACGCTTGTAGCTGTCCTGCGAGGACGAACCCGCGGGTCCAGGACTGCGGGGCGGTGAGCATCAAAGGGGCCGCCACCTGGATATAGGGTTACACCACTCGCGTAGACCCGCGCGGTACAGGTATTGGGTTATGTAGTTTCGTCGAGCTTCGCGTTCCCGCGCCCCGTGCGTTTCGTAAGGCGGGTTATACGCGCGGCGTACAAGAAGTTTCCCATTCGGGTCCGCCGAAGCGTGAGCTGTAGACACGACGTGTCGTCAGGTTCACAATGGACCCTCGCGGGGAAGCGTTGTACCGCTGCGCGCGCGTTTGGTGGCGTAGTTGCGGCAGGTTGCGCCGTTGCGCGGCGAGTGTAGGTCGGGTGAGCGAGAGCGTGTCGTTTTATCTGGAGGAGAAGAGGCGGGAATAGGAGCTTTTCGGGCGAGGGATCGATTGGAATCGAAGGATCGAGTCAACATCGGCGTAGCGGGGAAAGGAGCGAGGCTTTCGATATTTGAGACACTGTTGTGTACGAAATCGTAAGCTGTGTAAGTCGCAACATTCTGTAAAGCTACAACATTGTTGTATGTGGCTTTGTAGAATGTGGTATCCTCCTGGATAGCACGGCAAGTGAAGAATTACTTCTACACTGTGTGAAAGGCACAATATTTTGAACGAACACGAGCCGACAAAACGTTTTTTTTGGAATCGCAAAATTCTTTGATCGATTTCACGAAAACTCTGATGGCGGAGCTAAACATTTGGATAATCCAAGCAATATTTTTTTAGGTTATCAAATTGACTCAACAAAATTATTCTGTTGGCTACTTTTTTGTTTCAGTGTACACCGAGAGAAAAATGCAGTAAATTTGATTTAATCGGCGGTTACGAGTGGGGGAATGCAGATCTAATTACTTGGACTAATAATTGGTTGGAATGGACCAGCCTATTTCCTTCAAGTAGCCTTTTAATCGTTACAATCGAATTTATTAGTCGAAGCAACTAATTCTGCATTCCTCCACCCGTAAGCGCCGATTTTAAAACCCGAAGACACCAACATTCGTAGCGGATCCGCGATAGCTTCGAAGAGCGGAAACGAAACTCAGGCGTTCTCGGCCTCCTCGAGGCGTCCCGACGGATATATATTAACGAGGCGAGAGGAGTTAGGCTCTCGTGACTCGAAGCGCGCCGCCTCCTCTCCGCTGTGTTAGAATGACGGATCCCTTCGCAGGGCCGTTTAGCCGAAAGATACCGATCTCGATCGCGGCCACGGAATCCTATCTGGGAATCTGAGGAGGCGGGAGAGACTCTCGATTCGGATGAGAGGACGCGCCGCCGCCTCTCGACGCGACCCTGCCGCGAGTGGAGATGGCCGCGCGCGGATGAGAAAGAAGTCGCTCGTTATTATACCTCGCGCGCTGTCGTGACTGTCATCGCCCCCGTGGGTTGCGACTATTAAGAAAGCGACACGCGCGGCTCGGGGATCCGTATACGCGCGATGGACGTCGCAGCATCCGGTGAGATTACGATTAGGAACCGCACGCATCTTGGGAAATACGAATACACGGCTCACACACACACATTCGACTTTATCGCACCTCGGCTACTCGTTTTAATTATCGCGCGTGTCCCCCACATCGAGAAAACAGTTTATTTGTAGTTGATAAATGTGTGTTTGAATATGGGGAAATATAAATATTTTATCGGAACGAAGAAATATTCGTTAATTATTACGATATTTATTTGTCAGAATTAAATCTTTTGAAACAACCATTTTAATGAAACAAACATTTTAATGATAACTGTAGGGTAAACCGAGGTGAATTGTGGATGATAGATTCATATTTCTTAGATCGTGTTGAAAATGAGTATTTCGATCGTTCATATTACTCTGTTCCTCTTCAATCGAAATGCTCATTTTCATCACGATTTGAGAAAGATAGATCTATGATATCTCTCTCCGATTCGCCTCGATCTACCCTGTATTTTCTTGGCTCAAATAAATATTTATTTAGCTGTATTTAAAATCATGTTTATCACAACTGTTGTATTTTTTCATTGAATAATTAAATCCGCCAGCCTCACGCGCATCTAAAAATACTGAAATACAAACCGCACCTCTCGCCAAAGGCGAGGCATAAATTTGTCCGCCGGAGAGAAGAAAATTCGGACGGTTCGAGGCCTTATCGAGCAAAGTACGAAACTTGGTAGGGGGCTGACGCGGGGCTTGTTCGCGTAGGTGCTTACACGTTCGGCTCGGGCGAAGCGGGGCGGCGGGGCGGGAGGTTAGCTTTGTTACCTTACTAGAACCGGAGAAGGAGCGGGAGGAGGAGATATTAGCGAGACAAATAGCTCGGTGGGCTCTCCGCGGGTGTGTGTCGGTCTACGTAACCGTGCGTCGGGATATCGCGCGCTCGCGCGGGGGTGGGAGCTCTCGCCCCCCCGCGTGTATAGTATAACCGACTAACCAAGTAAGCGCAATATGCTTGTACGTGGCTCACGGCTGCTGCTACGCGAATAAGCGGAGCTTAGTCCCCATATTAGCATATGAGCGCCGCCTAATTAACACCCCGCGCGGCACGCGGCATTAAATAACGTAAACCTGGCCCCATTGTCTTACGTTGAGCCGTTCATAAAACTCGGGTTAAGTGGGCGAACGCGGCTGAAATTTAGCTTTGTCGAGCGCCTCGCTCTCGCCGCGCGGAGGGATACAAGGATGTGTGGGTGTGTACCCCGGATTCTCGACGCCTCTCGTCCGCGATGATAATCGATTCCACGTGATGTCGCGCGGGTACGCGGAGGACGAACGAGCTGTCGAGGATGCGAGTTCCTTCGTCTTCGATCGAATTCTCAAATCTCGAGACACCCGAACGTATACTTATATAAAAACGGATGTGTGTTTGTATATTTGTATGTTTTTTTTTTATAAAAAAATCCGTAGTTTTTATCCGTCCTCGATGAAATTTTGCACACGTATACCTTTAAACGAGACGGAAAATACATTTCGTTTGCAAAAATCAACCACTACTATTGTTTTCAACCTCCTTAAGCGAAATTTACACGCGCAACTTTTCAGTTTTTCGCGAATATCTCAAAAACTGTGAGGAAATTGGCGAAAGCTGAAAATCGATAAAATTTCCGGCGGAATGGCATTGGACCGGTTCCGATTGGACAATTATTAGCTTTATACACGGAGAAAATTGAATAGTAACGATTACCAGTATATTGAGGGAAATAATTGCCGATGCCAAAACAATATTTTCTTCAATAAAAAACATGACATAATTCCAGGATCAAGTCACAGTTTTCTTCGTTCGAGAAAATATTTGATAAACTCGAGTAATTGTTTTTTTCGCGAAGAAATAATTTCTTGTTCCAACGAAAATACTGTTGTATATAAAGAGTATATATCTATTCTTCGACCGAGATTCTGTATTCTTAAAAATTTGTAAGATCATATGTTCTTGATTTAAGATACTCGTATATTCTTCTGACCCTAGCAATTATTTCTCTCAGAGTGTAAGAATATTAAATAGGTGATAGCTTCTACAATATCATGTTGAATAATCTGCAGAATAGTAATCATCATTATTCGAATGGTAATCATTACTGTGCTGTAGATTATTCGACACGATATTATCGAAGCTATCATCTATTTTCTATTCCGACTGGTAATTGTTTATATTCGATTTTCTCCGTGTACAGAAACCTTTTAAAAAATGACCAAAAGCCGGTCAACGCCGAGTAGAACAACTGATGTTCTATATTTATCAACATCCACCGGCGATCGATCGATTTCCAACGAAAACCGACGGTCTTTCTCTCTCTCTGAAGGAATGGAATAATTTTTTTCCGCAAACTGGTCGCGCGCCCGGCATATTGTCTCGGGCGGATAAAAACGAAAGCAAAAGGCGGCGGAATAAATTTATGAATGCTAGAAGCGGAGGCTGCGGTCGCATTCCGCGCGGGCTGCAGCGCAGGCCCGCCGCGCGCCACACGGGATTGTCACCCTCATTAGCGACTCGCTCTCTCGCTAGTTTCCTCCCTTTCTCCGCGTCCCTTTCGGCCCGGCGGGCCCCGTCGATTGATATGCGACGCGCGGCCTTTCGAGCCCATTTCCAGAACCACACTAATCTTCGACGTTAATGAATTTTAATCACCGCCTCGGCCAGCTTCATCAAACGATCGGAGATAGCGCGCGCGCGCACGATGCGAGTTCCCCCGATTTCGTGCCGCGCGCGCGAATGTCCGGACGACACGCGGATGCGTCTCGAGATGCAGAGGAGAGGAGGCGATGTTTCGTTAACGACGGTCTCTCGTCTCCGATCGGCGATCGTTGAACCTGCCCGATCGTATTTCGCGTCCGCGGAGGGTGGAAACGAGCCGCGAACATGAGATGGGTTGAGAGGAACAGTGTAAAAAAATGTGTATTAAATTTAATAGAATTGTACAATACTGTACTGGATGAAGCTTTTATCCAATACGTAATTATAAAAATCAGTACACTCTCTCTCCATTACGAAATTGATAAGCGCAATTTCATAAGGAAATATATTAATTTTCATAATTACGGGGTATATTAATTTTCATAATCACATATTGGAAAAGAGCTTTACATAAAGAGTGTATTAAAATTATAACTTTTTTAACAGTGCAGAGAGTGCACTGAAAAAAAAAAATTTGCTTCGTTCAACCAGATGAGGGTTAATGCGGCGAACCTCACGGTATAATCGTTTCAATAGCATAAGACTGTAAGGACGAATACATAAATTTGAAAGAATTAATTTGAAGCAGAAACAAGGGAATATCTACTTGAAACAATTACATCGTGAGAAAATCGCCGTATTAAACCTCACCGAGGTTGAATGAAGTACATTTTTTAATTTTCAGTGAGAAAGAGATAGAATAGGGATCGGATCGAGAGATGTCCGAAAGGCGTATCTTGGCTGATCTCGAGAATCCGTGATGGTCGTCCTTCATCGGACGCGTGCCAATAAACATTTCGAACTAATAAAACTCGATACACCGTATTATACATAAAGTTCGGGTTAATCGGTCCGAAAGCGAAGAGATTTCGTCTCTTCTCCGCTCTGGGAATAATTTCTTCCTATTTATCTTCCGACGAGAGAGATCGCGAATGCGCGTGACTGTATATATATATCTTCTTTACACACACGAAGGCCACTGATATCTCTCGATGATCGTATATAGAGGTAGGAGCCAATGACGACGCGTTATCAACCCGCGTCGCAGCGCGCGTCCCCGTCGAAGCCCACTTCTCGCGCCGGCTCTTCGACTATCGACGCACACGGAGGTGCTAGGAGCACGCGTTAATGACGCGTGTATGAAAAACGCCCGGCGACTTAAAATAAACGTGCCGCGGCAGCGGTGATTGATGAGGGAGCGCCGCGAGCGTTCCAGGTCGCTCCCCGCGGTAGGAGCGGAGTCTCCGCGCGGATGAAAGTCATCGTGAAAGAGGCAAAAGGACACCTCAGCGATTTGTGCGGCACTCGGTTTCCCGCGCGCCAGAAGAAGCGTGTATACGCGTGTACGGCGTCCGCGGGACGAGAGCCGTCGAGCGCCGCGGCGCGCAGCCCGGGCTCGTCTCGTTTCGTGCAGGGCACATACCGGCGCGACAGGACCCGAGGCAGTTATAAATATGTCGTTGTGACTGATGACACCGGCGCTACGTGATCGATGATTGACGAGGATGGTCGTTGGACGTCCCACCGAGTACACCGATGCCGGACATCGGGACTCTTCGTACACCCGCTGCGGCGGTACACGGATACGACGAACGCGCGATCTCTCGTGGGTCCTTCCGCGAGGGAGGCTTCGATTTTCGTCGGCGGGAGGATGCGATAGTTTCTCGGGACGGTAATTGGGTTGGGGGAGGTTCGAGGATATCGAGATATTGATCGTTATTACAGCTCGTTGTAGTGCACTACTGACATTTGCTTGATTGAACTGTATTTTGTTTATCAGCGCACCCGATTCCGGATGTTGATTTCAAAAATCGTGGAATTATTGATCGCATCTCGATGGAAATCGTTGATATTTCGGTGTTCCTTTAAGATTTCTTTAATAAATCTGTTATTGTTAGAATCAGCGCACAAAAACACATCGGACAGGGTGGTCGAGAGTTCGATTCCAGAGATTTTGATTTTTGCGAAATAATTGAAGAAATGTCTACGTTGAAAATTTGTCAAACCGATTCCGAAAGCCACAGTTATTAGACCGATATCGTCGAGGAAACGTAAGGTATCGGCGATTTTTTGCACGAGAAATTTTTCCTTCCACAGAAAATCATCGATATCTCAATTTTCCTCTTTGAGACTTTCCCAATAAATTAACGATCTTCAGAATCAGCACGAAAAAATACATCGAACAGGGTAGTCTCCGAGTTCGATTCCAGAGATTTCGATTTTTACGAAAATATCAAGCGTGTTCTCTTTGAATTGCATTTTTTGTATAGCGGTATAGACACGAAAAACTCGATATTCCGCGAAACCGCGTATTCCAATGACAACAAATACGTCCACCGTCCCTTTGAATTCCAGAAAATGAAAGAGTCGGAAGAGAACCGCGGGGAGGGATGATCGAGGGTGACGGTTCCGCGTAGATACCGTCTGCGGCTGCCTGGGCAGGCGCCACCGCGACTTCCGGCGTCGTCGAAAGACTCGGATCCGTCAGCGTAACGATCTTGGTGACGCGTCGCTTCCTTCCTCGGCGAGAAGGAGCGGCGTACCAACGTAGACCGCGACGGCGGCTGGGAAAGGACCCGCTCGTTTGTCTGCGGGCGATCGTTATATCCCAGGGGGGCGCCCCCTTCGAAATCCCGGATATTTTAACGAATTGCGCCTAATTATTTATAATTAATCGTCGACCGCGCCCTCGCGGGAGACGCGTCTCGCCCCGACAAGATTAAATTCTGTAACTCGTTTGTTGCGCGGCATCCGCCGGGACGCGCGCGCGCAAGGTACCTACTCTCTCGGTACTCGCGGGACCAGGCATGCGCGCGCGAAGTGGGTACTCGATTAATACCGCGCGAGATCCTCTCTCTCTCTCTCTCTTCCTCGCCGCAGACGACGATCAAAAGAGCGCGGCTCGATTTGTTTAAGGCCGGGTGACACTGCCGCGCGGCGCGCGGTGTGGCGGATGACGCGACGGAGAGAAACGGCGATGCATCATACGCGACGATGCGACATCAAAGGCCCGCGGTCGCGGACCGTTGGCAGGAATCGTGAAGACGGTGGGAAAATATCATAAATCCACTTTGACGTTTCACGCCTCGCGCCTCTGTTGTGACGTGCGCTACTCGCTCGCTCTCCGCGCGTCTTTCGATCCATCCTCTCTCGTAATAAACGTCATTTATTTATACTCGCCCGTCCGCCGTTTCCGACAATTTTCGGCGGAGGAGAGAGAGAGGGAGTGGGCGGTGAGGGGGTGCGGCGCGGTTCCGCCCGAGCGGTACCGATTTGTGCCGTCGCGCGGTTCGAATTTTCGTAAGGAAGATCTGTCGAGGAGAAAATAGCGTTTCTCTGGTGGTCCTCACGTCGTTCCTTTGATTCCGTTGTAAATTGTGAGATCGATTCGACATGACTTTTTACACTCGCCTTTCTTCGATCTTTATGGACCGCCAAACGATAATATCGTTCGCGCCATTACATCAATCAGCATCTGCAATTATCTCCCGTGTTTCGTGTTTGCGTGAGAATTTTTTCCGCCCCGAGCGGAGCTCCGCAGGGTGCGACCTTTCCGTGAATGTATAATAGCGGACAAAAAACGAAATTCGATAAATTCTACCATCTGTTTTTCAAAGTAAAACGTTCGGAAAGGATCCAAGAGATTCTCATAAGGACTGTATACAGATTTCGGAATGTTTTTATAATCCATATATGATCCTTATATGGTTATAATATAGAAATCATATGTAATTCATATATGATCAAAATTACATATGAATTATATAGAAAAAATACTATATGTATTAATTGTTTCGCCTGGGTTTTCAATAGATATAATGTATCTATTGAAACGTACATAACCCATTTCACTTCTTATATCTTCATTCAATAAGTTGCTCATAAAAAAATGCATCTATTTCCAATATATCTAATACTAGCAACCATTGGATGAGCTGCCTGTGTTATCCAGGTCTCTAAAGCTTACAATTTCACGTGGAATAATGCCATTAGATTCGAAGACTAATATTCGATAACAAACTACATATCGTTCGCACCATTACATCAATCGGCATCCCCAATTGGCTCCCGTATCTCGTGTTTTCCCTCAAGCATTTTCCTCGCCCCGAACGGAGTTGCAGGGTGCGACCGTTCCATCCTCACCATGAAGAGAGAACGCGCGGGGGAGACTGAGAGGAGCGAGCAATTTTTTCGCTCAATCTCAACGGCGGGTTCCCCGCTGGCATAATTAACATTCGGCACATTTCAACGAATTCGAAGCTTTTTACCGAGCACCTCCTCGACTCGTTCCGCACTGATTGAGACGTGACCGCGCGATGACGCGCCGCTCGTTCGCCGATACGAGTATAAGGACCGCTGCGGTCGCTCGGACGTTGCAGCCTCCGCAGCAGCTGCGGGTCGCCGAGTATCTGGTGGACCACGAGACTAACGCGCCTCAAGCCATGTTCACAGGTGCGATTCTCGCATCTCGCATAACGTGGCAGTCGAAACGACTCCAAGAGCGTCGCCCTCGATATGCAACTCCTCTCGTCCATCCTTTTTTTTTCCGGTTTCGCAATCCTCCTTCTCTCATCTCAAAAAGAGGAGGGGAAAGGCGCTGCGAGCAGCTCGCTTTCCCGCGAATTCGCACCTGCAGCGAGTATCGAGAACGCTTGCGTCGGTGGAAAATCGCGCGCCGCGCGCGCTCTTCGATCGTCCACGCCGTGCACACGACCGAGGAGCTTGAAAATCGTGTGAAGGAAGCCTGACGGCTGTGCGCGGGCAGCGCGATTGATTCGTCATCCGACGACCTTGCTGCACGCGGTACGCCACGGCGCGCCGCGACCGTCCCTTTTTGCCCGCGATCCCTCGACTAGTCTCCTCCACCTCCGCCTCCGCCCTCGGCCTCATCGATCCGCGATATTTAATTAAATACAGTTTTTCCCCGGTCGAACGGCCGAGACGAAGCGCTCGCGCGCCGCGCCGCCGGACCGATCCTCTCCCCGTCTCGGCACCGCGCCGAAACTCGCCGATAAATCAAAGAAATGCTGCTGCGCGCCCCGGGGACGAGTTGTGGAAGCGGGCACGTCGCCTTCCTGGAAGACAAACACGAACGGGCCGCGATGCGGGTGTATAATTAGTGCGGCGCGCGTGTCGCGCGCCCCGTTTTCTCGGAGTGATTTTCTTCGGGAAATCGGTGAGGAAGTGCCGGGAAGCGCGAGGGGCGGGGAGGGGAGAGGGGCGAGGGGCGAACGTTCAACGGAATTTCGCATTTCGGGGTCATGCGAGAGACGGGAAATCGGTCTGAATTATTTCGAGGAAATCTCACGTGCTGAGAGAAAGGTGGATGGTAAAATCAACCCCGATCGCTGCACAGGTCGAATTTTCCTGGCTGTTATACGGAAAAGAATAAGTCGTAGCATTTTTGCAAAGTTTGTGTCAATTTCGAAACGGGGCCAATTTGTTGTTACGATAACTGCAATTTTAGTGAAAATTATTGTAAAACTCGTAAAAGTTGCAAGCGTTGCTGCAATTCTTATTAAAATTGTAGTTATCGTAACGATAAATTGACCTTGTTCTGAAATTTACCGCAAACTGTGTAAATACTACGATTTTTTCCCGTGAAGTACCGTATTCATGTTTAAGCAGATCGTGAACAAAGTCCACGGAAAAAAAAAATCAGCTAGTTTTACTGCTTCATCCAGTAGCGCTGAGACTCGAGCTCATTTTCAAGAATTTGTACAGAGGAGACATTTCTATTTACCGTTTACAACACTGTGTCCCCTGTACAATTTTTTGAAAACGAGCTCGAGTCGTAAAAATTGCTGGTTTTCTTCCCGTGTCAAAATAACTTTTTTCCGCGTGATTATATTAACTTGGTCTCGGCAATCCTGATCTCTTACCGTAATCAGAATTTCACTGCTCAGAAAAGCTACAGAATTACGGCGCCAAAATCGACCACGATTTCCGGTAAAATTATATTTCCTTCGACCAGATTTTTCTCCGAGTGCGACAAATGTATTTTTATCGAGCGTGACTTTTCGTGGCTCGACGGTCGTTCGACTCTTCTCGAGCTGTTGTCGATAACAAGAAGTCCTTGACTGGTCTCGTTCTCGGTACGGTTAATTACCGATTAATCAGCAACTCGTAACAACTCGCACCACGCTTCGTTAGATTTCAAGATTCGAGAACGTTCTCAGACTTCGCGCGAGAGGACAATAACACGCTCGGTCGTACGAGCGCGCGCGCTCACGCGCCTCGAGAAGACGTCGTTAATCGCGCCTTGTTTGTCACCCCGATCACTAATTCCCGCCTGACGACCTTCACTCGGGTAACAACGAGATTACAGAATTCCTTCGGTATTTTTGAGAAACAATTAGAGCACCCGCCATACTCTGAAAATACGAGTAGATTCCAGTCGCGATCTCCGAACAAACCGTCGTTAGTCGCCGCGCGGATACCGATCCCTCTCTCTCCCTCTCTCGGACGAGCGAGCCTCGGGGCACCGCGACGCGACGCGACCGTGAGATTTCCCACGGGCGTCTCCGCGGCGCCCCGCGCACCGCGCGTCACCAGCGACTTTTCCCGAAACGCGCGCGGAGATTACGATCGTAGTCCGCGATCGAACGTGATCTCGCCGCGGTGCGTGCCGGTTCGCTGGAAGTCGGCAGCGCCGTTTCGAAATAACCGGGAAGCATGTCGCGTGGCTTTGTCGGAATGCCCGGCCTCTCATTAATACCCCGTCTATAAATAAATCTCCCGCTTCTGCTTATTCTTTCCAACCGCGCGCGCGCGCGCGACGATCATAAGCGCGGCATTCGCGGCACGCGTGCATCGGTACACCCGAAACGATTTTGCGTTCCGGTCAGTAACTCCGGTCGATTCAATTTGACGAAGGGGGCGGCCCGCGATTTTTCAAGGGGAGTTGGTTCGTCGTCGCGGCAGCCTCCGGAGGAGACGCGCGACGAGGCGCGTTAGTCACTCGGCGCCTGCTCCGTCGACTCCCTTTCCTCGGGGTATTCGGCGTGGTGACACGCGGGCGCGCGTCTGCTATTCGTCACTGAAACGATAAGAGGACGATTCCGTTCGCCGAACTGTCCTTCGCGATCTCGATCGCCTTACAGCCCGTTCACACTACACCGATTCGGTAGATTTACCGAATCGGTTTTTTTTACCGTGTTCTGCAGTGACGCATACATTTAAATGGGCGTGTTCACACTGTACGTCTTCGAAACTCATACGACAATTTCACCGTTTCGGTCGCGACTGGCATTCGGTCTTGTCACGGAAAACCGAATGGCCCGATTCGCTAAAATAACAGAATCGGTTGCTAGTGGCAATGTATAAGCATCGAAGTGTTCATGGCCGGGAGATGGCGTGGCCAAATGAGACGCGACGATCAAATAAACAGTCTCGGCGTCGAGGACCAAGAGACCCTCGAGCTCCTCCTTGACTCGGCTGCCTACATTGACAGTATTATCTATGCATAGAGAGAATAGGTATAGTGTCAGGGGGCTCCGATTCGTTAAACTTACCGAAACGGTGAAACAAAAACCGCATAGTGTGAACGGGCTGTTCGGTTTGCACCGATTCGTTGAAATTACCGAAACGGTGAAAAAACCGCATCGTGCGAACGGGCTGTTATTCCTCGCGTCAGCCGAGCCGAATCGGTCGTCGCGGTGCGACGTGATCGACGCGATATCGTTCCTCCACGTTCTCATCAAGATCTGACGACGCTCTCAAGAGTGATAAGTGGCCTGACAGCGACAGCACTCTCAATAATTCAAAACCATCGCGAGAATCCACGGCGCGCGAAGACGCGAAAAAGTCCGATATTAAATTTCCCCGGGAACGCGCGCCCGCGCTTTACATTACTCATCACCAGGTCATCCCCGAGAGAGTTACGGATCCCTGTATCTTTCCCGCTTACCCGCGCGCTACGATCGAGCCGAGAGGCGCGCGGCCACTTTATAAGCACGCATTAACGTTCGTTCGGGCAATTAAATAAGTCGTATCGCCGTGGATGTATCGTTAGCTCTAACGAAGCGAGGTGGCACTCGGGCGCGTCTGTCAGCGTCCCTCAGCGCCGCGACGCTCGGCGGCACGACGCACACAGAGAGAGCGCGCGAGAGAGAGAAATAGGGAGGAGGGAGAGTCGCTGCTCCTTTTTTTCTCCTGGCCTCCTCGCGTCGTATTTATACGCTCCCCGCTCGTTGCGCGCTCTCGCGACGTTGCGCTATACAGGCGTCGGACGGTGACGGTTGCCGGCGCGCGATGTGGTGTTGGAGCCCTCCGTCGAGACGTCGGCGATGTGTCGTTGTGTTGTAAACTGTAGCCGCTTTGACAGACGCGGCTGGCGTGAAAACGCTCGCCAATTAACCCGCTGTGAATTATGCACCGCCTCTTTCCCACTAATTTAGTAGGTGACTTATGTCGTACTCGCGAGCCGACAAGCCGGGCGAAACCGCGCGCCCGCGCGCGAGGCTCGCGGAGAGGAAGAAGAAGAAGAAGAAGAAGAAGAGAGTCCTTCTTGCGAGCGCTTCTCCGCGTCGCCTTCGGGGCTCTCGTTGCGCCGCGCAGCCGGACATCCGGCAGCGGGAGCGTCCCTTTGATGTCTTTGAGGCGGCGCGCGGAATCGCTGAATGAAATACTGCAAAGTACGCACGAACCTTCGGATCCGCAACGTTGCACCGGCCCTGAAAGGTCCGGGACGTGTTCCCCCGGCTCGGAAGGTTGTTTACTACGGGACGATCGGCATTGCCGCTGGCGACGTCTTCTCCTTCTTCTGATTCGCTTCGATCTTCTCCTCCCCCCCCCTCCTTCGATATGGATACGCGTATATAGTTTATGCACATTCGGAGTCTCTTTGCGCTTGACCACCGCGAAAAAAGATCGTATCTTCCTCTGTTCTTTCCATATCGCGTCTCCCTTCGTCTCCCTCCCTCGTCTTCGCTTTGTCCCTCGCGACGTTCCGATAAATGTCTGGCTCGACCCGGCAACTCACCCGCGGTCGTTCATGTCGTTGCATGGGAAGAGCGAGGGATTCGTGTGGTGCATCGCGAGAGGATAGCCTCGATCGATGGGTAGATAATATCGTAGGTAGACTGAGAGAAATAATTGCTGGTGCCGAACAAATTTTTCTTTGATCAAAAGCGTGATATAATTCCGAAGCTATGGTTTTCTTCGTGCAAGAAAATGCTTGATACACCGAGGAAAAACAGTTTATTTGTAGTTGATAAATATTTGTTTTGATATGGCAAAATAAAAATTTTGTTGGACTTTAGTCTTTAAAGTAAAGATTCGTTTGCTATTACGATATTTATTTGGCACAATTGAATACTTTGAGACGACTGTTCGAATGAAACAAACATTTCAATAATTAACACATACGAGTATTTTCTCGTCTTAGCTCGTGTAATTGTTTTTTTTTGCGTGAGCAGAATTTCTCGTCCCCACGAAGGTATTCTTGTGTGTGAATAAGGAATATATATTCTTCGACCAAGAATCTGCATTCTTTAAAACTTGTAAGATCACGTCATATTCTTGGCTCAAGAAATATTTTTTTGACACTAACAATCATTTCTCTCAGTGTATCGCTCGAGGTAATGCAGGGTTTGCCCAGGGGAGTCCTTAACATTTAATTAGTTTCGTTGTCGAAAGAATCAGCTTCGTATTACAAAAAAAAAGAAACCGGACGAAAATAGCGACGGTGCAGTTACGACAGTTTAGTACATTTTTTAAATATCTTGATATCTTCCTCAGGAGAATCACCTCCACTCGCAACCAGGGCGAGGTATAAAGAACCGCGACAGTTCCCGATGTACCTACACGCCGGGAGGAAGAGAAGGAGACGTTCGGCACAGTAGATACGATGCTTTATTCAGGCAGACGATAGAGAGCCACAAATCGGAAAGACGGACGCGCGGGACAATGTATTATTTTCGGCTGGCGAGTCCGACGATCGCAGCGACGCGGATACCCTGCGAGAAGTTGCCATCGCGCGACTCCTGGATCCGCGCGAGCGTCTCGAGGACATGGGCGCTCGCTTTCCGACGTGGAAATCTATTTCCAGGTGGATCGTAGCGTGAACCGTGTCGAGCGGACGAGATCTCTCGATCCTCCGCGGAGATAGAGCTCTCCTCTCGAAAAAATAAGCTCGTCCCCTCCGCGTCCTTCTTCCTCTCGCTCTTCCGTACGTCGACCGAGCCGATACTCGACTGGAAAGAGGAATCGAAATGGCTCCGATTAACTCGCTTTTAACAAGATGGGAATAGAGAAGCCGTGTCGTGGGCGATAATGGTCGAGTGACGAGCGTAGCGTCTCTTCGAAGGCTCCTGGCGTCCAATTAGATGGAGGAAACGGCTAATCAGTCGCCTCGACTTCTATACGCGGTATCGAAGTCGAATCGTTACCAGAACGAGAGAGAGAGAGAGAGAGAGAGAGAGAGTCGTTATTTCCGTGTAAGCGCAACGGGAGTAACGCTTCGGTGAACACGAATTGTAGTGAAAATTAATTCTTTGCGCTATGAAAAAAATTGTATTAAATTTAATATAAATGTATATAAAGGTTTTGTTCGAGACGTGATTATGAAAATTGATATACTTCGTTATGAAATTTATAAGGGAAATTTCATAAGGGAATATTAGGTACTAATTTATGTAATTGCGCATTGGAAAGAAGCTTTACATAAAAGTATATTATAAATGCAAATTTTTTTTACACTGTATATATTACACGGGGGCTAGAAATTTCTACACGATAAAAAAGTGGTGTTAATTTTGTACACCATTTTACCGGTGTGGGCCTATATGTTCCAGATGTGGTGTCGTTCAGTCTTACGCCATTATTATCTAATACCAAAAGTGGTCTACAGGTCCATTTCGCAGAATTTGTTGCAATCTATGCTCTTTTATCATGTTCTACGCTCCGAAGAAATTCCATTAAATGTAAAATAATATAATTGTATACGAAGCTTTTATCCAATACGTGTGATTATGAAAATTAATATACTCTGTCATAATGAAATATATGAATTTTCATAATCACACATTGGAAAAAAAGCTTTATACAAAAATATATTAAAATACATTTTTTTTTTTACAGTGAAGTAGTCGAAGAGGCGCCAGTGATTTGAATTTATACGACTACCGCCTCGTGTTATCCTAATAATAGATAACTCTAGAGCTGATTCATTCTCGGTATTCGTACGGTTGGCGTAGTAAAAAGCGATAGACGACCAGTCGAAATTACAATACAAAATATGTAGCACTAACGATCAAATTCAACTTCCCGTCGTCCCACGCCATCAGAAATACGGTAAAACGTGCCAATTTTTTCCTCTCGCAAAAAGAATAGTATCGGAGCCGACCGCGCGAGTATATCACGACACGCGAACGATCCGTCACTATGCGAGAATTAATCTATCCAACGAAAGCTTGACACTCGGCGGTCGATACGCGAGTCCTTTAATTTTTCATATCATTTCGTCGGCGCAATCCGAGACTCGATTGCCAGCTGGACGCGCCTTCTCGGTCGAGTCATCCCCCGCTCCCCTTTCTGTCCGTTGTTACCGGTCTGGTGAGTCGTCCCGACAACGCATTCGTTATTCAACTTGACTCTTCGACGCGAAGAGACGCAAAAATAATGTGGATGTAGGTATTCCTGGTGGCGTCGCTTCGTCATCACCTGCTACAAAATGTTTTTCGCGTAGATCGGAAGTTCTGCGATGATTTTAATTTGTAGTTATTTTATAGCATATCGCGCGTATTGTCGTTGACGTCTTTTATCTCGGTTTTTATTGCTACACTGAGAAAAATAACCTGGTCAATCGAAACAAAATTCTGGAGATCATAAACAAACCGTTTGGTGAAATATGTCATCTCCGTCTGTCTGGTTAGCCTGACTATTTTCTGGCTGGAATAACTACACTGAGAGAAGATTTTATTCGTAGTTAATAAATGTATACTCGATTATGGCGAAAGAAATATTTCGTCGGAGATCTCAAGTAAATATATGTTAATTATTAAAATGTCACTTTTATTCAAACAAAGTTAGAGTAATAGCTAATGAATATTTGTTTGGCCAAAAGAAATGTTTTTTTTGCCATAATCAAGTAGGTATACCTACGTATATTAACTAATAAATAAATTCTTTTCTCAGTGCAGCTATGTAGTTAAAATTACCAAACATGTAGTTAGAATAACGAAACAGTGTGAGATAAAAAGATGAGAGAGTTCTTCCGGAATAATTCAATTTCCCTAAATATAATCAACCGAGAAAATCGCCACGTGGGTTAAAGTGAAATTAACCGGACCACTGGAGTCGTCCACTCGTCGAGGGGCCACTTCGCGTGGTCCCAATTAACCCCAATTTACCCTACAGCGCAATAGCAAATCGCGGACTCGTTTCATTATCAATTACTCCTACGAGATTTATATATCCCCGAATAACACTCCCGCGTCAAACTAGGCGGAATCGCGAGAAAGCGCGAGAGGGGGAGAGAATCGCCAGCGGATATTAAATTCAAAATCCACTTTTCCCTCCCTCCGCGACCAGGCACATTCCGCCGGGCACGCGCGCGCAATCCCCGCGCACAGTCGTATCAACCTCCCCAACGAAAGCTCACCTCGAGCAAGATCCCCTTAATTAGCCGGGGACGCAGTTAAACGCGGGTGCACGAGCCAGTTTCGTGTGCCCGGGGTATCGAAGGAGGCCGCCTCGACCCCTCGTATTTACGAGGCAAACTTTGCTTTACGCCTGCCGGTGTTTTAACTTTATCGCAACTGAAGTATGATTTTACGATCTTGGTTAAATATGCCTACGTCGTAAAATTAACAGCGTTTCCATAAAGGAATCCGCTGTTACATTAAAACTTGATAAAAGCCAATAAAGCATCGCGTTACGGTTAGTTTATTGCCGCACGACGCGCGGAGTTGCCGTGCGCGCGAGAGAGTTCGTCTCGACGACCTCCGATGGACCGCGCGCGCGGATGCTGCAGCCGGATCTCGACGCGAGGGCGGCCGCCGGCCTCCGACGGGTGTCCACGACGGCCGGCGAATCCCCGAGAACACCGGGGCCTCCGCGACGAGGAGCAACGTCGTCCGGAGGAGGCGCCGCGCCTCGGATCTCGCGGTGCGAGAGCCCGGCCTCTGCGCGCGTCCTCGGGGGGGGGGGGGGGTTAGGTATATTTATCTACTAACTGCGCGAGACAGGTAACACGGCTCTCCGACGTGGCCCGCGGGAAGGCCTCCCGAACTTGTCGCGGCCGTAAACCCTGCGGAGAGAGAATCAATAAAACAGAAATAAAATGAAGCGACCCTAATGGGTTATGTTAATGCTCCGGTGTCTCTTACATACCTACCTACCTACCGACCGACCGACCGACCCGTCGAAACGATCCCGACGATCGAGCGAGAGGCGGCCCCGCTATACGAGAGGAATAAACGCTACCGTGTGCCGAAGCGGCGGTAGATAAAGACTTCTCTATGTGGATACTCGGAGCGCGTCGTTGTGGTGTATCCACGAGCGTGTATGAATAAACAGGGAAACCTCGTTAGATTTAGTGTACCCGACGTCTAGGTGGACACTCTCTGAAAATTCTTTCTGGTTCCGGAGTTATTTTATGTTGGCGAGAGGACCCCTCGAGAAAGTTCCTCTCTCGCGTCGATAAGTGATAATTGTTTTCTATTAGCGAGGAGATCGGATTTAGTGTTTTTTGTTCGCGGGGAAAGATCTTCGGAGATCGATCGGTGAAGTGAAACGATACGGGGAAGGAGATTTCTCAGGGGGAGAGCGAGAGTGTTATCATCGGATAGGCCAACTCGGCAACCTAATCGAGACGGAAAACTTGTCATTTCGCAGCGAGAAGTTTCGTCGAGGCTCTATATCTGGTATCATTTTTTTCCGGGAGCGCGTACTAACTCGTTCCTTTCGGTAGCACACCTAGTATCCAGTCCGATTAAAAAATTCTTACCAATCACCTGATATTCCTACCGCGTTTACACTCTAATTTTTATCTGGTAGCAGCGACAGAAAAAAAGCATTAACTACCGTTTTTTCTCCGTCGCGATAAGCATAAATTCCTGTTCCTGGTACTAGAAAATAGCATCGCGCACGATAATTTATGGTTATAGCGGCGGGGAGAAAAAAAAAAGCGTAGTTAATGTCTTTCCGTTCCTGAACGTCGCTGACAAAAAACTGGAACGTTGATGTGTCGGTCCTGGTGTTCTTGCGGACCGAGGCTGCTTCGAGGTGAGCTCGAACAGTTGTTACACGTACATATCTGTCCGCATACACGCGTGGACTAACTCGCGCGTGAACACGTTCTCGTGGGCGTTGCTCTTCGAGGCGATTCCGGATGTCTTGGAAGGAGACGCACGGGTGTTGGTAGATCGCACAGGTGCTAATTCATATACAAATGCACGCATGGTTGGTACGGGGAATTTGATTAAAGACGCGAGAACTATTCATATGATACATCGGTTAGCTCCGACGCGATACCAGTCCGATGATATACATGTATCGATAATATTCCAGCAATTATTTATTTCTACCAATGAAATTGTTTAATACGTCAATTAAATATCTCTTCCTTACAATCGTATGCTAAGAAAAAAATGTAGTGAATTTAACTAAACCGGCGGTTACGGGTGTTGGAATGCAGATCTAGTTACTTGGACTAATAATTCACTCGAATGGTGCCTGTTTTCTTCTGATAGCCGTTAATCATTATAACCAGATTTATTAATCGAAGCAATTAATCCTGCATTCCCCCCCACTCGTAAACGCAGATTTCACATTGAATATATAATACCATTTCTTCTCTCAGTGTATGAAATAGTATAAGTGTTCGCAAGGAAGAAATATCAAATCAATATGAAAAAAGATCAAATTGATGTAAATAAATAATTACCGACGACCCCGCAAGTAATTCTTAGTAGATCCAACTGATTCTCTTTCTCTGTGTACTGACAGAGAAGCTGCGGCTTCCACAAGACGACACGTCTCCTTCCAAAACGAAAGCTTCTCCCAGCCGTGCGAGACCGACTTAAGGGACCACGTCGTCCCGCGGAATCTGCAGCGGCCTACATAACTCCGTGGACAGATCTAGCTGTGTTCCTCCGCTCCTTCTCCCTCCCATTCTCTCTCTCTCTTTCTCAACCGCGGCCGTTGAAAGTTTATGCCGATTCAGGAACGAGGAGTTGATTCATGAAGACGGGCCGGACCTCCTTGGGATCCGCGGTCCGCGTCCCAAGGCCGTGGCGGGTGGTCCCCGCGTTGATTTCTTGTTTCCCCGCTGCAGCCGATCAACGACGGTGCGCCTCTTCGTCGTCCGCCGCGGCTCCGAGGAGGCAGAAGGAGAGAGAGCGAAAGCGAGGGTGGGCGAGAGAAGGAGAACCCCGCATTCCCCTGCCCTCCTCGCGCATACGCGTGTATATATAGCTATAGCGATTGTCGATTTAAATGTTTACTAATAACCAGGCTTGTCCAGCAACCACCCAGAAGCGGTCGCTTTGCATTTTTATAAGTACATCCCCGGAGCGGTTCCGAGAACCGGGGGCGTTTCATATTCATCCGACGATGGAACTGTGCTGCGCGTACGGCCGGGTATTGTCTCCGAGGATCTCCCACTGGACCACGATTAGTGTCCTGCCGTGAACTGGGCGCGCGGGAATCGTGAGTCCTCTCGACTCCGTGGCCCCTCGGCGAGAAGACGCGTCGGGGGTGGAATATCGTCCGCGATTGGGGCGGGGTAGGTCGGAGTACGTCGAGGGGTTTTCGGGATTGTTTTATTTATGATTTTGTTCACCTGGTGCTTTGATCATTCGGGAATTCTTCGAGACGTGTGCTGAGAACAAAATGTGACAGATTTGACTAGATTCGTCCTCATGATAATTACACTTTTAGTAAAAATGATAGTAAAACTTGTGAAAGTTGCAAGCGTTTGATGTAATTTTTTACTAAAATTGTAGTTATCGTAACAATGAATTGGCCTTTTCCCGCATTTCGTCACAAACTTTGTTGATGTTACGATTCTTTTTTTTCCGTCTAGTTACTTGAACTAATAATTTGCTAAACTTGACTACAGCTCGTTTTCTTCGAACAATTTTTAGTCATAACAAAATTATTTAATTCAAGTAATTTGATCGGCGTTCCCCCGCCCGTAACCGTCAATCTACTGTTTTTGTTATCTCTGTGTGTCAATTTAGAAATAAATTAACCGTGTGCCCCGCAACCCCGAGAGGATCTTTCTTGCCTCTGGATGATTATTGATATCCTACCTTGAATTACGACTGCAAGAAAACACCGTAGACTCCTCAAGACTGACGACTCAAGATTTCAGGGTAGCCGTACGAGGCTCTTCGAAGGTTGGAAGGGTGTTGCGACGAATCCCAATCGACTCGATATTATTTTCATAATGGTTCGTTTATTGCGAAAAGACACAGGCCGATCGCCGATGCCAATGTGGCATCGGCGGCATGCGTACGTGAAATTTGGACATGAATGACTAAAAGGGAGGTGATGGCGGTCGATCGACTCGGCGTGATATGTAGACTGCTGCGCGCGTTGCGTCACCGTTTTTTTTTACAGCCGTGAATCTCTCTTCTTCCGAATTCCGACGGTACCCGCGATGAATGTCGATGTCACAGCCGCGGGGGGAACCGCGCGACGCGACGATGGAGAGCGCATCCGGGATCGCGTCGACGTCGATCGCTCGCCGCTCGAGGCTCGGAGGAACGGTGTAGATTTTGAACGGATCGGGAAATCGTTATCGCACCCGATAACGAGACGTGTATCGTCGGTTGAAACGTTCCAGCCGAGGCGAGCTCGATCGGCGATCGATCGACGTCCACGTCGCTCTTGCTCTTTTCTCGAACCGACGTCCCGTGAGGACGTCCCGGAGGAGAAATCAGCCGCTCGTCCCGCGTTTCGCCATCGCGGCCGACTCGCACCTCAGTCATGACCGATCGAGTCGACGTAATCAATTATATTATAAACATTGCAATAACAATAATAATCATTAGTATGAATTATGATTCAGATATAATAATAATATTGTACCTACTCTACATACAATACATACACTGAGCCGGGTGCCGCGACCGGCCCCTTCTCGCTACTATTTACAGATGCATAAATAATAATAATAATATGTATAATATTTATATATAATATTGATTTCGAATCGACACTAGGTAGTTATCATGATAACCGTTTCGCTATAGATAGTCAGGTATGGGTATAGAGGCTACGATTTTCGTATTTCGGGGACGACGAGGGACGGGAAGAGATAGTCGCGGGGCCAGGGGAGGACGTGGGAACAAGGGGAGGGCGGTTGGGTCAACTCTCGTCTCTTTCTCGTTCGATCTGTACACTAATTACAAAGGTTGGTGTCTCTTATTGTCAGCCACACGCGCACACTTACTTTCGGCTACGTACGAACACACGCGTTCCCCGATAATCGCGGCGGGACGAAAAATCACACTCGCCCCGGCGACTTCAGCTCCGACGGCGGTAGATTGCTGCCCGGGTGGGGCGACTGCTCCGAGCCGCCCGACGACGCCGTCGAGGACGAGGAAGGCGACACTCCCGAGGCGGTCGTCAGCAGTACCGCGGGGCCTCCGACGCCGCCGCCGCCGCCGCCGCCGTTGATGGAGAAGGGTTTGGCCGTGCCGGAGGACGTGGACGAGGAGGTGAGTATGCTCGGCGCGCTGGACGGCGGCATCACTCCGCTCAGCCCGCCGAGGGTCCTCGAGTACGTCTCCAGCAGCGACATATCACCGGAGCCTATGTGCGACGCGCCGTAGAAGTTCCTGTAGAAGTCCGGGTGCGGTCGCACGAATTGCGTGCCCGGATGCATCGCGGGATGCAGCGGATGGTGGGGCGGCAGTCTACTGGCGAGAGGACTCACGAGCTTTCCACCACCCCCGCCGCCGCCGCCTCCTCCTCCGCCTCCACCGCCGGTGTAAGGTGAGGCCAGACCGCCGCTCATGGCCGTGTTCGGACTCTGCTGGTCACCGTCCTTGCTCGCCATGTCCGCCAGCGACCAGATCCGCGGCTTGGTGGTGCCGACGACGTTGCCGGTGGACGAGGCGCTGGTGCTCGGCGGCAGGTGATGGCTGTCCGACGGTGGATGGTGCGTCAGGAGTCGTCCGTGGGTGGAACCGAGATAAGCCGGATGTTGCAACTGAAGGGGATGTCGCGGAGGCTCTCTCTGATCGTAGAGACACTCGGGACTGTCGGGGCCGCTGTCCGCGCGCGATTCGCTCCACTCGCTTTCCGCCCGGCCTTGAATACCGCCGGAGACGGCTCCGCTAGGGTGAAGGAGGTCCAGCCGATGAGCCGGTCGCTCGCCGTCTTCGCTGGAGCCCGTGCCGGAGTCTTTCGAGTCTGACGGAAACGAACGACTGAGACGGTTATGGGGTTAGGAGTTGAGCCGCGTGGTGTGTGACGCGAGAGGAGGAGGAGGACGAGCGCGGGTGGAGGGGTGTGCGATTCGTGTGGTGCGCGCGACGCGACGAAGGTAACGCGGAAACGACAAGAGGAGTGTGCTCACCTAATCGGTCCTTCTCATCGACGCTCTTCCTGCCGCTGTCGTCCTCCTCGTTGTTGTTATCCTCGTCCTCCACTCGATTCCTCGGCTCCCACGTCATCTTGTTCTCCTTCTTCAGTCGTCTCCTGGCGTTCGCGAACCACGTCGACACCTGGGTCAGCGTCATCTTCGTGATGATGGCCAGCATGATCTTCTCGCCCTTCGTCGGATAGGGATTCTTCTTGTGCTCGTTCAGCCAGGCTTTCAGGGTACTCGTCGTCTCCCTCGTGGCGTTCTTCCGCCTCGCGCCGTTCAGGTCCATGCCGTAGCTGAAACGAGAGGTACAGCGATATCGCGACTGTGGATAGAAGCATCGTTCTGGAGGTTCGCGAGCATTCGACGGGACGATGACCGCCGGCTTTTCCGATCGTTTCGCTCTCCCCGTAAACATGTACCTATACACGCGCGCCATTCTCGTGGATACGCTGAGACGAGCAGCCGGACGCGCGCGCCTCGCGGCAGCTCGTATTCGCGAAAACGGAGAAGGGCGAAGGCTCGTGTCAGAAAACTTATCCAATCACGAGGCTCGTTACGCCTCACCGTAAAAGTCCCGAAGTCTCCTAGGGTCGAGGCGAGCGGCGGTAAGCGGCACTACTTTCATCCCGAGGCAGATCTCTATCTAACGGTTTAAGCTCTCCTTCCTTCCTCGCAGTCGTCGTCGAATCCTCCCTCCCTCTCCCCCAGGACCGACTCGACTCGACCCACCCGGTCGGACCACCGACCCCCTAGGATCCCATTACTAAGAGAGACTAACCCTTATCAAAGATTAAACTTCGGTATAACTGCTGAATCGACGGGATCGAAATTAAATTTTCCTCCAGGGCCGAGTCTCCGGGTTCTCTCTTTCTCTCGCTACAGGGATACCTACGTCTGCTTCCTCCTTTTCGTCGTCTTTGCTCACTCTCTTCTTCTCTCTTTTTTTTTTAAACGAGCACCGAAGATAAAGCCGAAGTTTGGATTTGAACCGAGAGTGGGGAACGTTCCGCGCGTAATAACGAGAATCTTCTCTGCTTCGCTCGAAACCCCTCGACCACTCTTACCATCGGAGGCTAGTCTTGCCTTTTTCTCGACATAAACCTTTACATACGGTACATATTTAAGTACGTTTTTTTACAATTAGTTTTAAGTCATACGTTCTGGAAATTGCATCCGAGCAATGCGAAAAATATCCTCCCCTACAGAAAAGTTTTATATATTTTGTATATAGTTCATATGTGGATTTGGTCATTGACCTCCGCCATTGGTCAAGGTTAACGCTGGGATAGCAAACATTTTTACTGAAAATACTTCACTGTGATTGCAGTTATATATTTACTATTATTAGACATATCTTTTGCTGCCACAGATAATATTATTGTCACGACAGTAAAAAGTTCGTCATTTTTTCCATCTACATACAAAATATCTAGAACTTTTCCGCCTGGGCTAAACAATTTTCCAATTGCAGTGTCTTTCCCACATTTCCACATCCCGTATAATAACGTCAATAATAAAATCTCTAGATCATGCACACAGTGCATAGATCCTCTACGTCATCCTGCAGCATCCCCGATGGACCAGACACCTTCCTCGCCCGACTAGCTAGCGGTACTGTCACGCCGTGTCGCCATTATTGAGTTTTATTTCATCCCCCGTATACAGCGTGCATGGATCCAAGTGTACACCCCTGTACGTGTAGATATGTGTGCTCGATCTCGGCGTTCGTATACGAGATGAAACCGTGCGAGAGAGGGCGCGCGAGTGACGGGCCCGGTGCGGGTAGTAGGGCGCGCACGGGTATACGCGAGAAGGGAAATTAATAAAACTGTCACTTATCCATACCCTTCTCCCCACGGTCGCGCCTACGGCGCACCGACGCCACACCGCGTCGCGGAGCTGTAACCGTCGGGGGCGCCCCCCTCTACCGCCGTTTCCCGGTGCATACGGGAGATCGCAGCGACTGAAACGATGCGCTAAACATTTCAATTTGGCATCGGGCGCATCGGCCTCTCCGCGCGGATATACATCTCCGTCGGTCCTATCGCGCTCTATCCCATCCGTCCAACGCGGTGGTGCGGGAAAAAGAGGGAGAAAGAGGGTGAGATGGCGGGCTGGCGGATAGGTGGGTGGGCGTACGGGGGATGGGGGGGGAGGGGGAGAGCTTAACCCCGGTCTGTTTGCGAGGAGCAAATGGCGTTCTGCAGTTATTTTAAAATTCAGTCGTGGGAGGGGATCGGATTAAAAAATCAGAGTGGAAGCTTGTTCCTCATGATAACAGCCAGCCGCCCGAGAGCTGGAACTGCTGGTGCTTTCTCCCGATTCTCTCGCTCCCTCTCCCTCTTTCTCTCCGTCCACCCCCGCTTCCGCTCTCCCACCCCCGTTTCCCCGCTTCGCACCCTCGCCGCGCTTCGGAGTCGCGCTCTTTCTCTCCTTCCGCCTCTCGCGCGCGCTCTCCGCCGCTGCGTCCTATAACTACACGGCGCGCAGCCGTCGGTGCACGGTACTCACCGATCCATCTCTCGCGCCCCACACCCCCGGCGCTGCACGGAGGAGGCCACCGCTACCATCGCCATCGTCATCGCTTTAAATACGACGCGCGGGGAGGAGGGGGATATATATATGCAGGCGAATATCGCGCAACCCTTTCCTCTCATGCGCGAACTGATCGCATCAACTGCTTGTTTCCATGGCGATTGCTAATCGGGCCGCGCGCGCTCCAGGCTCGTCTCCCCGTATGATGCCCCCTCTCTCGTCAATTCCGCCACCCGCGGACGCCGTTCGTGCAGCCATTCGCGCGAGACGAGAGATAGATCGGCGAGTGCCGTCGATTTTTCCCTATCGGTCGCCGACAAAAAATTCGTCACTTCGCGCTCGGTCGACGCGCGCGATACGAGCATGGCGCGCTTGTCTCGCAGGCGCGGCGAAACGCGCGCTACACTGGCGCAAAGGCATAACCGGTTGAGCGTAATGCGCGTCCATCGTGCTGCAACATGGGGGCAGTTCACGGGCAGGTGTGTTCCGCACGACTCCGCCCCTTGTTACCAGTTACGGGGCTAGAGGGGTGATATCTAACTTCCCGCCAACCCTCATTTATACGTAGGAACACGACGTTACGTTTTATCAGCACGAAGGGTAGCCATTCGGTACAGGTTGGCGCCATCTTCTCTCTGTCCCACAAACGCGCCCTCGTACACACATCCGCGAGGGCCCGGTTGTGCGCGCGCGCGCACACACCCAACCCTCCCGCGGTTCGAACCTAACTCGGGAGACCACACTCCGGTGTAATCAGCCGTGAAGCCACGCCAATCTCGTTTCTCCCCTGTTGTCCCTTCTTTTCCGATTTCTTTCTCGGCGCGGTGTGCGTATATATACCGGGTGTTATCCTTGAGACGAGACGTGGGACGATACGCGGTAATATAAGGGGGCTGCAGGCAGGCTGTACGATTGGTTGCGTAGCGGAAAGTGTCGACCGACGGAATCGATAATACGGAACCTTCCATATGAGCACGATATTCGAAAATCTGGAGGATGGTTCTGT
Organism: Xiphydria camelus; assembly: GCA_963678675.1. Classification (NCBI taxonomy): domain Eukaryota; kingdom Metazoa; phylum Arthropoda; class Insecta; order Hymenoptera; family Xiphydriidae; genus Xiphydria; species Xiphydria camelus. The sequence goes on from OY783201.1 coordinate 4,447,616, forward strand.
ATTATTAGTTCCGTCGATCGACACACTGAGAGAACAAGTCTAGTTGAATACGAACCTGATGGCAAATTTTGAGATAAATAGGAATCTATTCACATCGAACGCGAGTCTATTCGAATGAAACAAATGTCTTGCATATCTTTTTAATCGAGTACGAGAGAACCTAGCAGAACATTTATTCAATTCTTGTTCGATGTGAATAAAGTCCTATTCATCTCAAATAAATGTTTCTATTATAGGTTCGTATTCAACTAGACTCCTTTTCCCAGGACGCACTTTCTAGTATGCAGTCAATCGTATAGCCTATCACTTTACTGCACAGATTGAGAGAAATCTTAAAGATTGTGTACGGCAATGCTAGTACAATAGTTTATCAATATAAGAATACGTTTTCATTTGACTCAGCAATACTTATTTCTATTTTACCAGAACAAATAGCTATTTAAACTATACGTACAGTCATTTCAAAAATGCGTATTGCTCTTCTCACGTTTGATATTGCTATATTATCTCTACGGCCTAGTTAACCTTTTGCTTAGCCTTAAAGTATAGCTATCAGAGCTACAATAATTGCTGTGTGACATAAACATTTCCTTCAGTGTATCGTCCCAGGTCCGGTTTCAAGGATAACACTCTGTAAATGTACGTCTCGCTTGGGCTTGGAATACTTGCGACATTACGCGCGCTCGTTCTTCGCGGAGGAAGCGAAATGAATTTGGAACGTGTCGAGTTCTCGAATCGATTGACGTATGGGAGAGAAGGGGACGTAAGATGATAAGTAAACAGAAAGAGAAAGAGAGATATATTCGCGACCAAAGAGGAAGAGATAAAGAAATACATATAAGACGCGAGCTTATCGAGCAAGTACCGGGAGATCAGAAGCTCATTAACGTCACACGCTTCTGTCGAATTAAATCATCCGTGCTGGGAGTCTTTCAAATTTCTGTTTGTCGCTCGTATCGTAAAGTTGTAGCGGTAATTTCATTCGTACCATTTCAAAGCGATATTATTCCGCCACTGTTATCTGACACCAAAAGTGGTCTATATAGGTCAACACCGTAGAATTTTGTACGGTGTAGTTCGAATAACTAGACATGCAGTTACAATAACTGAATATTTAATTCAACTTACTAATATTTTGTTGGTATAACTAAACTCATTTAATCAGATGCGTTTTACCATTTTAGCCAAGTTATTTTTCTCAGTGTGACGCGTTGCTTATCGGGCGTCGAAGTTGCGATACTTTTATTATCGAGATGCGAGATCTTGTACCGCCCGATCTTTGAATATCGTGCTCGTTAGCATTCAAATCGAAATGTAACAAGGCGCGGTGAACTTTCCCACGCGGGACCTAAGTTCAGCGAGCCTGCCGTCGAACTCAGACACGCTTAACCCTCCGTTGGTAAGGTGGGGTATGTCATACCCCAACTAAATGCAATTTTCACATTACATTGTTTCACCATACCAACGCAGTTAAACTTCGACGATGGCCCTCTCTTAAATTACTAACGAACCCGACGCGAGTGATATCGCTCTAGACTCCACCCGCCGCGTCATGATGCGTCGGAGAAATATTTATCGCGAGCGAGAATGATATACACCTTCTCGTTTTACCGCAGCCTCTCCTTGCTTCGCTCCCTCCGCTACAAACTAGCGCGGTTAAGTGTTGCGGATCTCGCTCTGTCATATCGGACCGAACAAAGCTGCCATTGTCGGTACATGCGTACATGAACGCAGCGCGTGGTTTCCGAGAAGGAAATTCAACCGCCGAAACATTCCTCATCGACTGTTAGGTGTCTCGCTACACAACGTTTTATTTCCACGGAGTAAACACATGGTTTCATGAACCATTTTAACGACCCTGCAAGACCAATGTCGCACGAAAGGACCGACTAATTAGAGTGTTTCCACGCGTAGATTATTAAGGTCAGGTGTAGGGAGAAAAAAGAGCAATTTTTTTCTACTGTTTCATACAGCGGCGCTGAGAGTCGAGCTCATTTTCGAGAATCCGTACAGAGGATACTTATATACTTTACTGTTTATAACTGTACACGAAGAAAGAAGAACTGAACGAATTACAGTTTGGCTATACCGAGAGAAATTTTACAGGTCGTGTAGGAGGTAAAAAGGAGCGGGCAGAGAGACACTCGTTCATCACCTAGTCTCTCGCGATATGTATATTCCAGGACTAAATACAATGCTGCAGATCGTTTTAACTATTGTGCCTCGGGGTAGAGCTGCTAGCGACACAATAAGAGTCTGCAATCGAGAGTAAAACGCCACTCACCTATCACACTGTGGCGACCCGTCACGCTGTGGCGGCCTGCCGCCAGATGGCGCCGACCCTCTCGGCCCACGACTCTCGGCTCTCGTTAGTGGTCCGACGACGGACAGTTAATATATAAGAACGCAACTGCCCGTCTCTCACGGAGCGTCTAAGGCATGAGTCGGCCTAGCCTTACTGGCGAGTCAAAAGGCCGACTCCGGGACGAAACGCTCCGCCACGAGATGGCGAACTCTCTTTCGCCAAACATATCTCCGTCGTTGAGTCTTTTGGAAACTTTTCTTCAGCGCAGTCATTGGGTTTCTGTTTGATGGGTGAAATGGTTTGAGGGTAGATTTCCAGCTACACCTCTTTCGTGTCGCCGGGCATCTGACTGATGTTCGTCTTTCCTCTGCATAATAGTCGCTTCCTCTGCTACTAGAACGCCCCCGACTACTGTGAGAGCGTCTACGATGGTGTGACCTGCCGAGTCGTCGGTGTTCGGGTCGTCCATGTCGCGGCATTGTGAACTTACTATTCTTCTGTCTCACAATCACTTATTGACTTAACCGACGCACGTGTGTGGATCCCACTTCTGACTTTCTGACGTTGTAGGTGGTGAACGAGTGTCTCTGTCCGCTCCTTTGTACCTCCCAACAGTCGCACGGCAATGCTAACAGTTTATTAATCCTTAAGTACTATAGTGGAGTTTCCTAGACTCATTAAGAATTGTAGTTGGAATGTTAGAAAACTGTTTTATAGTACTTAAGGGTTAATATAAGAATAAGCTCTAGTTAACCTTAGCAATACGTGTTTCCATTTCAGCTGTACGTATAGTTATTTCAGCAATACATATTGCTCTCGTTACTATTTGGCATTGCTATATTACCCGTACTGTCTGGTTAACCTCATTTAGCCTTACAGTGTAGCTATTATAACTATCTTGTACTTATTACTGTGTGCGACCTATAAATTTCTCTGAGTGTAGCATAATCTGAGATTCGACCGATAGAAATTCTTGTGCAAAAAGATATCATATCCGGTTAAACTAGTATCTGTACAGTTGTAAACGGTAAATAGAAATGTATCATCCTAATAAATTCTTAAGAATGAGCTCTCGCAATTGAATAAAACAATAAAAATTCCTTGTTTCTCTTTTTCCGTGTAAAATACTTCACAACACGGCGTCCAGCGAATTCGAGAGGCCGAAAACACCCTGTACAACTTTCCCCGTCATACAGGCTTCGCGACCACCCCGCTACAGCCCCACCACGACGTCTAGCCATCTCGACTGCTCCGAGAGCGATCGGTTTGATGCAGAATATTTGTGGCTAACGACGGCGGCGTCTCCCCGGTGTCGCCGCGCGACCGACATCTCCCGCGGATGATGTACGGCCGTTTAATGACCCGGTTACGGCAGGGGATGCTTTTTGTCTCCGCAGTCAACCCCGCAAGGGTTAGCCCCGCGCGCGGGCTTCGGTAATGCAGCAGGCTTGACAGTCAGTCAGAGTCAGTGACACGGTTCGGGGTGGGCGGGGCTGCGACACGAAACATCGGGACGCACTCGCTCTGCGGATGACAGCGGGCAGCCGAGAACGGCTGTATCGAACATTTAAAACACTCGGGAGGACGCGTCCCGTGACGCACGCTGCGTCTTCCCATTAGCGGTATAATGGGCGAAGATAACTTTCCCAGTGTACAACCGCGCGCCGGCAGTTAGGCCGGCTTCCAAAACCACCCCCGCGCGCGTCGCGGAACCACCCGAGCGTTGAATATTCACCGCTCGCGTATGTGGGAGCCTGAGACGATGGGGATAATGGGGTGAAGGAGAAAGAAGGAGTCGTTTCGCGAAACGGGTGCAATTTTTACAGAATTGGGACTCGGATAGACAAATGCACGTAAATTGTAGAGAAACTTTAGGTAGTATTTTAGTTCGCTAAAGGCATCGAGGTTATGCGCTTCACGAGTCATCATTAAGCTAGCACACACACATTTATGACATTAAATGATTTCGAAATAATACAAATAAAATGCTAAACGTGTAGTACTCGATATAAGCGTAATTTTTCGTTGATATGTTGCTACAATTAATACAGCGATTGATTTGAATCACATTATTTAATGTAAATCTAACAATTTATTTGAGAATAGTTCCTTTTTTTAATTAACGCGGTAAAACACGTGTAAACTTTAGATCTATCAATTATTGTAATTTGTATGAACGTAGTAACGATCATACGAGTCTATCTCGGGAGGAACGGGGGATGATGCGCTCTTTGTATCGAGAGGGGTGCGAGTTGATCTTCGAAATAACGCGGTTAATTATCATTATCGATCAGAGAAATATCCAGCAATCCCGAGCACCGTTCGTCGCGTCCCTCAATGACCTGAACACTATACGCTACATCCTCAGTTGTGCCTTCGAAGACGACAGCAACGACGGAGAAATAAGAGAAGCCGAATCAACCTTCCACGCGCGCCGCTGCAATTTCCAGGGTAATGAAAAACGAGTCGACGACGCTCTCTTAAAGTCAGTCGACACCTTATATACGATCCGATGCTTCGCCGCTGACACAGCCACGCTTTTATCAATGTAAATGAACCCTCCAACGTCTGTAGTACCGCCTGCAGCGTTGACCCCTCGACGAAGTACAGTTTTGAAAGTAAAATTCGGATTCTATATGTAGCGAGAAAAACTCGAATTTAAACAGGAGATTAATTAGACGATACGGATACCTAACATAGCAATACGCAACAGTAATAAGAGATGTATTGCTGAAATAACTATACGTACAGCTGAAGTAACTATACGTGTAGCCGAAATAGAAATGCGTATTGCTAAGGCTAACCAGAACTTGTTCTTATCTTAATAAACGACTAGCGTCGTCGTACAAATTTCTCTCGGTGTACGAGCGTTCGACGTCAGACCACGCAGCGAAGTCGTGTAATTGAAACGAGCCTCTAATGGCTCTAATCATCCTCTTTGTTACCGCAACCGCCTTAAACGCCGCAACCGCGCGCGACATCGCTCGCGATCCTCGGAACTCGATTCTACGTGGCATCCCTCTCCCTCGCTTCCTCCCTCCCCGCGATATACTCGCGCGATCGCCATAAAGCAAGGCGGCGCACCTGGATGTTTCGACCCTCCATATATCGCAAGCTCGGTACATCCACGCGTTCGTCGAACGACGCAACGTCACCTCCCCCCCCCCCCCGAACCTCTTCCTTTTCGGTATCGCATCGGTATGCGCGCGTCGATCGCCGATAGAAAAAGCTGCAGCCGTAAATTATGCGTCTACCGGTAATTGAGACTCGGGGCGCGTGCCCGACACCACATCGTCGCCCCGATGTACGGACATACTTATAATACGTGTCGGTCGCGTCGCGGACGCGGTTCGTACAACGCGCGGGCGTGTCAAGCGGGCGATGGTTGCTCCTTTCTTATTGTCTACCCTATATGTCCCCCCGGAAGCAGGGCCAATCCGCCGGAAAGACGAGACCGTTAACCCGCGCGATCCCGACCTCGCATCCGCGCATGTCGACGCTGCATTATTGGCTTTTTATATGCTTATGTTAAGTGTGCGACACCGCGTGCATATGATACCTACTCGCGCGCGTGGATCGGGCGTCTTCATCGCGTGGTGGGTCGAGATTTTGCGTCGTTTGTGTCGTGTCGAGACCGAAGCAGTAGATGAAGTCTGACTTATGCTCTCTGATTCGTGTGAGAGTGCCTACAGTTTATATAATGGGAAAAATAAATCGTAGCATTTACAAGGTTTGAGGTAAATTTCGGGACAGGGCCGATTGTTACGATGACTAAAACTGTAGTGAGAATTATGGTAAAACTTGTATGTAGAAGTTGCAAGCGTTGCTGTAAATTTTACTAAAATTGTAGTAAATTGACTTTGTCCCAAAATTGGCTACAAGCTTTGTAAATAATGTGATTAATTTTTTTCCGTGTGGACAATGTGTGTTTTTCGTCGATCGATTGTAAGTATAATAATTTTGTAGTTCCAATCTTTGGCATCGATATTGAAAGTTTTACGCAAGATCGATATCCGTATGATATAAGTATCTGCTAAATCGAATATCAGAGTTCGAGCATAGAACGCATCACTCTCTTCGCTCGAATTCTACCACGTAAATCCTCGACCAAAAGTTTTGCAGTTAAATTTTCAGCATCGATATTAAAAATTCCACACGAGGTCGATATGTCCGTGACTATATCAAATATATCAGAGTTCGAGCGCAGAACGCATCGCCCGCTTCGCTCGAACTTTTCCCGCGATGAATTCCTCGAGCGCGAGTCTCATTTGCCTCGAAAAGCGATTAAACGCATCGCGTTGAACGACGCACCGACGAGCATCGTCTCTCCCGGCAGGTGCGACTAGTAGAGAAAAACGTGTCGGGCACCAATCGCCCGATATCGCGCGCGCGCGCGCGCGCGCCGTTCCTCGCAGTTCCGGTCTCCGAAGCGCACGAGGCCACCCGGCGGTAGGTCCCGAGCGAAGGAAGATGCTAGTGACTAGACCGAATGGATGCTAAGCAAGCTGTAGTACTCGATCGCTTCCTTGCATACGAAGCAGTCCCGGCCGGAAGTGCGTCACGTCCCAGCCGATTCCACGAGGTGCCCGCCGCCGTCGTCGTCGTCGTCGACCCGCGCGTTACCTTACAGGGTCCGCCGCGCGGGACGTGACCGCGCGGACCGTTGCCCGCAAATAACCGGCTCAAGGTCCGTAACGACCGCCGAAGGCATGCGGCCGCGGAGGAACGATAAACGCGCGGCGCTAATTGTACCTCCCAATGTGTCCTCGTCTCCCCTGCCCTATTTTTTCTCCCCTTCGATAAGTGCGATCTCCGCCGCAGTACCGGGCCAGAGAGAGAGAGAGAGAGAGAGTGTCTCGATTTATCAAGGCAGAAGAGAAGAGAGAGGGGGGGAGGGGGGACTGCTCGACACGCGCTAATACGCGAGTCGGCGGCCGAAAAAAACGCCGGAGCAACAGTCGCGGGTCAAGTATCCGCTAATTTATTGGAATGTTTATGTGTTACTCGTCGTACTTATCTTGTACATACACGCGGAACTCGTTGAAATTCATTCGACGGAAAAAAGTGCGCGGAGGAGGAGGGGAGGGGATCGAGAGGAGAGCGAGAGAGAGCGAGACGGTAGAGGAGAGATATTGCTCAAGAGGAGAGACGTCGTCGTCGTCATCGCGCTCTTCCGCAGCTGCGAGCGTACGAAGTACGAAGCTCCGTCGGACTGCCTGGGTCTGGTATCGACTCTCTCTCTCTCTCTTTCTCTCCCTCCGTCTCCTCCTCTCTACCCCAGATATCGAGTTCTCGTTTTGTAAACCGCTAGTTATGATTTACGACGAGTTAATTATTTCCCGAGCGATAAGGGTCCCTCCCGCTTTTTCGGCCGCCTCTCGATATCGCCGCGAGATAAATATCGTCCGCGGCGGAGGGAGGACGTCTTCGCCGCTGCGACGACGGCCACCGAGTGGCGCGCATCGGCGCTCGGAACGTCCTCGGAACGGTCGGTGGTTTGACGGGTTCGAGATCTCCCTTTCGTTTGTTCGCAGTCGTCATCTCGGTTCGTTATTTCGCGCGTTTGTCGCGTTGCCTCGCACCGCTGCGCGGTGCGCGGCACGCGTGACGCCCTCCCGTATCGGGGCGCAGACGAAGGAGCGACTTGCGAAATCGACGCGTGGAAAAATGCGACTGCAGCGACGAGAGAGTGTCGAGGGGAGAAAAATGAGGATCGGCGAAATGCAATCGAGGCTGCGGATACGACAGTGGAGGAAACGATAATCAAATATCCGCGCGAGTAACGCGATTGTGTATTTTGTCGAGAGGGATTCGGTATACGGAGGTGGGAAAGTTATCGATGATGTTGGTAAACGCGCGATAAAATATTGTCCCGCTCGCGAAACTGCAACGCGAATTGCCGCGTCGAAGATATCGTTGCTGCATCGCTCGCGTGGAAACATTACACGCATCGTCGTGTGCAGGTAGTGCAGCACAACGTCGTCGTAAAGAATCGAGGCAATGTGCATCGCGTAATAATACGCACGATACCGCGATCTTGCGATATAAATTCCTTTGAGTGATCCGATTATAAGGAATCGTTAATTTGCTCGCTATATCGTCGTGGAATTCGTATGAATCCGCGTAAACAAAAAAAAGTATGGCCGAAGTACGGCGGAAGTCTGGGAAAAATTAAACCAAAAAAGTATGGCTACGAATCGTATCACAGATTTTCAGCCAGGCAACTCTTTTTATATCGGCTGAAAGGTAAAATTTACTCGATTTACCTGTAAGTTTTTGATTCAATTCTATCGTATGAGTTCTTCATTATAAAACTATGACTTGTTCAGTACTGGAATATAATTCATTAGTAGTAATTGAAGAACTTAATAACATGATCAATTGAAATAATACCAACTGACAAGAACAGACATCGCGTACAGCACAACCTCGTGCAAACAACTGAACTCTAATTAAAAAGCGCATCATCAACCGGCTGAAAGTCTGGGATACGATCCGTAGCCATACTTTTTTGGTTCAACTTTTCCCAGACTTTCGCCGTACTTTGGCCATACTTTTTTCTTACGCGGGAAATAACGTCTCGTTGACTCAAACACACCATAGGATCGAAATAGGAATAGCATTCATTCTCCCTCACGGTATCCCGCGGTCAGAAAGGCCCTAGAAAAAATACCGTCCCAACATAAAGCGCGCCGTGGCCTCGTCTTTCTCCGCATCGAAAGCAGGGAGCCAGTTTCGATGCAGATCTACTCCGCCTGCACGCGGGGCTGACCCTCTCGACGACTCTGTATCGGGACGATCTTTGGGGTCGAGTCTTTATGGTTTCCTTTCTTTCCAGATGCCGTCCAGGCGACATTACCATTAAAACTAAATCCGAACACGGGTTTTCTCGCGACGACGACCGGCCGTCTCGTGGTTATAGTAGCGGAATCGCGAGCGAGAAAGGAGGACCGCTATAAAACGTTGGTCGTTCACCCGCGGCTCGCTTCCGACGATCGGAATACCTTCTCGACAAATACGACGCGGGCGTCGGACCGATTTATTCGCGGCGCGATCGAGCTCGGGGAAAATTCCTTGATCGGGAGATTAAACGGGAGGCTTGGACGTTGCGGGAACCACGAGATCGATGATTCAGATTATCTCATTGGCGTTACATGCGTCGTACAATGTCGAATCTCGATAGGATGCGAAATAGATCATCTTGTTTTTAAAAAGAGGGGGAAAGAGTGGGCGAGAAAGAGAGAAAGCGAAGGAGCGTACGCACATTCTCATTTGGCGGCCGACGCGAGGAATCGGAATGATTGAAAGTCACCGAAGTCGATGCTCGGGCGAGTAGTTGATAAAACTTACCCGTTGAAGGGATAACTGGCGAAGGCCGCGTCGTAGGGATGATAAACCGAGGGGTAAGGCCATGCTGCCGCGGCACCCGCTCCGAGATTCTCCTTGAGGTCAAGGCCGGCAGCCTGAAAGTTGAAGAAAAATCATTTCTGAGGATTTTTCAGGAAATTTGACCATCCTATTCGATATATTTTGTAGGTTAATTCGAGAAACTCAGAGATTTGTTTATCGAGGTACATTGTCGAAAAAATCGTAATCTCTGGAATCGAACTCTCGACCAACCTACCTTATGTATTTTTTCACGCTGATTCCGAAAATCATAAATTTATCAGCGAAATCTCAAAAGAACACCGAGAACAAATTCACATCGTACGTAAAATCGTCGATATCATATATTTCCTTCGAGATATCAACCTAATAAGCATGCTCTTTGTAATCAGCGCAAAAAAATACACAAGTCTGGCTGATCGAGCGATCGATTTCAGAGATTTCTATTTTCAGCTAAATATCAAGGAATACACACAAGCTGACGATTATTGATGACCGCAACATTCTGTCGACTCACATCATTGTTTCATCAGCGTACGTACGTTTGGTAAACCATCGAGCTAGGGGGTTTGTGACGTAATATCGCCTCTCAAGGTTCTCCAGAATTGAAGCTCGAGAGTTCGCGGAAGGTCGACGATTGAGAGCTCTATTATCTAAATAAAAAAAAACGTCAAAGTCGACGCAGCCATGTACGCGCGCGTCCGCCAGAAAGTCGAGCGAGTTGCGTAACGCCTCGCGTTCGTCGCGCGCGAACGTTTCGCGCTCCGCGGAAATCGAAAAATTGAATCTCGCCGCGATACGCGAACGGCGCTGGGAACCATGGCGAAAGGTGGTCGACATCGTGGACGAGGAAGGAGAAGATTTACGAGGAGAGGGATTGAGTAAAAAGAGAGAGAGAGAGAGAGAGAGAGAGAGAGAGAGAGAGACATACAAAGGGAGAGAAAGCAACACGAACGTCACGTAGAGACGCCGATGGTAATAATTAGAATCGCTGCGTGTGGCTCTTGTTTGCTGCTCTAACCTATGAACTCGTATCGCTAACGCGTCGGCTCGTTAGGTCATCCATTTGGACTGTGCCGTCACTTATCTTCTATACCGATCAAAAGTCATCAATCGAGCGCAAGCCCTCGGCGATTCGCCGATGCTTCTGTCGAATGACATTACTTCAACTCCCCCGCAATTCTCACTAACGACGAACACTTGCCCCGCTTGCCAATTAACACTGACCTCCGGCAATAATAAACGATTCACCGGGGATCAGTGCAACGAATTGTCCTGCCCGATTCTAACGAGCGAGACGAGAATGCGTCGATCGTTCGATTCGCGGTCCCCTCCGTCGTCCTATCTCTCTGCAGGAAATCGCCAGCCCCCGCGATCACTCATAATGGCACCGATAACGGGACTTATTTCAGCGCGGCGATGTCGCAGCTTCGCATACAGGCGCGCTGAGTCGATGTGACTCGAGGGGGGAACGTGTCATCTCCTCCTCCTTCGCTTTGTACGTCGCATACGTATATATGTACATATACGTCTCCTTCGCACGAGGCGATCACCGCTCTCTCGCACACTCGATCATAATGGCAAATGATAACGAGACGCCGCAGCAACGCGGCGACATCGTTCATCGCGCACGATAATGCAATTTATGAATTTATGTTGCGCGGCTATTTTCACCGTCGCTCCGTTGCGTGTGGTCCCGATAACCCCCGGGATGCATCGGGCGGCCCGCTGCATTATTATGCGCCACTCGAAGTTGAAACGCGATTCCTCATTGACGTACACTGTAAAAATATTTGTATTTCTAACGTACAGTATGTCTGAGAGCAAAGTATACAAAGTGACCCGTATTTTTATGTTGATTACCGTAGTACTCTTTTTCGAGATTGAAACTTCGCGTGCGCAATTTTTCGCGTACCATGACGCGTGCTTTCAAATGCTCTACATGCACATTAACACCAATAACGTCCGCGTGTTTGTATTACGGTAATCAATGTTAAACTACGAGTCTCTTTGCATACTTTGCTCTCGAATATACTGCACTTTTACGTAAAGCTTTTTCTCAATACGTGATTATGAAAATTAATATATTTCTTTACGAAATTGCCCTGATAAATTTCATAACGGAGTATATTGATTTTCCTCACTCATGCCCATTTCGAGGCATTTTCCAGCCTATTTTTAGACCGTAAGATGGCGTTTTTCCTGCGTGACACCGACCGGAGTCCGCAGACTGTCAAAAGATTGTTTAGTCCGAAGTGGGTCGTTTTTCCAAACTGATAAACGCAACGTGAAAAAAAAATGAGCCGTGTATATATATTTCTGTTTGTTTTGTTTTGAGAAATGGGCATTCGTGAGAAAAAATAGTATATGTCGTTCGGCTGAAATCCTCGGATTTTTAAGACTCTATTTAGGTCGTAGCACGAGGCATGGTTTGGGGGTGAGGCCGAAGGCGAGCCTCATCCCCTCACCATACCTTGTGTGTGTTACGACCTAATTAAACAAAGTCTGAAAAAACCTCGGATTTCCGCCTTATGACATAAGATATTATTTCATAATCACGTATTGGATAAAAGCTTTATAGGTATACAATTTATTGTACTAAATTTAATACAAATTTGTTTACAGTGCATTATAACAGGGGTGTCCATAGTGTGATCGGGGCGGGAAATTTGGAATTCCGCGATGCCCTCGAGACGAAAAGTAAGGGAGGCAAAATCGCCAATCGAAATCATTTTAATTACGAAACAATTAACACGCGCAGATACACGCGAGCTGCCCTACCAGGAAATAACGATGATCGCACGTGAAATTCTTGGCACTGCACCCGAGCGCATAACTCCGACAACAATTGCACGCGACGTTGGATTTCGATGTTTTCGACGCGAATTCGCGCAATCGCGACCCGCCGAACCTCTCCGTCCCTCAACCCGGAAACGTTTTTTTCCGCCCGTTACGTGCCTTTTCGGCACAACTCTCCGCGCGACGTACCTCGGCGCCGTCGCCATACCCCTTCGGGGTTGCATTTCCGCCCGAGCGGACCCCGCGACGGAACTCCACTTCGCGAGCGTTCGATCCCATCGAGAGAAATTCCTCCCGCGCGAATTCCTCACCCAGGAAGGACCACGACCGCGCGACGATGCACTTTTTGCGCAATTTCCTCGATCACCCGTGCCAGGCGCACCGCGCGCGCCCGCGCGCGAGAACGCGGAAGCCCGCGCGGAGAAGCCTTTGGTCAAGGTGCGTCGAGCTCGATTTCGTTCGATGACATTAATTCGGCGAGGCTTCGACGACCCTTTTTTACAATCCCCAGCCCTTGTGTCGAGTCTTAAGTCTATACCGATAGTTCGCGATGATTTTCAGTGGTTAATTCATTCGATAAAAAATGCAAAGTTAATTATACTTCTTGACATCCGCACACTGAGAAAAAAAATTTAATTGATCGAAAGAAACGTATATTTCAATAGTCCTGAGAGCACATTTATTCAATCAGAATGAACATCGATTCGACCAATATAAATATTATCGATTTAATTGAATAGTATTTGGATCAAATCGATACTCATGTGAATCGAATAAACGTGCGCTCAGGACTATCCAAAAGCACGTTTATTTCGATCGAGCACATTTTTTTCTCAGTGCACGAAATCATTTTTCTCAATGCACGAAAGAAACGTGTATTTCAATAGTCCTGAGAGCACATTTATTCGATCAGAATGAACATCGATTTGACGAATATAAATATTATCGATTCAATTGAATATTATTTGAATCAAGTCGATAGTCATTTGAATTAAATAAACGTGCTCTCAGGACTATCCGAAGGCACATTTATTTCGATCAAGCAAATTTTTGTCTCAGTGCACGAAATAATTTTTTTTTCGACGAAGCAAGATTCAGGAGCGATCCATAATTGACGAATCCACCCCGTTTCTTCCACCAATCAAAATGCACTTACGGTCGGCGAGTAGAAGGGTGCCTGGTCCGCCCCGAGGCCCGGAAAGTACGCGGCCATCCCCTCGGACGCCGCCGCCGCGGCGGCAGCGGCGTAGGGCGCGCTGTACATGGACAGCGCGGCGGTGGGAAGTCCGCCCAATCGTTGATATCCACCCAGGAGTTCGTATTGGCAGGAGCAGACGGTCTGGCCGGTGAGCGGATCCGTGAAGATGGGCCTTCCGGTGTCGCAGCACCGTCCGCCGGGCGGTCCACCCGCCGACGGCGGCGGATGGGGTTGGGACGGACTGACCGAGGTGGTCGGACTCCCCGGTGGTCGTACCACGGCGCTCGTCACTGCCATCCTTCCGCTCTGCAGGGGGGTTCCCAGGGGAGTGGTACCAGCTGCGCTCCCCAAAGAAGAGGCGCTTCCGGCGCTGAGAATGGGCGCGGATACCGGCGAGGGCGAAGTCGACGCTAGCGAGGAGTTCGTTGTCACGGGACACTGCGAACAAAAGACGTCGGCGAGGTGTAATCGTTGAGGCTTTGATAGATCGTCGATTGGAAGCTCGATTAAACTGAGAATGATACGCGGAAAGACTGATACCGGTAAATTTTAGTGTATCTACAGTAAAAGAGGTGCGTGTACCTAAGGGTTTGAGGATGTTCCTGCTATGCTGGAGAACAATTTTTCCTCGGAAACTAGTAAATTGTAAGGTAAACCATCACGACTTAATCTTTTCAGAAGAAAGATTGCTGTACTGAATTGTCAAAAAAATCCGAAAACCTCGTGTGTACCTCTTTTATAATAAATACAGTAAAATTTACCGGTATCCGTCTTTCCGCGTTAAGGATGAAACAAGAAGACACTTTTCTAACTGCCTCCTACACCGAGAAAGTAGGTTATGGCGAAAGAAATATTACTTTGTGCCAAGTAAATATTCGTTAGTTACTATTTTATTTCTGTTTGAATGAAAGAGACATAATATATAATATAAACGAAATATCTCTTTCGCTATAATAAAGTGTACATTTATCGACTACAAATAAACTCTTCCGTAAGAATTGTAAGAACATCCGAAAACCCTCAGGTGTATCTCGTCTAGAAAAGAGACGCGATACATTGTAAATACGGTAAAATTTATCGTTAGGTGAATTGGAACGACCATGAAGTTTCGCAACTTCCGTTGATTCCTCCAAGGCGAACATTTTGAAGGCGCGATTCGAATATTATTTCTCTGCGCGTGTTTCATAAAATTCTCCTCCCTCGTCCCAACATCGCGACCCCGCCGTATACTGTGAGTCCTCGTGAAAACACTGCGGTTTTTTCTCGTGTAGACAAATAGCATAAACGACAGCGGAACTCTAAGCGGACGCGGGGACGCATTGGGCTCGGACCTCGAGCAAAATCCTTAAAGAGATGATCCGTCAGGCCTGGGACCTCGACGCGAGTAACCAGGAGAGAGAGAGAGAGAGAGAGAGAGCTAGAGAGAGAGCGGTAGGCCAGCTGCCTCCGAAAAAGCTACCCCCCAACTGTCACCGAAAATCTCCCCTTTCCTGAAGGTAAACCCAACCTACGGGCCGGATATAATACCTGGCCTCATTAATTCCATATCAAACACTACGGCTAAATAGATTAGCGGCTTGAGTGCCTTTTGCGCGCGGGGCCTAAACAAACCCCGGACTCGCTCTCCGCGCGGAACGCCCTCCCATCCATCCATTGTAGCCCCGAACATATTGTCGCGGCCCGTCGTCTCATTGTATCGGGGCGAACGCGCGCTCGCTTCTCCGCGTATATCCCGTGTGTTTCGCGTTATAGCTCGACCGCGTTAATGCGTGTCGCTGCTGCGAATTCGAGGGCCAACTGTCGCCCTCGACGTGCGAACGCTGAGAGAGTAGACTTCGCGTATGCGCAATGCCTGGTCTCTCGTGTGTTACACGCGTAACCGAACGCGTGTATCGGCGTGTGTACATAGAGATCGACTCGTTTAAATACGCGACCCCACTTCGCGCACCAGAGCGGAAACGCTCGTAATTCCGCGCTGTTTTACAGCAATAATAACGATCGCGCTCGCGACCGTGCACAGCGGCACCTTTTCCACTTGTCATCGTCGAATCCAGCCTCCCCCCGCCACCCCCTTCGCTCGTGGAGCGACAGGCGGACGGGGATGATGGAAAATCAACTTCCGTGACGGCATCGACGCGTGTGAGTATCGGTACCGAGAGTGACGGGTGTATATAGGTATTTCGTCCGATCGAATGTTAGTCCGTTTACCGTTTCACTGTGGCGATAATTGCAATTACCGGTGTACCGTTTGGCCGTAAGAGCCGCTTACGTGGATTCCACACGATTGTCATCGGACGCGTCTCTCCGACTCTCTCGCGTCATGCGTGGAGGAAAACGGGATTCGGTTTTGAATAAAAATTGCACTGCTGCATTTGGAAGTTCGATGTGTTACTTGACAAATATTCATTGCGCGTCGTATATTGTTGTGAAAATGAAAAAAACAATCGTATATGATCGACGGGAGTGGATGCTTTCGAATTGATTTTTGTGGAAGGTGTGAAAATTAATTTCATTCACGAAAAAAATAGGAGGTGAATAGTAGACTAATTGCTGCAAATTGTAGCACAGCCTGCGCTTGCTATGTGACAGGCGCAGGGAAAGGTTAAATAAACAGCAGAAAAATGTAAAATTAACAGCAGAGTTTATAGGTCGAGTAATTAATTGTACACGGAGTTTAGTTGCTTTTATACGAATATTTTTACAACTCTGACTTTATAAATTCAACATCAGCATTTTTTCCCGTGTTTACAATTGATTATAGGATTGAATTCGAGTGTGAAATAACACGAGCATAAAATTTTCCAGGCGTTAAAATATTCACCCCACCCTGATAGACTTGTACAATCATCACGACATTCATACAAACTACAATAACCGATCGCTGTAAAGTCTACGTTTGCTTTGCGGCGTGAATTTGAAAAATAACTATTCATACATAAATTATTAAATTTACATCCCAGATAGACGTCCACGATCGTCACGCCGTGCATTTAATCTCGCTCACACATCTTGTTGACTGCCTCATGTGATGTAAAACCGATGCGGACATATTACAGCACAAATTTGTATTACACGTATTGCATTGTAATTCAAATTAATCACTGTGTTTATCGCAGCAACACATCTACAAAAAATTGCCCTCATATTGAGTACACGTTTAGCATTTTATCTGTATTATTTTGAAATCATTTCGTGTTACAAATATCCCTGCTTAATGATTACTCATTGAGAGCGCACAATTTCGATATATCCGACGAGCCAATACTACCTAAAGCTGCTCTACAATTTACGTACATTTGTCTATCCGGATAGTATTGCCGTTGCCGCGAGGTGACGTCACGCAATAGGCCGACCGAACAATACCAACGCGCCATATTCCATCCGAGATCAGCCTTTTGATTCGCGACAGCAAAACTATGCTCGCTCTATGCGAACAGAACTGACTCGTCGCGCATTCGTTACTCCCATCGCGCTGTTTGACCGAGCGGACGCACAACGCGCCGCGCAGGTAGGGCACATCCACCCCGAGAAAGCCCACTACACTTCCAGCCTCCGAGGTTAAACGCCGAGGCGTGTTGCGAATGGCCCTCAGGCCATAATTCAAGGCCCCGCGGAGAGTGGCTGACTTACACCTCGCGATCGCATCTCCGCGGCTTCTGCCCGCCCCGAGAGCTTCGGCGAATCTCGCCGAGCCGAGCGACTGTGTGTGCTATAGGTACTCCGACGGTAGCGACTCGCGCGCGCAACGAAAGCAATAATTATTCTAACGAGCGAAGCGGAGCGCCGATATATCGACGCATTAGTCCGTAAGTTTGCTTGTTTGTTTGTCGAGCCGGCTAATTGCTCCTCGCAGCCTTCGGGCCGCCGCGCGCGTTCGACTCGCCTCGGTTCCGCTCGCGACGACGCGGCCGCCGTACCCAACGTATAAACCCGGAATGTCATCGGGAGCAGCTGCGCGGGCTTCGACGGCCGAGATACGCATCCGTCAGGGGAGCCGAGGACGCGCGAGGCCCCATACGCTGCGGCTTTTCGAGGAAAGCCCCGAAAATGTTTGGCCCTCGGCGCGAAGTGGATGATTTTTCAGCGACGCCGACCGCTTTCGGTGCCGTCCTCCCCCCGCGTGTGACCGCGCGTTCGGTGCGCGTGTGCGTATCCGAAATATTGCCGCGACTCGGGAAGAGCGACGCGAGAAATAGGCGCGCGCGCGCGCTGGGGACGGGTGAACCGTTAACTTCACATGTTAGAGACACATTTGGTTTTTTAGTGATGTAAAGAATCTTCCTAAAAAGTGGTAAGTAAGTAGTGGAAAAACTTAAGTTAACAGATGTTAAAAGGTAAAACAATTGAATGCTGTTGCGTAATTACGAAATTATATTTAACGAACCTAAATAAAGCAAAACTGCGTACTCCTAGGAACCCTTCCCCTGCGAGGAGGAGAAAAGTTTGCGGCAACCACTCCCACAATCCATGTGGTGAGACTGAATTATCGCGACGTGTGACGTTCGGTGCCATAAATATGTCGATATTGACCATAAGTACAGCAAATGCGACAATATCTACTTATGGTACCTAAATATCGACGTATATTCTCATGGTATCGAACGTCAATATGCCGCAATAATTCAATTTTACCACGTGGATTGTGAAAGTGGTCGCCACAAACTTTTCTCCGTATATTCAAAGAAACGTTGAAAATAACCGCGGTAATTTGAAAACGATACAACAACCGAAGACGGAAAAATGTCGGCGTTCTTATTCCACCGCTAATTGCCGCTAATCGACGGCGCTCCGCGGGAGGCGCGCGAACCGCGTCGCTTCGAACGGATCCGCGCGTGCAAACCGCGCGCGGAGAACGAGAGAAATAGTCGCCACGCGAGAAAAAACGTCCGAGGAGCGCGGCCCAGAAAAAGTTTGACGGCGTCGAAGTGGCTATCGTCCGGCGAAGCCACCCGCGGTACGAGTCCGGAATCGGCGCCGGGGCAAAAAGCGCCGCGGCCTCGCGGAGTGGCTCTCGCGCGCCGCGGATGGCAGACTGGAAATGTCGCTTCGGCATCTCGAGACGTGGAGACACGCGTTCGTTCGCAGCGACGAGAGAGAATCCGCGCTCTCTCGCTCGTCGCGTATGTCGGACCGTTAGCGCGCGCGCGCGCGCGACACTTTCGAATTCGCCGGGACGATTAGCATAAATTCTTACGCCGCGCACGCGCGAGCACGAGGTTATGCTATCGGAAGAGTGGACACCCTCGTGTTGTCCTTAACGTGCACTGTAAAACAAATTTCTATTACATTTAATATAAGTATATATAAAGCTTTTATCGAATACGTGATTCTGAAAGTTAATATATTACTTATACTTCGTTATAAAATTTATAAGGAAAATTTCATACGGAAATATGTTAATTTTCATAATTACGAAGTATATTTGTTTAATACTCATGTATTGAAAAAATGCTTTATACAAAAGTATATTAAGGACTACAAATTTATTTGACAGTGTGGGTCATTTGAAAGAGATTCGAAATCGAGAGGAAGCTCCAGGAGGAAAGAGAGATATCGAAATTTGACCTTTAGAATTTAACGAAAAATCGCGTTCGAGTGATTTCGTTATCTAAAAAAAATTACACGAACAAAATTAATCGTAGCATTTACAAAGTTTGCGGTAAATTTCGGGACGAGGCCAATTTGTCGTTACGATAACTAAAATTTTAACACAAATTACAGCAACACTTGGAAATTCTACAAATTTTACTAATAATTCTTACTAAAATTGTAGTTATCGTAACGATAAATTGGCCCCTCGTCCCGAAATTTACCACACACTATAATATAAATCCTACGATCAATTCTTTTCCGCGCGCGAAAAGAAATCGCAGAACTCCATTGCACGGAAAAAATCTCAATTCAATTTCTCGAGCTCAGCGTAGGCACGCACGCACGACGGACACTCCCGAACACGGCCGCGCGCGTCCGTATCTTATCCGCGGGAGAGACACGCGCGCGCCTCCTCGCAGGAAACACGTCACACGTAGCGAGAGTTCCCGGTTTCGCTGATTTATCGAGTGTCAGCGCGCGAGGCCGAGCACCTAACCCATACCAGAATCTGTTGCAGACAGGGTAAATTCCTACTCGCATATACGCACGAGCGGGAATACGTTTTCCCTCCCTAAGTCTCGAATCCGCCATCCGGGTATCTAATATCGAATACGCGTGTTAACGAGGCGGCGTGTCGAACGTTAGAGAGGTACTTACTTATTCCCGGCGAGGTTCTTGCGCGCGCGACGCTCTGCGGCCACCACCGGGCCGTTCGATGCGGTCGACGCATCTGCAGTCGATCTACCGTTAATCCGTCGGGTCGCAGTCACGCGGCGACTCGGTTGATCTACGCTCCGAGGCCGTGATCTGCGCGCGCGCAATCGAAAGAGGATAAATCCACCGGAGTTGCGCAGTGTCCATTTGGAAGGGTGCGCGCGGAAGCGAGTTTATATAGTTATTTATATACGGCAAAGGCGATTGTCTCTTCGATGCGCTCGATGCACTCGACGCGGCGACTCGCGCGCGAGCGAGGGAAAAGTCTGCGCGCGGCGGTGATTTCGGAGAGAATCGCGCGGTTATCCTGTAGACACAGATGCACCGCTGTTTGCGCTCGGAGCATTTGTCACGCGTGTCCTGCAACTAAAAGGTGAAAGGGACCCGGCGCGGTCCCTCTTTATGTGCCGATGATGCCCTCTTTGCAACGAGGCCCAGCCGGGTCAATATTGACTCCAGACCAGATTGATGGACCTCCCTGTGTGCTTAGGCGCTCCGCGGTACTTACTTATATTCCCACCCTGTTCGTCCGTGCGTCGCTGAGCGAGCGCGTGTGTTCGTATCCTCGCGGCAGGTATGTGCGTACGAGCAGTACGCACCGTGACTTTGCGAGTTGGGTAATTATACTTTTGCGGCGACGGACTTTGCGTGATATGCTTATGGGGGATCTTGAAAATAAGAGGTCAGGAAGGACGTTTTACAGTCTTTAGAGGAAATAAAATTGTATATATATATTAGACTTAATTGCTGCAAATTTTAACACAGTCTGCGCTTACTATGCAATGTAAAAAGAATTGTATTAAATTGAATACATTTGTGTACAAAGCTTTTATCCGATACGTGATTATGCAAATTAATATACTCCGTTATGAAATTTATAAGGACAATTTCGTAAGAAAATATATTCATTTTCATAATCACGTATGGGAAAAAAGCTTCATGCGCAAAAGTATATTATATAAATACCAATTTTTTTACAGTACATCATAGGCGCAGGGCAATGTTAAATCTGCAGCAGGAAATTGTAAAATTTACCAGGAAAGTGTAAAATTAACAGCAGATTCTAGTACAGTTTACATATCAAGTAATGAATTGTATACAGAGTTTAGTAACATTTATCCAAAAATATATTTACAATTTTGACTTTGTAAATCCAACACCAGCATTTTTTTCCGTACGTCTACATCATTTCTATTTAATTCGAATTTATCTTCATATTCGTGCAAATTGCTTTTCCGTACACATTCAGAGAGAGGAAAGTTTATTTTAAACCCACTAGAAAAATTATTAGTCATAAATAGGAATTTTTATCATATCATACAAAGATCTATTTGCATGAAACAAATGTTTGTATACATCGTGGAACGTTTATTTAGGTACTTAATTTCTAATGGAAACTTCCGTTTGCACTTTGTAAATAAATTCCTTATCCATCAGGAATAAATGTTTCCACTATTTTCGTTTTTTCTCTGGATGTAAGTGCCACTTTCAGTGGATATTTTTGATGCGAGGAGAGCAACGGTGCGATTGCAGCTTCGCGTCACGGGAGCCGCACGACGATGCGTATTCGGACGCAACGACTGCGCTCGTCGCGAAGCACGTATCGTCCGTCTCGATAGCCGATTCGAATCGACGCTTTACGAGCGGCGCGGGCGACACTCGACACCGCCGCTTCCCCGTACGCGATAGAGATATAGGAAGTAGCAGGCGAATTATACGAAGAGGCGCGCACTGCAGCGGTGCATCCGGCATTAACTGCCGCTGCGGCAACCCGAGGTGAATGAGATTACGCGTTGTCGCGTTTCACCGGAATGACGCTTGTAGCACAGATACGCGTGGGTGGAGCGTGGCTCCATTGTCCGGTCGACGTCTCGAAGCCCCCGCGACGCGACGAAGAACTAACTCGACGACACCTTTTTTCCCCCTCATCCCTCCGATTCCCTTAATTCCCGTGGAATTGAATAGAACGCGATCCGCGAAGGGTCCGCGACGATTTCGCCGTCGAGATATAACTCGATTCCCAGCGGAGCCCGTCAGGCGACGAGACCATTCGATTCGCCGTCATCCCCCTCACCGCACCTTTGGTAACACCGCGAAATCGCTCTGCTCTCCTTTCGCACTTTTTTCTTCCCCGTCAAATTCATCCGGACCGACGACACCGATCCTTCTGTATAGCGACCTATTACGTCATTCCTTCGTCTTCGCATTTTACACAGATCTCAGAGTCCAAAAAGGAAAAATAATAAGTTGCATCGGAAATGTTTAAATGACTCGAGAATTATTGCTGCCACTAAAACATTCTGAACTACGAACGACGCTCCATCCTGCATAAAATTTCCTTCCGCAATTTCACCCACGTCGCCGCAACCGCATCATCCCAGGCGGAAAAATGTGATAATCCACATATGTGTTATTTTGGTCATATCTGGATTATATATGATTTCTGTATTAATCATATAAGGACTATAGGTATATGGATTATAGAAACCCGAGTGGAAAAAGTTCTATATATTTTGTATATGATCCATATGTAGATTTGGTCATATGTGGATTATATGTGATTTCTATATTAACCATATACGGACTAGGTATGGATTATACAAATATTCAAAAATCCAAGTACAGTGCTCATATGGTCAACATATAGAAATCATATTTAATTCACACATGACCAAATCCATAAATGGGCCACATATACAAATTATACAGAACTTTTCCACTTGGGAACATTGAAAAAAATTGGTATTTATAATCCTTATATGGTTAATATAGAAGTCACGTAAAATCAATAATACGATCAAAACCGCATATGAATTATATGCAAAATACATAGAACTCCTCCACCTGAAATCGGAACGAGAGCAGCGCGCGCGGCAGGTTGCGCGCCGCGTGGTTCGCGATTATCGATGCGAGGGACGCGGAGCCCGAAGGTGACCGGGAAACTCAGTTGCGGAGGGTGTCGGAGTGAAACCGGAGTGCCGGAAGTCCCGTCGACACAACTGTCAACAAGCAACATTGTTCCGCCGGAGCGCAGCCCGCCGCGGATAGCGGCGCGACGTGTGCGCGTGGGGTAGGGGTCTCTCTTGCGTGCAAGGTTCGTTCATGCGCCGCGACGAGAGCTGCTGTCCCCCTCCCCCGCCCCGCGCGCGTATGCGAGCCACGTACGAGGTGAAGAGCCACGGCGGCAGCGACGGAGGAGAGGGCAGCGCGAGAGAGCGAGAGCGGATCTGAGTCAGCGCGGTCGGGGATCGAGTCGCGTCGAGTCAGCGAGCGAAACGGAGCTAACTGCTGCTCCGCCACTACTACCAGATCCGCGTCTACGTGTAGACCGCGGTGCCGACTTGCAATAATGCGCCATTCATAATTTTTAAACGTCCAGTCAATGGACGCGCGCGAACTACCGATCATAAATCGGCGCCCGCGGAAAGAATGACGGGGGCGGTTGGTCTTTTCTCGCCGGTACGTGTTTTTTTCGCGCGAGGGTAGGGGTGACTCCAAATCCGATACCCGATCGCGAGTACCCGACGCGCGAAGAGCGCGGTACCGACTCGCGCGATATGGTGTCATTCATGATTTTGAAACGTCGCGGTCAATGGACGCGCGTCTTCCGGTATGAAGAGACACCGGGAGAGAGAGAGAGAGAAACTGTTTATTTCCTGCCAAGGACTCGTGGTCCTTTATTACGGCAACGCAGTAAGGGTATACCTGCAGAGAAAAAAAAATGAGTTGGATCTACTAAAAATTATTGACGAGGTCGCAAGTAATTTTTTCCACATCGATTAAATTTGTTTACATATAAATTCAATATCTCTTTCTTACAATCGTGTGAAATTGAAATATGACAAAATATTTAATTCCCAAGTAAATAACCTGGGTACCTGCGACCCCGTGAGTAATGTTTAGTAGACCCAACTAATTTTTTTTCCCTGTGTGGAAAAAATAGAGAAAAATTGAGTGCCGCAATTTTTTTCGTCCCATCAGCTCAGGTTAGTCGCGCGTTGGTGTACTCGCGTTCGAAGGACTCGCGATGAGTGATATTCAGGGTGAACGCGTGACTTTAACTATTTACTTATACGTATAGGCGAGACGGACGCATGCGGACGACGCGTGCTTGCCCGATAATTAGCGACGCCGCTGATCGATAAGCCGCGTGCGCCGCGGGCAGGAGTTGAAGTTCCGTCGATGAATTTGCTTGTGACTCGTGGAAACGCGGGGTATACTCGCGCTTGTAACGGGTAGGGAGCCTCGTAGCGCGGGGAAATTTCGTGTGAGGTGTAATCGAGATAATGAGACTTTTGTACGAAATCTTCTGAGGCGGTGGAATTTGAATAGAAATGATTCATTGAATGTGCAATGGAAGTTAAAATGATATTGAACTTTTGTAGAGAAACTATAAAAAAAAATTTGCATTTTTAATATACTTTCATGTGACTTTTTTTCAATAGGATAGATCAAGGCGAATCGGATCATATAGATCTATATTTTTTAAATCGTGATGAAAATGAGCATTTCGATTATTCGTATTGCTCAATTGGAAAAGAACGAATTAATGCACTGAGGAAATAATTGTATTGATCGAAATAGACGTGTTCTTGGATAGTCCTAAAAGCATATTTATTCGATCAGAATGAATATCGTTTGGACGTGTAAAAATATCATTGATTTAATTAAATATTATTTTGATCAAATTGGTATTTATTCGAATCAATTTTTTTGCTTAGTTATACGAACGATCGAAATGCTCATTTTCAACACGATTTAAGAAATATGGATCTATGATCCAATTTGCTCCGGTCTACCCTACGTGACTATAAGAATGAATATACTCCGTAATTATGAAGTCACATATTTCCTTATGAAATTTCGCTTGTAAATTTAATAACGGAGTATATTCATTTTCATAATCACGTATTGTATAAAAGCTTTACGTGCAGTTACATTAAACTTAATACAAATTTCTCTTACAATATGGGTAATACGTGTGGCGGGCAAGATTCGATCGCAAGAAATCCTCGCTTCCGCGCGATACGAAACCCTTAAGGTATACGACGATCGTACGGTGCGTATACCGGTTTCGCGCGCGTACCGCGCATTTATATCGCTCCCGACGCGCCGGTATTTCGTTCGAACATCCTCTGCCGCGTGGCGCGCTACACCTCGCCGTATACTCGCGCGCGTACATCCATTTACGGGGACGAGGAGAGGCGCAAATTTGTAATTGAAAATATTTTCATGACCGATCGCAACGAGCGGTGCGTTGGCTGCACGCGGACGTATACGTTAATTAAGCTAATTAGCGGCGGCTCGTCGGTGTAAGAGCGATACGAATCGCACTCGCTTTCCTACCGCGTAGGAATGCTAGACGCCGCTGGCTTCCCTGGACGCGTCGATCCGCTTACACGCGGGAAACGGCCGCATCCGCGGAGACGTAGGTATCCGATCGCATCGACGGTGGGAAGCGCGGGATCGCGAAAACGCGATCTCGTATTCGTGGCCGAATGCGTTATCGATCGTTCGTCTCGATATCGCACTCGATGAAAATGTATCTCAATACGAACCCCGGTTCATAGGCCTATCAGGAAATTTATTAGTCACGAATAGGATTTCGTATCATATCGAACAAAAATCTATTTGAATGAAACAAATATTTGCGTAGGTACATTGCGCATTGTGAAAAAAAGTATATTAAATTTACCAAAATTGTATACAAAGCTTTTATCCGTTACGTGATTATGAAAATTAATGTACTCCGTTATGAAATTTACAAGAACGACTTATGTATTAATTTTTATAATTACAGAATATATTAGTCTTCATGATCACGTGTTGGAAAAAAGTTTTTATAATAGTGTATTAAAATTACAAATTTTTTTACAGTATAGAACGCTTATTTACTTCAAATTTCTATTTGTGTGTGTGCTCCTTGTAAATAAATTCCCTATTCATCGCGAATGAACGTTTCCACCACAGGTTCATATTCAAACGAATTTTTCTCTGGGTGCGCGAGACGCGTGGGAAGTCGCGCGATCGTTTTTACTCGCGTAGAAGAGGGAGCATCTCGAATTCGACTTACATTTCGTCGTAGAATGCTAACGAGGAGAATCCAAAGTCGATCGCATCGCGAATTGCTAATCAGAATGGCACGGATACAAAAGAGGTGGCTATTTTGCGATGCACGCGCCGCGTACCCGGTGCTCGCATGCGTTGTAACTTCGCTTTACCGCGCGGAGTGTATCAGCCGCAGTCGCATTACCTGCAGCCACACGTACTTATTGGAACACCGCGAGAATCGGCGCCTCGCGGGCGACTGCGCGCGCGACTAATAACTATGCTCGCACCGAATCGACCCGCGTCGACTCTAATCGACCTCAACGCTGTCGCGATAACGTCAACGAGCAAAAATATTGCAGCGACAACAAATTTCTTATGTAAACCTCGAAGCGTTATCGCGCGCGGGCTTCGCTTTTTTCGCACCCGCGTCAAGGGACCGGCTGAAGTGTCGTGCGGCGCGATGAGGACTGGACGAAAAAAAAAATTAGCGATATAGGTTATTCGCGATAAAGCATCGCGATCGCGAACGCACGCTCCTTCGGCGATGATCCAAGCGGAGAAGCTCTATATGGATCATATATATTTTATATATGAAGGGTACAGGAATAAAAAACAGGGAATGTCCATTTTTCGTCGATTGGGTTTTCATCGCTATCTATAGTATTTTACGTGTACTTTTTGCTGGTAGGACTGTTACAGGAATAAAACGATATAGATGTCCACAGAAAATGCAAATAAAATATTGGTATACAGGCATAAAACAAGAGATGTCCAAGCTTAAGAAGCTTAATTTCTCAAGATGTTGTTTTTGTGACACATTCCCTGTTTTATTCCTGTACCCTTCATATAGTCTATATATAGAGATGGGCTTATTAAAATATATGATTTCAATATAAACAATATAGAAGTATATTATAATTATATGGATTGTACAAAAATTAAAATTCTTGAGATAATACAAGCTCTTATTATTTGAATTTTTGTATATAGTTTATACATAAAACTATACGCACATCAATTAAATAAGCACGCGCGGAAAAATTCGATATATTTTCTATATAATCCGTACGTGGTTTGGTCATAAATGGATTATATATGATTTATATATTAACTATACCTATAAGGACTACATATGGATTATACAAACATTCAAAAATCTGTATACAGTCCTTACATGGTTTGTATAGAAATCGCATAAAATCCGTATATGACCAAAACCACATATGGATCGTATACAAAATATCTAGAACTTTTCCACCTGGAGAAGCCCAAATTTATATGTTCTATACAAAAACCATATAATCCATATAGATCTTTTTCACCTGCGTACAAACCCGTTATTCACGCGCGGCGAACAAGTTTACAACGAGCGCCAATTTGTCGGAAAAGAATCGAACTCTTTCCACGAGTCTCGATTGCGTTTGAATCCGCGCGTGTAAGAAACCTCAAAGCGTTTCCCGCAGCGATCAATCCCCCGAGAATAATTATCCCGCGCTATACACAGCGGCGACATTCTCGCGATCGACGAGCTGCCGTTTCACGCGCGACCCGCGACTCTCTAACAAGCTTTTTCATCGCGGACGTTTCGAATGCGCGCGTCGTCTCGCCCCCCCGCTCCGTTTTACATCCACCGCTTTCAGCGTGCCATGGTTTATCGACGAGGAGACTGCAGCAGCAACGAGTGTACAGACACTGCACCGCGCGTATAATTGCGGCGCTCGCCTTTCGAAAATGAAATTCCAATTAGCCGCACACCTACGCGCTCGCGCGCATTCCAGGGGACGCGGGCGAGGGGAGGGTGCGCGTTTTAACCGAGTAATTTCCACTGATCGCCGTGTTATTGCGGCGAGCACTCCGCGCGCGCCTCGTTATAACAGCGCCGCTGCTGTGAAGCGTTTAGGCCTATATAACGCCTTTATACGCCGAGGCGTAAAACCGTCGCGATTACCGAAGAGCATCCCGCTTAACCGGTCCTTTTGCCTCGTCGAAAATTGTGCGCAATTCTCGAGACACGCGTTCCCCGTGTGCGCGTGGAGGGAAGAACGGCCCCGCCCCCCTCCTTCGACGTGGAAAAAAGAATTTTGTATAAAACACTCAATAAATGGTGTAATTAGTGATATTTCACACAGCAGAAGTTGTCCTCGGATGTAGCACAGAGTATCGTTGCATATTGTATGTAAGAGTACCCATCTTTCCCCGTGTAAAAAAAAAAAAGTATGGCGGAAGTCGAGGAAAAGTTGAACCAAAGGAGTGGTGGCTATGGATCGTATCCCAGAATTTTCGTTTTTTGTACGAGTTTATGCTGCAATCGATGTCTGTTCTTGTCAGTTGATATTACTTCAATCGATTATTTTATTAAACTCTCCAATTATTACCGACGAACTATATTTTAGTACTGGACAAGTCATTGTAGTTTTACAATGAAGAATCTATACAACAAAATATTGAATCAAAAAGATACAAGTAGGTAAGTCGAGTAAATGTTACCTTTCCGCCGATTTGAAAAAATCGTCTTGCTGAAATATCACTCTGCACAACATTCTTTTTTCCGTGGAGACGCAACGGATTTAGAGACCGCAGCTTGCGCGCCGCGGAACTCGAATCGGCGAGATCGTTAGCGGACTAATTGGCGAGTCGCGAAGGGCTGTTCCGAAATAAGCTGACTTCAGACCGACCCTTGCGCGCACGCAGACGCCCCCGGCTTCCAGGCGTGGTAAACGCGCGTGTTACGTGTCTCGCTACCTGCGCGACATGTCATGACACGTGGTTTCGAACGCCCCTCTCCCTCCCCTTGCTTTGACGGGGGCGAACAATTTTCGCAACGAGACGACGCGCGCGCGGCAACCGCGTCGACGCGAATCGTACGGCTCTAACTGCTATACGCGAAACGAGAACCGCGTCGACGGGTTATGCAGCCTCGAATTGAACGCAGCGTACTGGAAATTTCTAGCGTGTGGAATAATTATACGCGTCGGGTTTGACACGATTGCATTCGAATTAACGTCAATCTCGCGTATGAAATTTTCATGCGCTCGCGTTTATGCGAAACGCACGCTACGCCGATAAAAATAATTTTCCAATTCCAGTAACCGTCGACATGAATAGTACCGAGAATATATTTATCTGAGACAAGTGTATGTTCATTGAACTGAACGAATCTACATTTGATTCGGATATCATACTTGATTCCACGACGATATGTTTGATTTAACACCTTGTTGACCGGCAGTTTTTCAACGCAATTATGGCATGGATACGAGTTAACTCGTGACCGGGCAACAAAGTGTTAAATAATCGAGTCCCCGGTGCCGTTCATGTCGACGGTTATTTAAATCGGCAGATTATTTTTCTCAGTGCAGCGGCAGTTGTGCGGATGAAATTTAGTAGCGGTGATAACGAAGAATATTGATCCTCTCTGCACTCAAAAAAATTTGGCCACAACTAGAAAATTATAGTAATTGCAGTGATCATTTTCTTCGCAATAGCAAGAATTCTTGCTACGCTAGTAATATTTTTCTGGTTGTGTGTGAGGCAGCCAGAAATATAGCTGGATTAGCTAAATACTTTTTTCAGTGTGTGGTCACCGCGGGTCCATTTGATCTGGGCTTCAATTTTGAAGCTGACCGTACTTCTTTTTCTTCCACCATAACTAGATCCTCGTCAGACCTCGGAATAAATAGCTTCTTCTTCAAATTCATACCACGAACCTTCTTCGGCCTTTGGGAAAAATCGTCTTTGAAAAATGCGCCATAGAACTATTTATTGCTTCAAGGTACCACATCTCGTGAGATTCATCCGTTAACTTTATTAAGAAAACTGTAAAAATAAAAAAGTTATAACCCCTTTAGTGAAGCAGCTCATTTTTCACGCATTCACATATTCACGATCGTTTTTGAATGTCCTGATGAATGACGAATGATCGGTTTTGAATGTTTGAAATACCATAGTCTGCAGAAGTGTGATAATTATTACTCGAATAGTGATGATTACTGCACGGTAAAAAAAAGTAGTGTTAATCTTGAACACCATTTCACACCGGTGTGGACTTATATACACCACATCTGGCGTTATCCAGTCCTTTGTCATTGTTACCTAACACCAAAAGTGGTCTATATACATAGGTCCACACCGCAGAATTTTGTACAGTGTATTCTGCAGATTATTCACCACATGATATCGTCAAAGCTGTCACCTGCTTACTACTCTGGCATAGTAATATTGTTACCATTCAATTTTCACCGTGTAAGTCGTCGGTCTAAATTGGACAGATGTCCTTCGTGTGTCTACTGTTTAAAAATCGATCGAGTCCATTTGACTCACGTCTGACCATCGCGGAACTTGTATCACGTGTGCCCACGGAGGGTTAATCGCGAGTTTTTCATACGCTATCGTCGCTCTTGACGGTGGATTATTTCTAGCGCCGGAAACGGTGCCGGGCTTCGTAATTTATGCTCGTCGCAGTCCTGTACGGAATTATGGTACGGAATACGGCCCAACGGCGACGGCAAGAAACGCAGCGAGCGTTCTCTCGTAGGCGCGTTACTAAAAAAGATTTCGAACGTTGATACGTTTTTAGTGCGTCGCGTGACAGCTATATTTAATATCGCGCTCGTCCTTTTCTTCTTGCGAGCCGAGATGCACTGCGGATAAAAAAATAACTCGCTCCTTTGAAACCGGACGGTGGAGCGAGCGTGAACGATAAGCACAGCGAGTTCTCCGCGGGAGGAATGAAATTTCTGCGGTTCGTTTCGCGCCACGCCGCTTCGATCGAATTTGGATCAATTTGTCGATCGCACCGTTACGCTCGTTATTTAGACACACGACTATATCGAGGAAACGCGAGTTCACCGATTTCTCGCGCTATCGGAAGCACTATTGTCTTCCCCCGCAGTCGCAATATACCTACCGTTAAAAATTTCTGTTTCGAATTCGCAAATTGTGTTGGAAGCTTTTAACAAACATAAAGGTGTGGTGAAACTACTAACAATTTGATGCGAAAACACAAATTTCGTAAGAAATGTATAGGAAGATCACAATGAATATTGTAGAATCACAATAAGATATCATAAAATCACAATATTACGATACATCGTAAATTCCTAATTGTTTTTTGAATTTCACAATCACGTTTATAAATTTAAATCGCAAATGTGTTGGTAGCTTTTAACAATCTCTAACTCATTCTATCAGGAGTTAATCGCGAATTGCTCCGAATTAAATATTTTTCTACCCTCTCCGGCGCGGTAAAGTGCATCCGAGGAATCACGCCACTCGACCCCACGTACATAGATTAATCATTATTGCTCAATGCCATTGCATCTACATCGGCTTACACTTTATTTGCATGGATGTGTAGGTACACTAGGTGTTGCGTTGCACTCGCGTTCTAACGCTAGACGAAATTTGTCCGCGCGACGAGTGTGATTCGCGTTTACGTGTGAATTGCGAAATCGCCTCGTCGATGAATCGCCGCTCGATATGTAGAGCCCTCGTTGGTTTCCCACATTTAACCCGGGTTCGCGCGAATCGGCGGGGTCGCGATCGCGTCAAGTATTCCGTCGCGCGAATTTGCATTGGTTTCTCTGCGTTGCAAGTCGCGAGTAGGATTTGATTACAATGTAATTAACGTTGGAAATAATAGATACATGGAGAGAAGAGTATAATAATTACTATTGTAGGTACTAAATACTAGGCTTGACTTTTTGGAGAAAGTACACTGAGAAAAAATGCAGTAGATCTAATTAAATCGGTGGTTAGTGGTGGAGGAGTGTTGATCTAGTTACTTGGACTAATGACTGACTCGAATGGACTATAACCTGCTTCCTTCAAATAGCCGTTAATCGCTATAATCAAATTTATTAGTCGAAGCGAATAATTCTGCATTCCCCTATTGGTAAATGCCGATTTAATTGAATATACCCTTTTTTTTACAGTATATTACGTTCATTGCTTTACTGTACGATAATTGACTAGTGAAATTCACTAGATGTACCTATGTCAACTGTTGTCATACACCCAATGAAGTTCACTAGACGTGTGTCAATTGTTGTCATACAGTAAAGCAATGAACGCAATACTTTCCCCGAAAGTCAAGCCTGTTATCTAGTACCTGTAACAGTGATTATTATCCTACTTTTCTCTCCGTGATAACTTGATAAGTATATCGGCGATTCGTGAAAAGTAATATCCGAGTTCTAACGGTATGTATTTGACGCGGAAACACCACTGTGTTTGTATTAACACAGAATTACGTCAATTCGACACTATACGTTCTATTAGTTCGCGTCGTTATTTCGTACTGTGTAACGACTGTTCCAACTTTAGAGGCGTCCAAATGATAATGAATTCGGACAATTAGATTACAAATCAACTACACTACAATACAATACACTAAATTTGTCGCGTTCGATACCGCGTCGCGAGTGATCCATACATTTTTACTCCGTAAGTTTCAATCGACGGCGCCTCAACGTTGATTTCCAGCTACAGAAAGAGAAAGAGAGAAACTCCGTTCGCGCGTATACATATCAAATCCATTCGTTCCCAGCAACAGTCATCGACGCAATTTCACTCCCGACCGGACCTATCCACGCGATTTCGCATCGCGCGCTTTTCGGAGGGCCCGAAAGTCCCGCTGCCCGCGTTCCCGGGGCGAAACGGCGATCGAGAGGGAGAGTGTACAGGGAAGGAGGAACGCACGATCCGCGGAGAGGGGGTAGAGAACGGGGAAGAGCGCGCGGACAGCGCGAGACAGAGAGAGAGAGCGAGAGAGAGAGAAGGCCGCGAGGACTCACCTGCAAATTTGGCGATCCTCTAAAGGAGAACTGTGACATGATGTGTCGGCCGATCAGGGCCGTGATTTTCGGGCCCCGCTACGCCAGCATCGCGCTCCGCCGCGAGAGCCACTCTCGCGCGCGTCCCACAGTCACTCGTTGATCACTTCACGCACTCTCGGCCCGCGCGATCGGTCGCGCCTCGGCGATTATACCTATCCGCGGCCAGGAACGACGACGCGCGCGCGTATTACCGGTCCGTCATGAATCCGACTGTACTACTCTGCCGCGTAGGCGCCTCCTCGGTACACTCGCACTGTCACTGCACCGACCAGTTTTCCGTCGCACGCGTGGTCATCCGCTTCCTCTCAGAAGTGGTAAGGATCCCCCGTCGTCAGACCGCGCGCGCGCGCGCGCTCTCCCCCGTAGCGCCGTGAACGAGGAAACTTCCGCCGGCAGTCGCAATTCGCACCGCACACACCCGGCCGCGCGCACAAAAATCCGGGATCCGAGCTCCGCGGCGGGGACCGGGGACGGCGCTGCCGCGGCACCCGACGTACGGCCTCCTGCACCCGATGCCCGATCGACGCGCCAGCTACGATCGGCCGCGACTATCCGAATATCGTGTATCCTCTCCTCGCGGCAGGAAGACGCGTGGGATCCAGTTCCAGAGGTTCTCCGCCGGGGAGACGTGTCGTGCGCGGCGAGCAGCAGCGGCTGGGTCGGGTGAGATGAGGCTGGAGGGTGAGCGAGAGAGAGAGGGAGGGAGCGCGTGCACGGGCGAGCGTGAGAGAGAGAGGGAGGGAGAATCGGAACACTTTTTTCTCTTCTTCTTATTATTCAACTCGACGATCCCCGTCGGTAGATTCTTCCTCGTTCGCGGTACACCCGAGTCTCCCGGCACTGGTCGATTCTCTCCTCTCGCGATATCCCGATCGGTCGTCGCGGCGGTCCGAGGTGAGGCACGATCGCGCACGATTCCGTGGGGCACCACACAGCGGATCCTCTCTCCTCCACCGATGGAGCGAGCCGGGAGGATGGATTCGCGGAGCCCGCCAAGTACAAACTGGCGGTGGCGGGACGACGCGCGTAACGCGGTGGCACTTTTTACGCGCGGCGGTAATTGGGTGGCTGCGAGGTGTCTGGTTCGGTCGCTACTTGCTCGTAGGGTAGGTGTAGTGGCGGCGGCACGGGTACCACCGCTGTCTCTCACCTCGGTCGGCTCTCGCTCGGGCACGGTACCGTGCCACCCCGCGTGTACCTTCGTCGGTAGGCAATGTGTAGTTAAGTCCGTAAGTTCGTTCCTACGACGTCGGTTGATTGTAGTGGTAGGCGGCAGCGGAGCGGTGGTGGTGGCAGTTGTCGCCGTGGTTCTTTTCTTTCTCGAAAGGGGGCGATTTTTGCGAGGTGGTTTGCCCTCGCTGTGGGAGGGACCAGGCCGGCACGTCGGGTCCCGATGGTGGGGGGCCGGGTGCCACCTCTGTGTGCCTCGTTCCGTCTGTCGTGGCGCGCGCGGCACCGCGCGTTTCAGTCAGGTCGTTCTCGTAGATCGGGAACGGAGCAGCAGCAGCAGCAGCAGCAGCGGCGACGGCAGCAGCAGCAGCCGTACGGCCGTACGACGGCGGTTAGCGTCGGCAAACGCGACAATAAAATATGGAGAGTCGCGGCCCGTGGGGCCAGCTACACGCTGCTTCTCTCTCTCTCTCTCTTTCCCTTCCCCTCTTCTCGCTCACCCCTCGTCACCACCACTGCCGACGCTTTCTTCCCTCTTCGTTCCGTTTCGTTTGCTGGAGGGGATGGGTACGGGGGGAACGACGACGAACGGCATGGATATGGGCGGTGCGGGTGGCTCGGGGAGGGGGTAAAAACTACACGACAATTTTAGTTCGATAGATCCGAAGTTTAGCCCTGGCGGCGCTGCTTACTTGCCGCTGACTTCTTCCCGGTAGTTTGTTCAGCGTCTCCCCTCCCGGCCCGTCCTCGTACTCCTCGGACAAGACCGCACACTCTGACAGATCCCCACCATGGCGCGCGACGCTCCTACCTCTCGCTCTCTGTGCGACTCCGTCGCCCTCCTCCGCTCCCTGCCGCGCGGCGACACTTGACTACGATCGCCCCTCTCCGTCTTCCTCTCTCGGTCTCTCAATCTTTCTCTCTCGTCCGATCCCCCCTCCACCCCTTCTCACACCCTCTCTCTCGCACTCTCACTCCATTCCTCCTCGTCTTTCTCGCTCGCACCCCGTGCGACACCCTCGCGCGCTCTTTCTCTCTCTCGCTCTCTCTCTTTCGCTCCGACTCTCCAGCGAGTCACCTCAGTCGGTGTCGAGAAACGCTCGTATGTGATCGTCGTTGAAGCAACTATACCGTACGTACCGCACCGCTTTTACCGTGAAGGGGAGCACAGCGCGTACAGAGTTCCGTAGGTACACCGCGCGCGACGTACGTCCCCTCTCGTCGATACTACACCCCCGCGAAGACACCTCCGCGCCACGACGGGACGCCCCTCGTCCGCGACACGCCACGCGTTGAGAACGAGAACGCGTCGAACTCCTCCGGTGTCCGGACAGGCGTCCGAGTGCAACAGAGACCAGCGAGCCACTAAATAACATACGGAGCGAGTGCCGGCGCGGTCCCGGTAGAGTGACACGGTAGCGAACCCCGCGACACTCGAGCGGCGACGGGAAAAAGTGTTGCGCAGTTCTTTTCGCGAGGCGCGAGAGACTCTCGGCGCGTCGCGCGGAGAGCGCGATCAAGGGGGCGTGAAGGGCCGCGTCGTCGGGGGAGTAGCGACGCGGTAGGGGCGCGAGGAGCGTGGACCTTCCGCGCGCGCGATCGTAGTGGGGACGGAAGGGTGCAGCGCGCGGAGAAAAGGCGTATCGCCGTGGCGGAGCGACGGCAATTTTTCTCCCGGCGGAGGGAAGATCGCCCCGCGCGCGCGGCTCACACCGCCAGCGGAGCCGAGATGCGCGGTATTTTTGTCAGCCACCGCCGGTATGCACACCCTCCCAACGTCGCCGGGGAAAAAGAAGGGGTGGGAAACCCGGGATAAATCGTCGGACCCCTACCACCGGACTTCTTTCACCCCACCAAACGGCGCGTGGGCTCGGTTTTTTCCCCTCCGGGGGCGCGGACTGTCCTCGGCCCCGCCTTCACCTCCTCCGACCAATCCTCCCACCCTCCCGCGTCGCACCCCCCCGCCGCTGTCGTCGCCCCTCTCCCTCGTCGCGACCAACCGTTTGAGCAACTTGGCGCTCTTGCTCCCGCGGCGGCGGAACATATCGAGAGACACACAGGGGAACGAACACGACGCGCGCGCGGAACGCACGGAGATGTGAAACATCAGTGTACCGTTTGTTAACACCGAGGTCTGCGCACAGCCGCGCGCGCCTGCTTCGCGAGGAGAGAGCGCGACTGTATACGCGTGTACGCGGCTACGCGTGTATGCGCGCGGTGATGAGGGGTCGTGCGTGTACGGGTACGTGTTACGTGCCGATGTGTACGGCTGTACCGTACGTTCCGCGTCTCTCGCCGCGCGGCTTTCCGAGAATGCGATACTGAATTTGTACGTCGTCTCCTCGCCGCGCGTTGCCGGTGCTCCGAGCAATGTGGCGAATCGATGCGAGCTTTTCCCGGACGTTGCTGCGTGGACGTGGAGAAATGGACGCGGATGCGCCGCGCGCCTTTCCAGAGGCCGCCGTCGGAGAGGCGATCTTCTTTTGCGACCAGGGGAGGTTGGACGACCGCGTACTTTGTGTCACCGTGAACCTTCTCGCGCGAGCCGAGATGAACGCGGCTGGCCGAAATCGATTGCGCGAGGGAAGATGCATCGTCGTCGGTGACGTGGAGGGATTGTCGTGCGCGTGCGACGGTTCTCTCCTCCGGGAGACCCGTTGCTGTAGTCTCGATGGGGATGAGTATTTCTTGGAACTTCGACGTGTAACGCTAGAGATTAATCTAAGTTGATTTGGAGCAAGCGGTGTTCTACGGTGGAAGAGACACTTTAAAGGGTGTAATTTCGGAGATGAGCCTGGGGGCGATATTAGTGGTTAATATTTTCGATAGATATTAATTTTGGAGTTATATTTTAGAGATGTGTTTGGGGAAGTGGTATATTTCGGAGCAGAATTCCGGAGCGGATGATTTGAAGCAGAATTTCGGAGCAGTTTTTTAGATTAATGCTTCGGGGGTATATTTTGCGATATAATTTTTCGAGCGAGGACTGTAACATTTCGGAGCAATATTTCAGAGCATAATGAACTTAAACATATTCTACCACTTACCACATAAGACCACGACTTTCGCTCAGCGATTCACAATACTCTGTATTAATCGTTTTAGCATGACTTTGATCGGTCATAAGGCCACAGTAAGAGAAAAATGTAGTAAATTTGATGAAATCGGCGATTACGGATGAGAGAATGCAGACCTAAATAATTACTTGGACTAGTAATTGACTCGAATGGACTATAGCCTGTTTCCTTCAAATCGTTAATCGTTATAACCAAATATATTGATCGGACAAACTAATTCTGCATTCCCTCACCCGTAAACGCAGATTTAATTGAATATACCATTTTTTCTTTCAGTGTATGTTAAAATATCACGCTTCGAAACATATACCTACCTATCTATTTATAGTACTCCACAGTGTACCGTGCCTCCTGAGTGACATCGTTACGGTAGGTGTAATCATACGAAAACCAAAATCAAGCGTCTCGGCAATACATTGAAGACGTCCCTCCAAATCACCCAAAATCTGTTCACAACGATTTCGAACGTAAATAGCATCCAATTTCATCGAAACAACAAAACTAGATTGATCGCAAGTGATGCCGAAGTTAGCAGTCGGAGCTCTACAGCGGACAGTAGTACGGTCCGCCACAGACGGACGCATGACGGACCATACCTACTGGCAGCCCGCTCCGCCGGTGGATCACGTGGTTCGCAAGTGAACCTCGCAATCATGTATACATCATGATACACGCGTCGTCACCTACCTCCGTTCACCCCTCTCATCCCCACCCTCTCGTCATTTCCCTCGCGCCAGCAGCATCGACGGTTCCGTCGGCCGTCAGCCAGAATTGGAGCAACGACCATCCCGGTGCGAAACGATCCGTTCGCCGAGTTGTCGAGGGAAGAGAGTACATACGTTGCAGTCGGCGGTTAGTGACTAGCGAGTCATGGACACGGCAAGGCCGAGGGAGAGAAAACTCTCCCGCAGGTGGCAGCACGGATCGACCTTGTATAGTTAAAGCCTCGTTGGCCCGATGGATCGCGCGCGACAAGGGGAGGGAAGCGGAAAAGTGGGGATAAGCGCGAGGATAGGGGGGGTGCGTTATCCCTACCGCTTTCGTTTCCCCGTACCCCGCGCCACGCAGGGGGGTCAGGGGAGGATATCGCCGGGTTGCGTTGTGTGTGCGCGCGCCCGCGCGCTCCCGTGTTCCAGTGTGAATACGCGTGTGACGGCGTTTCGACAGGTTTGGAGCGAGACGTTTTTAATATTCGAGGGAGCAACGAGGAAAGAACTTCCTCCGGACGGACGGGTTCGCGTTGCACACGGCAGAGTGCGCTGTCGCTGGGTCTACGAGATCGGTACGGTGTTGCGCGGTACTCTCTTTTTCTCTTTCTCTCTCTCTCTCTCTTTGTACGAAATGCCTCCTGTAATCGCTCGATGAAGTTTACGCCGCAGTCCGATCGCGCGACATTTTGCGTTTGCTGTACGAAACGACTGATTTTTGCTGAGACGAGGGCGGGAGGAGTGGAGGAAGTTTACAATGCAAGCGTGAAATTTCTACGCGTGACGCTTTTCGGACTTTTCGGCAGCTGCTTCGATTGAAATGGCAAGTTCCACTTTAGAGCTCGGTATGTGGGCTATTTACAGAACATGTACTTTTATACTTTAATTTTTCGCTGGCACTGTAACATTTCATACATCGATATATTTTATACAATGTTTGATAGTAGATGAAACGCTATCTAATTGCATAATTACTCATTTTTACGTATAATCGCAGTACACGTGGTGTGTTACATATATCTAATTAGCAATTGAAATACTCGTTATACATCATGTATAATTGCGCGCGCGCGTTGCCTTTAAAATTCCGCACGAAAGGAAGACCCGCATATAAAGCGAGTGATGCGATAGCCTCTCGTATAAAAACTCGAAACAAAGAACTACATCGACGTTCGCACTTATACCCTAATTAATCGTCGGTGCAGATGGCTCGCCTTGTAGGGTAGTTGTGTCGCGGCACGTTCCTCCTTGCAGCCGCGTCCATTGCACCCCTCATCTTTATTACTTTCTGCCCCTCCGACACCGGTTGAACGGGATCGATTATTCATACGTTGCAGGATAATAAGATCTTCCATCGCTCAACGAGACATATTGTCTGCCTATATTCGACATCCAACGTGTTCGGAATTAAGCTCTGCGATGCGCGAATAAACCGCGTTATTAATAACGCTTCCGCAATTCCTGTGCACTAACGTCGTTATGTTGCAGTTGCATAAGTGGATGTGGAGCAGTGACTAAAATACCTACGCATTACTCGGCAGATTCGCATTGCTATTTATTCGAATACAGTTGGAGATTTCGTGTTGGAAACAGTCAATCTATTTTTGTATTTTCAGATCAACCGACCCTTCGTGTCAATTCAACATTTCTTTCATTAAATTAACACAAGATATGTTAAATTGACAGAAATAATTGGTTGATTTTTACATACAAAAGAGAGCGGACTGTTTCCAATGCAAGCTTTCTAACTGTTTACCTATGTCAGCCTATTATATTATTATCGTTATTGCATCGTATACTGTAAAAGAAATTTGTAATTTTAATATATTTTTACATAAAGCCCGTCTTTCAATACGTAATTATGAAAATTAATATATTTCTTTATGAAATTGGCCTTATGAATTTCATAATGGAGAGTGTATTAATTTTTATAATCACGTATTGAATAAAAGTGAATTGTATTCACTTTATCACACATTTCTTTTACAATGGATTACTTCTTCCTCGCAGTTTTTTAAACGAGAAACACCGTCAGTATACCGACCCGCGCCTCACCGACGAAAGAGAAATACCACGAAGAGAGAGAGAGAGAGGCGCAGCTCCGAGCGATATCGCTCCGTGTGCGGGAGATAAGCTGTAGCGTAGTATCCGGCCGTCATCACGCGCCCCGCGCTACTCGCCGAGGGGATGAACTTTCGGTAAGACGACGACGTCGTCGCCTTCCATAACATCTTGCTGTACTACCCGGTGTGCACTCGCTCGTAAATCAACGCGATGGGCGGTGGTGGCGAGACCCGAAGACGGCGCGCGAGGGGTGGCGAGAGGTGTATTACTTATAGAGTAAAGTGGATGGAGGGGTTTCGGGGTGGGGGGCAAACTTGAGTGATTAATCTCGTCGGATTGATAGCACTTCCCTCGGCCTCCCACCGTGTGCTTCCATAAATTACGTTATAAGGAGCTACGGGGTAATTAATACACTCCCCGGGAACTCCGTTGTCTCGCGAGCGGCCCAAGGTGACTCGTCGCGACGTTCGCCGCGGCGCGACGTCGCACGATGGACGCGACCCCGTTGTTGTCGCGGGCTCTTGAAATTTGGAGAAATCGACGCGTGTATTTCTTTTTCTATAACGCCCGGTATCGCAACGTACACTGAGAGAGAAAGACCAGTTGAATGCGAACCTGATAGAAAGGTTATTTGAGATAAATAGGAATTTGTCCACATCGAGCAAAAGTCTATTTGAATTAAATAAATGTTCTAGATATCTTTTTAATCGAGTACGAACGTAGTAAAATATTTATCTAATTCAAATAGACTTTCGTTCGATGTGAATAAATTCTTATTCATCTCAAATAAATTTTTCTATCACACAGGTTCGTATTCAACTAAACCTTTTCCCTAGGTGTGTAGGTATAGTGAGGTAGCTGTCCCAATAGACTAACGGCTAAGACTACACTGAAGAGAAAAATTGCTTCATTCAACCATCGGTGAAGTTTAATACGGCGAACCTCAGGGTGCAATTGTTTCAATACCATAAGAGTGTAAGGAAAAATAAATAGAGTCAATATATAATCAATTTGAAGTTGAAACAAGTGAATATCTACTTGGAGCAATTAAGCCATGCGGTTCGTAGCATTCCACCGCATCGATGGTTGAATGAAGCATATTTTTTTTTCAGAGCAGTATTCGGACAGGCATAAAAATTCATACAGCAGGTTTTATTCAGTTTTCTTACTAGTGATAATTCCTATATACATTCTTAATTTATTGAACATTTTTTCCCACTGGTTGTCCCTTTTTACCTCATTCAATAATTTGAATGATACTTCAATATGTCCGGTTGCTAGGACTTGTCCTGCTATTGGGACAATTACCTGACCCGGACCATATAGCACCCGATATTTCATTACTCCAACCTGGTATCGTGTATTTTGAACGCCTGTACTCGACGTTTCTTACTGTACACTAAGGCAAAAAAGCAGTTGTGACAACTATTTTGCATTCAACTGCTCCAGTTTTTTAATCGGCACTAGTTGATACAGTTATCGGAACGAATTTTTCATTCCGGTAACTAAAAGTAGTTACGACAATTATAAAAACTGGTGCTAATTACCAATCTTGAGCGGTTGAGTCTAAAATAGTCGTCACAACCACATTTATTTCTTTCAGTGCAAGTATACGTGCGTCCACGCGTGAGGAGCGGACGGAAATTAACGTTCGATTGTTTGGCGATGAGCTACGCGGTACCCCGCGATCGGGACATCCTTTGCCAATTATCAGCGTTATCGACGAGGCCCCGGAGCGGCCGCGTGTGTCGCCGAGCGCGAGTCAAACACGAATCGGCCGATAGGCGATATCTTCAAAGAGCGCCGCGGCGCGTTCTCCGACTTCCACGATAATGTGCCGCGCGGGCGTATAAGCGGGCTACGTGTCCGATCTCTCTCTCTCTCTCTTTCTCTCTCTCTCGGATCGCGTA
The DNA here is from genome assembly GCA_963678675.1 of Xiphydria camelus. Taxonomy (NCBI): domain Eukaryota; kingdom Metazoa; phylum Arthropoda; class Insecta; order Hymenoptera; family Xiphydriidae; genus Xiphydria; species Xiphydria camelus. The sequence continues at coordinate 4,489,425 of OY783201.1, forward strand.
ACTAACGCGCCAGTATATCGTATCATCGATATAATTGGCGGTAATTAACGAAATTGTGATTTTGTAGCGCGAAAGCCGCTCTCGTCAGAGCGTCAACGCGTTGCTGACCGATATTACGAGTCGCTCGTTATGGCGTCATTGTCAAGATCCGATGATTGCGTCATCTTTTTGCGAGAATCGTTGTGCGACGCGTTTGCCAAAATTGAGTACGACAGTCGGACGCTCTCTGCGTTCAGAAAGAAATTTAGTTGTTCCAACCAAATTGTTTGGGTTGAAGGTTAAATTTCATCAAACCAACTATTATGTGTTTGGTTGGACTGTGTATAGTTGGAATAATTAAATTGGTTTCGTTTCATTCAATAAAATTCGTTTCGTTGGTAGATGTAACTCAATTCAACTTCACTGCTCTGTTAAATCAATATACGAGTTGGTTTTTTTTTCAATAAATATTTTTGCCAGACAAACGATGGAAGTATAGTGTTGATAATATTGAGAGAAAAATCGTTTGATTCAACTAAATTTTGAGGTTACGGGCGGCCAACTAAATATACAGTTATTTGAACAAATATTCAGCTGAAGCAGCTAAGTATCGAATTGATTTAACCGCCTAATTATTGAAATTACTATATATTTAGTTGGCCGTCCGAGAGAGGTCATGATTTGGAAATTTTGATTCTGAATGTGAAAATTGTAATTCATTTTAAGAGGTTCGATTTAGCGATCGAACTACTGTGCAACTCTCCCTTCCTTGACTTATGTCACGCGCGTGCAGGGTTGGTAAAAAAGTAGGTATAGCTTTTAACGTCGAAGTTGATTTATCCGAAACGTTAGCTTCGATTACCGGCTACTTAATTTCAACCCCTGCGCGCTATTTTCGGCCGCCTACTCTCAGCGGCACCGCGCGGTGGGTGGATAGCTTTTTTCGCAGTAAGCTCCGTCCACGTGCGCTCCGCATCGCACCCTCGCGAAAACGCCACGACGTGGTACGAGGGACGAGGGGAATTTTCCCGTGAAATTCAGCGAGTCGCACGGGTGGAAAGTTCCTTTCGCGTGATTTTAAAAAAGCCGAATCGTCGTGCCCACATGCTCCGATATAATTCCATGATTTTATTCGTTCTTCGAAAATTCTTGTCGTATAATAACGACCCGATAAATATTGCGACACGCGGAGTCGTTTGAAGCGGGGGTTGAACTTCACCGAAAGACCCGGCGACTCGCCATATGGATTCCGAATCGATCGCGCGTTTGAAAAATATCGCCCTCCCCCTCGTTTAACGTCCGACGCGAAGAGCGCGCCTCGATAATCGGCAATTAAAGGTTAAATACGGTTGACGCGTCGCGTCGCCGCGGTCGATCTCTTCGAAAACCGGACGAACGGCGCGCGCGGCAACATGAAAGATACCGATGGCCCGTGTGGTTTGGCCGCCGCCGCGCGCGCGGAGGTATTCGTTCGCGTAGTTCGACCCTGCGGGACCTAGGCGCGCGTAGGTGCGCGTGTGCGTGTGCGAGAGTGGACCACGAAGCATAGAAGCGGTGCCGCCGTTCATTAATTAAGCGAAGCGTGAGATTTCCAACCACTTCCACTTCATCCCCCGCTCGGCGCGGTCCCCCCCCCCCCCCCACCTTCTCCGCCTCTTTGTTCGGCCGCCCGCAACCCTCTCCGCCGCGGCCTGATCTGAAGCGCCGCCTCGATTGACGCGGGATGCAAACGGACGAGGTCATCTGCCAGAAAGTCGATCGACCAATTCGTAAATCTATCTGGGGTGGCCGAGCGGGTACGGTGAACCTGTACATATGCGGAGAGAGGAAGAGAGAGAGAGAGAGAGAGAGAGAGAGACTAGACGGAAGGTCGCGTCTCGTATTCTATCCCTCGCGTATCTCTGCGAGATGTGGTCAACTTCTTGGACTTGGCGAGGCTTCGAGAAGAGGGCGAGTTGAAGCGAACACTGAAAAAAAATTGTTATGTTCTTAACTGCACCGCGTGGTCAGAGAATTTATAGTCAATTTTTAATCGAATGTTGCTTAATACGATTAAATAAAGGTCGATGAAATTAAATTAATATAGTAGATTCGACTGCACGGCATAGTTGACTTAACTATAATACTAATGCAGTTGCCTTAAAGTTTTAGAGATTGAAACGGTACGGGAAAAAATGGTTAGTAAAAAAAATGATGGAAAAACCCATGAATTTCAAAATGTATCTATTATAATTCAATATTTCACCTGGAAGAGCCCTGTTACTGGGATTCATTTTAAAAGCTACTAATTTTTTTTCTCCGTGAACGATTGGGTGTGATTGAATTAATTATATTTATTATTCAGTTAATTATCAACCCAATGCTTCAATAAATGTATCCAAGTTTCTAAACAAATTATCTCAACCACCGATGAGGTCTGTGAAAGGCCATCGCCCAACTGCGACGCACAGTTGGAACAACTTCACGTTTGGATTCCGCGTATTTAACATCGTGGTGTAATTTGCTTAATTGATGTATTCAGTTGAGTCAATGGATAATTTTTCTCAGTGCATATACGACGCCAAATTACGTCGAACCGAGTAGCGTACATGCATTTCCTTGGAATACGGAAATGCGTACATAGGAGGTCTCGCGAGGTGAATGTAAGCGGTAGCCGGACGACTAATGACATTTTTCACTGCGCATATTTGGTTTTCAGCGGACTAGCATTTCCGCTCGGCTATTAATGCATTCGATCGACTCTGTACATCGAGTACCCGCAGAATTCGCCCCCTTTTAAGGGAGATGAGACGGCAATTTCGCGACGTGTTTATATCCGAGGGAAAAATTGAGAAAGCGCCGTTATCGCAGAGGCCGTGGCCTGAAGCGAGGTGAGCACGCGCGTCAGGGAATACTCAATTTATTGCTCGAAAGGAAGGCTCGTAAAGCGAAGTCTTATCAATACACATATACATCGTAAATAGGTACGTAAGAGAGTATTTAACTAGATATCCCACACATATGCGCCGTACGGATATCGCTCGCGGTCTTTAGCGTAATCAACTATCGACATAACTACTGTACCTACATATTTCGCGAAGACAATGTAACGTTCGCCGCGCGATAAGAGCCAGCCTTTTCAGTGGTGAACCCGCGCTTGCGATGCAAGAACGTGTTTCACCCGTTGACTATGTTTTCGAGTTTATAGCGTCATACGCGCGCGATAAACGGCCGGTAATTGCGAATAGCCTTGTTCCGCTGCGCGCGCTATTAGTGCTCTTTACAATTTCAGATACGGCGATAGTCATACTTTGTAGCTACGTACATAAATGCATACAGGCGCGACGGAACAGGGGATCGACGCTGTCTGTGACTTTACGGTGACACGGGCGACATCGATGATTAAGTCCATACTTTTTGCTATCGTATTGACTTTGCCATCTGTACGAACGAAGGTAGCATATTACCGCAATTTTACGAGCGGCGAATAGTTTACGCGACGTCGTCCAAGTCAACGGAGAACTATGTATCGAGCGGGAATTTGAATAATTCGATAGCGCGACCTGTTTGCGAAACTCGGGGGTAAGCTCGACCCGCTTACGACGTATGCGAAGCAGGGATCGCATCGTCGGCGGAAGTAAACAAATTGTTCGCGATTACGCGGTCGATTGCCATCCGGCAAGGTGACGCGATGTCGCGACGCAAAATCAATCCACTGATGTATCAACGTACGTCATTGCGCTGAATATTCAAGATCGATTGCAACGAGGCGTTCTCGAATCCCGCACTGAGAACAATAACATGGTCGATCAAATCAATATTCGGGAGACGATGACTAATTGTTTGATGAAATATTGATTCTCCATCCGATCTGTTTGACCGACCACTTTTTGGTTGGAATAATTAAACGTCAGCATGGAATAAATAAACACTTATTTGGAGTAACTTGATATTTGGTTCAACTGACCAGTATTTTGTTCAAGATAACTAAACGTGTTTAACCAGACGCGTTTTGTCATTTTAAACTAGTTATTTATCGCAGTCCGCGAAAACTCAAATCTATACCTCAGAGGTAAAGTGTACTATGTCACATAACGTAAAAGTGGACTTATTTATCTTTGAGGTACAGAAATGGATATGCCGAGGAAAAAACTCGGGTAGCTGTAACTCTCATTACCACACCCAAAGAGGGTACTTTCCGAGCACACCCCTCGCAACTTCCCCCAACTCCCCACTTCCCCATCATCGCCACGCCACCGAACTCACAGTCGATCCAAAGAAGAGGGAGAAACTCGGATCTCCTCGATTCGACGACCGCGGAGATCCTCCGAGGCGCCGCTATCGTCACGTGACGAAAGCTTCATCGGCGGTAGGGCCGCTCGGAGGGATCGCGGGAAAAGGTGGACCCCGGGATCGCGTCCCGGCGCGAGTCTCGAATAGACCTGGACGCCGCGATCGCGTACCCAGCCTCTCTCTCTTTCTCTCTCTCTTTCTCGAGGTTCAAGGGGACGAAGAGGATGGCCGCTGTGATTACCGCGAACGCATAGGGGGTCCACCTTTGGGCCCTCCCTCACATCCCCCCGCACCCCTCCGACACACCACCTTCCACTCCCTCGTGCAGGCTGCTCTCCCCGGGCTTTTTTCTCACCTGGTGCATTCACGCCGGGCCGCCAATCGTCCAACCACGTTCTCCGGCGGTCGGGCCTACGACCAATCCCCGCTGATGATCCTTGGTCCAGAGCACAACCTCCTTTCTCTCGGCAGCCTCATTAGTACCTCCTCCCGCGATCTTATTACTATGTATAAAACGTGCCCCGAGTCCCGCCTCTTTCTGATACCTAGTCATGTTTCATTATTTCCATGGAATCATTAAAAGTGCCGAGTCATCTCCCCTCCGGCCACCCGCGCCCGCGATCGTAGGCTTCCGCCCCTCCCCGTCGTCCATTGGAACTCCCACCCGCCCTGCTTCCCTCTTCCCGCTGCATCCCCCTCTCTCTCTCTCTCTCGCTCTCTCATCGGCTCGGTGGAGATTAAACTCTCTCCCCGTCTCTCTTTTGTTTATCCTCTCCTCCTCGTCGTCGATCGTTCTTTTTTCCTCCTCCCTTTCTCTCTCACTCGCCCTCTCGCCCCCCTCGTTCCCTCCCTCAACCCACCCGAGCGTCGAACCGGGCTCTTTTTAATTCCGACGGGCAATCCGGTGCTGCCATCCGTTGCTCGCGGCTAAGCCGGGAACTAGGCGGTTTTTTTTAGAGTGGATCAAACGTTTTTTTACGTTGACGTCGATGGGCAGGAATCGTCGGGGATCGTCGTTTCTAAATACCGCGAGAAAAATATTCGGTTTGGTTCGGAGGTAATTATTGTCACTCGATTCGAGCCCATGTGTATTTATTGAGATCGAATAAGTTTTGTTCGGGTTTTTGATGATCGTTAACCCGGGTAACAGGGAGGTTGACAAATTTTTCTTGGCAAATTCAACTACGACGCCTTCGAAGGAAATGTAAACGATATGTGATCGCAAAAATCCCATCGAAACCTGCCCACGAACGCTACGAACGTCTAGGTATTGGCGCGGGCGCGCAAGTGTCCATATAATTCGAACGCAAATCGCCACGCGGGAGGATTCCCGCGCTTAATTACCCGGCGTACGGCAATCTCTCCGCTGAGAAACCCATTTCGATGAGTTTTTAACGATCACAATCCGGATAACGCGAGCATCCGAATCGTCGAGCGTAAATTCAACGAATAAAAAAGCCACGGCGCAAGTGTCTCTAATGTCTTCACTTACACAGCCCCCCTCTTATCGCCCCCCCGTCCACTCGATACCCTGGCGCGGCCCGCGCGAGTTCATAAAAAGCCATAATGCAACACCCGCATTCCCGCGTAATTCCTGCGACGTCCGGCGGCAGGTATGCGCCTAACTGCGGCGCCGCGCGCGCGATCCGCGTCGTCGCGGCTCCGGAGGACGCGCACTTCGCGACGCTTAAGCGCTGGCTGCGCGCGAATACCGAGAAGGCGCAGTGGCGGCCGGGGGGAGCGTTTATGACATCGACGACATGCGATCTCGGCGAGCGTAGATCTCCCTCCCCCCTCGCGGCGCGGCTCGTTACGCGCGGACTCGCCGAGTCGATTCGGTGCTCGCGCGTATGTACGTACCCGCACGGCTTGTAGGTACAGCGCGGCCCGCGGGTAAGGATCATTTGCGCTCCCGCGGCGGCAATAATTATTCCGATGTAGATAGCGAGCGCGGGCAGCGCGTAACTCGAGTGTTAATGCGCGGCGCGACTCGCGCGGCCGTTCCTGCGCGCTCGATACGGAGACAGATCACGAGTCCGATTGGCTCATATAAGGCGGCTGCCCCGAGATATTCATGCCGCTCCGCGGTAATAACGATAAATCGCAGGGGCGTAACGGTGTCCGCGAGTGGCTCGCCAACACGGCCGTGACTTGAAGAGAGGACACTCTGGCGCTAGAGAGATTCTCTTGCCTTCGGAGTCTGCTCTTTTTTGTCTCACTTCGAGCGCAGGTTCGATGTATGTACGTACGTTGCGGCGAGTGGTGCTTTATCGCGTTCCAGGCTTGTTCGTTGCTCAGCGTCGTCTTCGTCGAAGGAAATGACGCCGCGGCGGATGCTCGCACGAGAGTACAGGAGTCCGCGAGAGGCTCGTTATTAGATATGACGAGAGTAACGTCGAGGAGCTGTCTTTAGGGTTGACGGGGTGCGCTTGAAGTTATCTCATTCGGTGGAGTAGTCGCTGCGGAGCGGTTGACGCACGGCGCACAGATGTACACGGCTCCCTTATCCCACTTAACGCGGCAGCCGGCGGCTCGGACTGTCGGTCCGACCGCGACCGGCAGTATCTACTGCCGCGCGCCCGCTCTTATTGCCATTCGCTGGCGGCTCGGTAATAGATGAAATTTGGCCACGCTCGATCGAAACGCCTCATACCTGTACTCCAACGGATTCTGTAAGTTTCGTCTGATATATAACGACGCTTTCTCACTCGCAGCCCTGACCGAAAAGTTCGCCGAATCCCGAACTTTCCGATGTCTCGACGCGACGTCGCGACGGCACAATGTATCGATGATATGCACGTGGGAAGCGAGCACGGGCGTACGGTCGTATCTATACATTGTGCGCAAACTTTCGCAACACCTTGTTTCGCTCGATCCGACGCGCACACCCCTAGCAGTCAGACACATCGCGACGGTGTACTCGCATGTGCGAGGATGTATAAATGCACGCGAACGTATCTGCACGCGTGTACAGGGTGAATTTTTGTATCTGCGACATAGCAAGTAGGTATGGGGTATACGATTTTGTGGAACTGTAGACGATGAGCGACATTACTGATTGGTATGGTGAGTAGAAGTTAAGCAGGATCGGCAACTGCCAATGATGAAACTTTCCAATCAGGTACACTGAGAAAAAAATGTACTCGAGTCAATTAAACGTGTTTTTGAATAGTCCTAAGAGCACATTTATTCGATCAGAATGAATATCAATTAGACGTACCTATATAAAAATTATCGATTAAATTGAATAGTATTTGGGTCCAAATCGATATTCATTCAATTCGAATAAATGTGCTCTTATAGGGTTATTCAAAGATACGTTTATTTCGATGAAGCAAATTTTTTTCTCAGTGTAGGTACGCCTGATTCTTACTAGATTTCACTCTAGATTTGATTGAATCAGGAGTTTCTACTTCAGTTTCGTCATTACAGTTGCCGATCCTGATTAACCTCCCCTACCCATCACGGCCAATCAACGATGACACTCTACTTCTGTAGTTTCGTAAATTGTACACAGCATATTTGCCATGTCGCAGATCCAGTGATTCACCCTGTAGGTTATATATCCGGCTAATAACGTAGCGCGAGGATCGGGCGTACCCGGAAGAAGTTGCAGCGTACAAGGTACAGCGTCACGGGGGTACAGTAGCGTTATAACCACTCGAGAAACTCGTGTTCTTCCGAAAATTTCAAGAGCCCAGCGCCCTCCCGGGACTTGTATTGTTTATCTCGAGAGCAACTTCCGAGTTCTTCGACCCCTCGCCCCCCCGCGTTGCGCATCGCACCGTCGCCGGTGTTGTACGCGGAGAAAACGCGCGGCGTCGGCAGCTTAATACGAGGGAAGTGTAAAAGTTTTTTTACGAGCGCGCCACGGCCAAAGCACTCGCATGGTGCAGTGGAAAGTTAAATAACAAAGTTCTCGCGTGCGGTCCGACCCCTTCCATGTGTGCTTTGGAATAAAAGTCGAGCATTATCCACGGAAAGACTGATTCTGGTAAATTTTACTGTTTCTACAGTGAAAGAGGCACACGTGAGGGTTTTCGGATGTTTTTACAGCGCGGTGCGGTAATTTTTCATTTAAAAACATTAAATTGTGATGGTTTCTTAAATAGTACAGGTAGCTCGTCCACTGGGGTTGATAGTAATAGATATTTTTAAAACAAGTGCAATTATTGGATGAAGATATAAGGAGCAAAAGGAATTATAAGTTGTACCTCTACTGAAAAAATTCACGAATGATAATTTCTTGGATCTTTTTTAAATGTTCTACTTTGAAAGAGTAGATAGAATTTATTGGATTGCATTCTTCGTTTGCTAGAATTTTCCTACACTGAAAGAAGAGTTTATTTGCAGTTAATAAATGTATACTTGATTATGGCGAAAGAAATATTTAATTAGACCTAGTAAATACAATGTTAATTATTTTTATCAGAATGCTTTTCTCATTCAATCAGAAATAGAATAATATCTAATGAATATATATTTGGCCCAAAGAAATATTTCTTTCGCCATACTCAAGTATACGTACATTAACTATAAATAAACTGTTGTTTTCTTGGTGTACCTATAGTATAACGAACGTAGAAATATAATTGTTCACTTGTCATTCTATCTGGGTTTACATTACAATTTACTAGTTTCCAAGGAAAAACTGTGTTTCAGCACAGTATAAGAAAATCCGAAAACCCTCACATGTACCTCTTTTATCGTAAATACAGTAAAATTCACTGGTATCAGTCTTTCCATCTCAGGCTCTACTTTTACCGTCCGCGTAACGACAAAGTCTGACCGCTGTACGATGCAGTAATTTTTTAAATCAATTCGCGGTCCGATGTGGTCCAGCGACAGAGAACTTCCCCGCGAGTTTCTTACGCGCGGAAACTACATCTTGCCCGTTCGCAATTCGGTATCGCTACGGCTAAGCCGCGTCTCCGATGTATGTACCCACGATGCGGTATCCTATAACGCGGAGGTTCGTTCGGTTAATGCGCTACGCGCGGAACAGCGGCGTGTTCTGCTCTCGCCGGCATGTTTTGGCCGGCTTATGAATTTATTGGGGGCCATTCATTAGACATTAGGGACAGCCGCGAGCGCGTAGGAGTTGGGAAAAAGGATACCTACTCTCCCTGCGGGACCCCCGTTACAACGCACGGCGCCGCACCACGTATGTATACCTATACGAAAGCGGGCGCGCTTTCACGATGGTATTGGCTCTCGGCGCCCGCGTACGCGACGCGCAACCCTTCGCAACGGCGAGAGACTTATTTTCCGCACCGCGTGTTGAGATAGTCGCGACTATTGAGATTATAATTGCCTGCATTTTTGCGTAGCTATGCGGCGCGAATCGCGCACAGTTCTTCGAGACCCTGCGCAAAGGATTGGTTATTTTTACAATAAATCTCAGTAACAGGGCTTTTCGTGGTACAGCATTGAATTTGTTGATAGACACAGCGTAAATTGTACCCTTGATGTTTACACTATTACAACCTATAAAAAGTATGCTGTGGTCTATTAAAAACTTCAATGCGAGCTTCAATGTTCTACCTCGAGGAGCCCTCGCAGGAGGAAAAGTTCTATATAATTTGTATACGGTCCATATGTGGATTTGGTCATACAATATGAATTATATATGATTTCTTCGTTAACCATATAAGGGCTGTATTTGGATTTTTGAAAGTTTGTATAATCTATATAGGTACTTACACTGAGAAAATTAAATGGCGATTCCAAGTAAATGGTTTTCTTGCCGCTATTCACATTGACGGTTTACCAAATCCAGATATCGATCATATACAAAATATATAATATATAGAACTTTTCCGCCTGGACTGTTGGATTGGGATAACATTAAAAATTCATGGGTTTTCTCATGATTTTTACTAATCCTCTTTATCCGTGCATCTTTATCCGCGGCCGCGGAGCTGAAAATCCGAACACGCTTTCCGCCTCTAGCGAACCGAATGGCAAAATAGCCACGCGATGTTTACTCGCGTGTCTCGCCGTACGTATGTGTAATACCTACACGTCGCACCCCGTGCAGCGCCTTCGCGCAACGAGGAAGCAGCGCGCGATAAGGGCGCGACATACCCCCACCCGGAAAACGTACTTACTCAACACGACTGAGGTGGCAGAGGATCGTCCGGAGTGCGCGGACAATCGATATCGCCCCGAGTTATATCGACCCCGCGTCGACGAGAGAATCGGACCCGTCCGCGCGGCCGGCCACCCGCCTACCTGCCTGGCGTTAGAATTAATAGGCGCGCATTGGCACCTCCGAGTGCAGCTCGAAGAGTGATGCCCCGCGCGAGCAGAACATCGCGCGTGCCTTCACGCACCGCGCCGTGAATGGACCGCGGCCGAACGACTGCGGGCGCCGAGGATGAATGAATCACATTCATGCGTGTTTCGCTCGTTCCGCGTGCCGCCGATGCGCGCACCGAACGGCACGCGGGATGCGGAGCAATCGGGGATACAGAGGAAGCGGAAACACGCGGAAAAAAAGAATTACCAGGCGGAAAAATGCTATATGGTATATAATATGTGGTTTTGGTCATACATGGATTATATGTGATTTCGATATTTAACCATATACAGACCACATATGGATTATACGTTCATTCAAAAATGTATTATACATATAGTCCCTATGTTGTTAATATATAGAAATCATATATAATCCATATATACGACCAAAACCACATATGGATCATATATCGAGTGCTACACGGCAGGACCTCGTAACTGACGGAAAGGAAATTTTACGGGAGAGACACTAAAATCTGTGACTTTGTAATTCTAAAAGTGATTTTAAAAAATTGTTTTCAGTGATAAAGTAGCTCTCGTAATTGCTTTGTGCTATTTTATCGCCGAAAGCATTTCTGTTTCCTGTAACTAACCACTTATAATAGTTGAGGGACCATTCCTCAGGATTTATATAACTGACACTGTTGGCTAAGGTAGTCAACTATCACAGTTAAGTCGGAAATGGTCATCGTGATCAACCCCAGGAATTTTTCAGTTCCATATATTTTCTATATATAGTCCATATGTAGATTTGTTCATATATGGATTGTATATTATGATTTCTATATGAACTACATAAGGACTATATTATATAGATTTTCGAATGTTCGTATCACATGATCCACATATAATCTGTATGTGGTTAACATAGAAATCACACATGATTTATTTATGATCAAAACCATATATGGGTTATATACAAAATAATATAGAACTTTTCCGCTTGGCACGCTTAATCGGAATTCCTATGGGAAAAGAAACGAGGAGATTTTCTCCTGCACGATTTTCCAGACGACATTTATGCCGCGTCCGTCTCGCAGCGCGGCGCTTTTCGTCGGGGTCGCCGTCGAGGCATTATTTACGTGTTCGTAGATAATCCGGACTCTGTTATGATTTTATTACCAACCGCAAGAGAGAACGGACGGCCGGCACATTAAATTAAGTCAGCTTTACGAGGCTGGCATGGAAATGAATACGCCACGCTATGACCATAGCCCGCCCCGTGGCCTATCCTCTGTACGTGATACCGTAAAGCCCGGCGCGTATCACCGTGACGCACATACGACCACCGACCACGAACCCACGCCGCGCGCGGACGTCCCCGCGACGGCACGAACCGACGACGCGGCGCGTCGGTGGTGGTGGTGAAGTGTGACAGGACATTAATTCCGTTTAGCGCGGGTTCAATGGCTGCAGTTCAACGGGACGGTCCTCTCGGCGATTCTGCACCGGAAGGACGGTTACCATGCGATGCGGCTCCGCGCGTCGAAGACGAAACGATGAGTCGAGGAAATGTTCGAATCGATCGCGAAAGCGTGTAGTGATAATAGGTGACTATGGCTCTTCTTACATCACGGAGCATTAATCGCGCTTCTATCGTCATTAATTTGTACATCGATGTAATTTCTCTCTCCGCGTCTCTGTACACCATGTGAGGCTAAACTTACTCGCTAGGAGAGAAATTTCAAGCGTTATTATCGCATTATTTATGAATTTTTGATCTATATCGACGTAAGACTTTATTGTAGATAGAAACGTAATCTTCGAAAAAGTATTATACAAATATCACAGCCAAAAGCTCCTTAGATACAGAGATAATAGTGATTGAAATTTCTTCTCTTGCGAGTAAGTTTAGCCTTATATGGTACGCTCGGCATAGTCGTGTGTGGTGTATAGATATAGCCGCATGAGGGGGGGGGGGGGGGGGAGAGATTTATGGATATACTTAATATACGGCTCCGCGTCGAAGACAAGGCGACGAGGTGCGACCAAGGAAATATCCGACTCGGTCGTAAAAATAGCGATACGTAATGGGGATCATTTTATAACACCGGAAGTTATACTCGTATGTATTTTTCCTCTTATTAACTTTCGTTATACATAATTCAGGGGTCCTTCCCGCGATGTTATATTTCGAGCAGTGACATATGTATGCGAACGTAGATCGTGTTCACAGATAGAAACTTAATTAGGAGTTGTATTACGATTTTTTTTTCATATTAATTTGATATTTCTATCTTAAAATCACACGTGCTATTTTATATAATTGTAAGAAAGAAATGTCTAATTAATATGAAGAAAAAATCTGATAGATCTAAATAAATAATTGCGACCCCGCAAGTAGTCTTCAGTAGCTCCGACTAATTTATTTTCTCTGTGCATCTTTTAAATCGAATGCGAACTTGATAAAACATTTATCTAATTCAAATATCGTAGCCTTTTGTTCGGTGCGAATAAACCGCCTATTTATCTCAAATAAATGTTCCCATCACGTTCGCATTCAACTATAGACCATTTCCCTGGCTGCACTCTACGGAGAAAGGAAGTCGAAAATCCGGCGGATCGATTACCCCAGCACCGCGCATTCTTGCGAAAAGCGCGCAATTTCGAGCGCAAAGATCGCGCGCCAAGAGAGAGGCAGAGGGGCCGAGTGGAATTTTTGACGGGTCCGCCGCAGCTCCGCCGATAAATAACGAAAACAATGATAGGTATGTGACGAGGGCCCCATTCTTATATCCACTCGGTACCTCATACCAGTGCACAGCTCGAGGTAAATAATATATTAATATAAGATATGAGTGGTGGTGTGGTGGTTGGCAGGGCACCAGGAGGTAATGGATGCCCGGGCTCGCTGGAAGTGACGGCTCTCGCTGTTGCGTGGCCATTCGTGGTTAAATTCCTGGTTCCTTCGGGTGGCCCCCCGCGGTCCGCGGCCGCTGTCACCACCCCCCGCCAAGACCCCCTCAAAACTCTTGGCATGCCTACGGTCCTGCACCTCGTATACGCTAGTACGTTCCATCATCGGTCGAAACGTCGTCGTTCCTCTCTTCTTTACCCTCCTCTCTCTCTCTGTCTCTGTCTCTCTCGATTCCACCGGGTTCTCGTTCTCTTCCGTTCCTTCCACTGCACGAGGCCTGCGCTCTCCGCCGCCGTTTAATTTCGTCCGTTAGGCCGCGTGCATGCGCGCTCGACCGTTTAATAATTAAATCAGCTCGCGGGCTCGCTTACGAAGTGTTTACCGCGCGCTCGATCCTCTTCGTCCTGTCGTCTACGTACCTACGTTGCCACGGGGTTGGGAGGGGATCGAGTCCGCGGGTGGGTCTATCTTCGTTTGCTCGCGTGACTGATGGGAAGGAATTCCGGTTGACGCCAATTTGGTGAGAATTAATGCACTGAGAAAAAGAACTTATAATAGATTTGACTAAATCAGCGGTCCTGGGCGGGGGAATCCGAGTTGAAATTTTAGACCTACTCGTCTAGGCTTATTTTCTAGGCCTAGGTCGATTTTTTCATAATATTGAAACCCTGTGTTAAGTTTAAAATAGTTCGTTAGCGAACATTTCACCAACTTTGCATTCAAAATATGAGCTTTTTCAGGCTGAGTAGGTCAGTGGTAGGTCGAATATTAAAAGCATCAAAGTAGGGGTAAAATTTCGACTCGGGAACACAGATTTAGTTACTCGAACTAACGACTTGCTGAAATTGACTACGGTTTGCTTTTGTCAAATATTTTTTAATCATTATAACAACATTATTTAATTCAACTAACCTGATCGACGTTCCCCTGCCCATGACCGCAAATCCAGTCAAATCTACTATTTTTTTTCTCCGTGTAGGAGAGGGGGAGGTAACTTTCGGATGAAAATGTTTAGACCGTTTTTGAATGAGAGCATTTCGCTGAATATCCTTCAAGTTTTGTCGGAGAAATATGCATAACCGAATTACACGTGCAGTTCGAACGTCCTATATATAACTCGAAGAACGTTTCTTTCGAATAATTCTTCCGTAATGCATTCGCGCATGAAACATTCATGGACCAAAGCATGATGCGTCCGCACAAAACGATCCGATTTCCAACCGACTTATACACCGCGTATATTCGTACTTATTATATCGAATATACTCGCCCAAAGTAACGACCGTTGGTCGATCTACTTTTTACGGCGAGGTTGTACCTAATTAATCGATCGACCGAATCTGGTTATGGGAACGAACCGATTTCCCGCAAGAGGACCGTATGGCCAACGGTATCACGACGTCCGATGCACCGAGTGACATAGAACTGTCGGGCTCTCTCGGTGTATCGACGGGCATTGATGGATACGTGTAATACGTGCGGCTTCATTTGAGGATGGACCACCCACGCGCTTCGGCGTCCCCCGGTCGACACTCGGAATTCATTCGTCTCGTTGACGGGGCAGGAGACGTTGATCTTGGAAAACTGAACTTACTTCTTGACGTTTTTCCCGTATATTTTCGGAACATAATTGGCTGACAAGAACTCTTGGTCCGTTACTCGCGATCTCCGTTAATAATTATCGAACCAACGAAGTATTTAGTCATTAACTCATGGTACCTAATGTAAATTACAAATAAGACAGGTGTTTGCGGAATTTTAGGAGATTTACAACAAGTAATTTCGTACAATTCTCACTGAATTATTATTCGCCTTCCGGAATGTTTGTCTATCTGAACTAAGAAAAAAGTGCAATCCGTCATTAGCGATCCCATATTTAATCGAATCCAACGAATTCCTCATTTCGGCAAGTCGGACACGGCGATCCACGAGGTCGAATAAAAATTCAGCAGATAACCAGCCAAATTATCCGTTACAAATCACCTACAAATCCGTCGAATAGTTAATAGCCGGCTGCGTTGATGCTCGCGTTGAGGCGAATATTCCGCCGTAATTTATTTCCTCTCGCGGATATCGCCTCTCTCTCTCTCTCTCTCTCTCTCTCTCTTTTTACCGAGGTGTGAAAAATCGCTGCGATTATAAATCCCAGCTATTTAAATGTAGAACTACTTACGAGGATTATACTTGTACGCGGTGAAGCGAGAAAGGAAGGAAACATCGGCTATTCCGTTCCCCCGATTCTCCCAAATTACGATCCACACGAGGGGCGAACGAGATCCGATCGAGGACCGGACGCTCGTGGATCGACCCGCGCGCGGCGTCTCGCGAACGGCCCTATAACTAGACCCGCGTCGACCGTAGAACCGTCGGGATGAACTCCATTTTGGAAATAATTACGGGGACCAAGATCGATGTCCCGGACCCGAAGCCGCTGCTGATAGAATCGGACCCGAGCTGAATGGGGTCCCATTGATGCGCCTGGTCCTCGGACGTTCGCTATCAGCACCTCGGGTAGTAACCGCCTAACCAATACAAGACGGGAGGACGAGAGAGAGAGAGAGTGGACCCTGGGGCCCTTCCAAGAAATCAAACGTCCTTTCCGGGACGAATTCCGAGATAAAAAGGGTCTGAATGAATTCGGGCCAGCCGCGTCGCCGCCGCCGCCGCCGCCGTCTCCTCTACACTTCACCTTCGCCTTCACCGAGAGGCAACATCCTTCGGTCCTCGAGTTCCCCGTTCCGATAGACGGTGACCGCGTCGTCATTCACGAAAAAAAAACTATCGTCCTCTATGCTACACGCGTGACCGTATAGCGCTCTGGTCGGAATCTTTAGCCTCCGCCGGACAACGACGACTCTCTCTTTCCCGCGGAGAATGTCGTATGCGATTGGGAACGTTGCGCGTAGCTGGGTCCCTGGTACGAGGAGGAAAAGAATTTGTTGGATCTATTGAAAATTACTTGCGGGGTTGCACGTAATTATTTATTTACATCAATGACATTTTGTAATGCATCGATTGCTTATATCTTCCTTACAGTCATGTGGAATCGTATGTGATTGCAAGGAAGATATACCTATCTAATTAATATGAAAAAAGTTCTAATTGATATAGATATATTAGAATAACTAGAGATGTAGTTAGAATAACTAAACGTACTAGGCTATTTCATTATTTATGAACTCCTGACCTACGTCGATATAAGATCCTGTTTTAGATGGAAATGTAATGTTCGAAAAAGTATTGTATAAATAAGGCAAAAAAGCTCGTAAATAAAGCAAACGTAAAGCTCACAAATAATGAAACAGTAGCAATTGAAATTTCTTTCCCGGTGAGTAAGTTTAGCCTCATACGACATAACGAAGAGTTGAGCTTGGAAGTCGCGAATGACATGGAATCGAAAAATCTTCAGTGTTTGTACGACGAGTTGTGAGTGCATTTATTAATCTCCACGGATAACACACTATTTCCAGACGTGCACAGCTCCTATCCCCCGCGGTATAATATATATATAGTCGCAGTACAATAGAACCACGGAGGCACATGCTCGTCAAAAAATGGATGCCTACACAACTTGCGCGATACGTTTCAACGAACGCACGATCCCCCCGGCCTTTTCAACCGCGCGACAAAAGTCACGTAACGAATAATGTCCAATTCTCCCTCCCCGCTCGTCTCGTACACCCCCGCGCCCGCTACGTGCAACGTAAACGCCTCTTAACTCGATAAAAGCCCGCGCGCGCGCGACACGACCGTCTCTCGTTCGCCTCCGCCACCACCCGCTCGTCGCGCGATGATGACTCGCCGCGATACCGAGAAAGCAGCGCGTTCGATGATGGAAGCTCGATTTCCATAGCATCAATATGCACGCCTGGAAGACGCCGCGTGTCGTGTTAAGTGGCGCTGCGTGCGAGAATAAACTCTTTCGCCGCGCGGGCTGCGACGATTTGGTCGAAGTAATACGACGCGCGTCGCGTTACGCGAACTAAGCGCGTCCACGCGCGACGACAATGAGCCGACGACACTCAGCGCGCGCGCGAGCGAGGAGTAGTCGAGGAAGGAGAAGATGACGAGTCTTACCGACACGTTACGTGACAGGACGAGGTGCCACGTGCCGGCTGCGCGGGTGGCGACTGCCGCACGCGTGCGAGAGCTTTCGTCGTTTCATTCGAATGCACCTGCCGACGGTCAACGACGCGTACGCGCTCCCCGACGATGCTGCGGCGTCGACATCGATGTCCTAGACGCGAGGAGAGCGTGGCTACGCGGCGCGATCGCGGTGACTCACGCGGAGGCTATCGCGTCCTGGGAATGGAATCTAATCGAGCTCGGTGCGATTCGCTCGTACCTACGCGTATAGCAGGTGTTTTATCGGGTGGGGAATGATGCTGGACAACGGGGTGGGCTCCGAGCGAGTCATCGATGATGTCGCGGCGATGATCCATCTGTATAGCGAAGGACGATGAATCTGTGCAACCCGCTGGCGAATCAACGAATTTTTAGACTCGTGATTGGTCGAAAGAAATAATTCTACCAATCGCCGATCTTAAATTTCGTCGATTCATCGTGCGCCTGAAGTTTCGAACGTTCATTCGAACGAAAAGTGTTGACTTGGAGAGACCGTGAGCAATGTTGAGTTTATTGATTAATTACCCATGAAAAAAGTGGATTCCAAGCTGCTCGAATATTGGAAATAAAGTAATCGATAAACTCAGTATTGCCGTGATCATTTACAATCGAAATGTTTCGTTCAAATGAACCCTCGAAACTTCAGGCCCGTGATTCGTCAGCGGATCGGACAGATTCATTGGCTTTGGGTGTATGAGGCTCGGCTCGAGAAGGAGGACTCGATAAACAATCCTGAAAGCGTGATATCGAGAAGGGAACCGAATCGCACTGTCTGACATTTGTCATTCGTTAGCTGCACGTTTCATGTAAAGAAAAGGAGACACCCACCTATCCCCCCCATCGACACGCACGACGTTATTCACTCATCTTCACTTGCCGGTCGCGCTACCAACCACCCGTTCGTGTCTCGTTTCGTTAATCGCCTGCTTAGCTCAGCTTTTGCTACTAGCGATTTTGTATCGCCTGGGAGATGGAAGAGAAAACGAAGGGGAGGAGTACGTGAGGAGCTTTCGAAGGCGAGAGAGGAGGTTTCACCCAGCGGCGGCTGCGGATAGGTATATACGACCGCGCCGGAATATCAATTCATCCTGGACGGGTTCGTCAGGTGCAGCGCCGTCGGCGAGGATTAAAGAACGTAGCGAATCGGCCGCGCCGGGGCAATTCGATGACGTTAATCGACTCGTTTGTATACATAACGGGACGGAAGAAGATTCTCGGTCTTCTGTTTCTTTTCAAATTTGACTTCGAGACCGTCGCTGTGTGATCGATGTGTAGAGCTTTGTGAAAGCTCGAGGGGTCTTGATGTGGAAAAATTTCTCATCGCATAAAATCATCGATATCTCGGCTTTCCTTTGACATTTCCTCGGTGAATCACTAATTTTCGGATTCAACGTGCAAAAATACATTGGATCGAGAAAAACGATCGAGAGTTCGATTCTGGTGGTAGAGATTTCAATTTTTGTGAAAAATTTTGCCAAAAATCACGATCTCCGAAATCGGTCACTCGACCATCCTATCTTGTGTATTTTTTCGTGCTGATTACGAAAATGATAGATTTATTGAGGAAATCTCAACGGAACACCGAGATATTGATGATTTCTTGCGGGAGAAACATTTTTTTATACACAAAATCAGCGTTATTTCATATTTCCTTTGAGATTTCGACCTAATGACTGTGGTTTTCGGAATCAGCGTAAAAAAATACATAAGATAGGGTGATCCAGAATTTGATTCCTGAGATTTCGATTTTTGCGAAAAATCTAAGGGGTATGCCTTAGATTTTTCGCAAAAATCGAAATCTCTGGAATCGAATTCTCGACCATCCTATCTTATGTATTTTTTCGTGCTGATTACGAAAATGATAGATTTATTGAGGAAATACCAACGGAACACCGAGATATCGATGATTTCTTGCGGGAAAAAAATTTTTTTATACACAAAATCAGCGTTATTTCATATTTCCTTTGAGATTTCGACCTAATGACTGTGGTTTTCGGAATCAGCGTAAAAAAATACATAAGATAGGGTGATCCAGAATTTGATTCCTGAGATTTCGATTTTTGCGAAAAATCTAAGGGGTATGCCTTAGATTTTTCGCAAAAATCGAAATCTCTGGAATCGAATTCTCGACCATCCTATCTTATGTATTTTTTTCGCGCTGATTACGAAAATGATAGATTTATTGAGGAAATACCAACGGAACACCGAGATATCGATGATTTCTTGAGGGAAAAAAATTTTTTTATACACAAAATCAGTGTTATTTCATATTTCCTTTGAGATTTCGACCTAATAACTGTGGTTTTCGGAATCAGCGTAAAAAAATACATAAGATAGGGTGATCCAGAATTCGATTCCTGAGATTTCGATTTTTGCGAAAAATCTAAGGCATACCCCTTAGATTTTTCGCAAAAATCGAAATCTCTGGAATCGAATTCTCGACCATCCTATCTTATGTATTTTTTCGCGCTGATTACGAAAATGATAGATTTATTGAGGAAATACCAACGGAACACCGAGATATCGATGATTTCTTGAGGGAAAAAAATTTTTTTATACACAAAATCAGCGTTATTTCATATTTCCTTTGAGATTTCGACCTAATGACTGTGGTTTTCGGAATCAGCGTAAAAAAATACATAAGATAGGGTGATCCAGAATTCGATTCCTGAGATTTCGATTTTTGCGAAAAATCTAAGGCATACCCCTTAGATTTTTTGCAAAAATCGAAATTTCTGGAATCGGTTTCTCAACCACCCTATGCAATGTATTTTTTCGTGCTGATTCCGAAAATCACTGATTTATTAGGGAAATCTCAAAGGAAAATCGAGATATCGATGATATTCTGAGGATAAAAAAAATTTTTGTGCACCAAATCTTTGATATCTAATATTTTCTTTGAGATATCGACCAAATAAGCATGATTTTCGTAATCAGCGCGAAAAAATACATAAGATAGAACAATCGAGCGATTAATTCAAGAGATTTCGATTTTTGGCTAAATCTTAAGGTGTTACACTGACATTTTTTCAATTTTTTGCAAAAATCGAAATTTCTGGAATCGGTTTCTCAACCACACTATGCAATGTATTTTTTTACGCTGATTCTGAAAATTACCGATTTATTGAGGAAATCTTAAAGGAAAACCGAGATATCGATGATTTTATGCCACCAGAAATTTTTTTATCATCACAAAATCGTTAATACATCGATATTCTTTTGATATTTCCTCAATATGTCTACTATTTTCGTAATCAGCGTGAAAGAATATATCGGATCGGATGGTCGAGCAATCGATTCCAGATTTCGGTTTTTTCGAAAATATCAGGGGATCAGATATTTTTGAAATCGATATCTTGAAAGAAACGTATCGCCTTTGACTCCGAGATGCAATAACGGCCGAACGCGACGGTCTTGTCATGATGCGGACGAAATCGAGCGTCGCGAGTGGAAGGTAAAACGCGGTGGATGAGCGGTAAAGGACGCGTAAAACGAACTTATAAAAGTTCATTCCCGGTGCTATCAACCCGGGCTCAGAATTTGTTTCGGGGTATAAAAACTCGCCTAAACAAGGTCCGGCGCGGGTAATAAAATCAGGTTGAATTTAATTACGCGTTATCTCGCTGGAAATCTAGTCTTTTATCGCCGCAGCGCCGCTTTTAGAAACACGGCAACGCCGATATATCCCTCGGGCCTGCGCGGGAAACGGTCGGAAATGTTTAAACGAGACCGCACCTGTCCTCGGTCGCCGCACGGTTATAGTCTCGGTTGGTCGTATCTCCTCGATGATCCCCGAAAGAGTCAATAGACGTGCACGGAGAGATAATAGCCGATGCACTCTCGCAATCGAAGGAATATAAGAAAAACTATTTCAGGAATCTCTCTATACTGAGAAAAAAAAACCTGGTCGATCGAACCAAAATCCTGGAGACCATAACCAAACCATTTGGCGAAATATGGATCCTCTCAGAGAAATTTTCATTAAAAATCACAGTGAAATTCACGTAACCATGGGTCATGATGCCAACGACCAACGACAGGTAGTTGGAATAACTAGACATATAGTTAGAATAATTAAATATTTGGTTCAACTGACCGATATTTTGGTTAGAATAACTAAGCTCGTTTGACCGGATGCGTCTTGTCATTTTAAACAAGTTATTTTTCTCGGTGTATTTCGTACAATTTCGCAATCGAAACGGGAGACGAGAAAAACAGGAAAATTCGGAAAAATTCGTCGGATAATATTCTGACTCGCGCACGAGCCAAAAGCGCTCGTGGGCCGTTAAAAAAAATCTTCCAGCCGAAAACTGGCAATAAAACGTGTCAGCGGGACTGGTAACGAGCCGAATGGACCAACGACAGAGGTGGACCACCCAAACAGACCGAACAGGACTGAGGTCACTCGACTACTCATTATGCATCTCGGATCTCTCCTCGCACCTCCGTTAATCTCGCTAAGAGTTAATTTAATTAAACGCTTCCTCTCTCTCGCGGCCGCGTCGTCCTCTTCGCCCTTATATCCTCATCCTTTTGCTTATCCGGAGATAGCACGCACGGCCGGGCGTGGGTGTAATTGTCACGATGCACGACGAGTGCCATCCGTAATGGGTTTTTATCGATGAACCCGAAGCGCGCGAGCTTAATCTGGTCGAAGCTCGAGGGAGCGCAGGACTTGCCGGGATTTTCTAGTTTCTCGCGCGAAATATTTTGCTGGATCGTGCCACGCGATAGAAATTATCGCGTTTGACTATTTTTTTTCTGTACACTGATAAGTAGGGAAAATGCAGTTTAATCGACCAAATCTTGCCAATTGACTATCATTTGAGTCAACCAAAGGATAGTCAGTTGGCAACATTTGATTGGTTTAACTTCTTTTTTTTTTATCAGTGTATGCACCAATTCTAACGAAGCTAGAATTCCAGTCAGAAAGGAGGGAATAAGCTAAATAGTTTTTTCCTGCCTTGCAAATTATTCTCGCGTGACTTCTCAAAATATACCAAACATTTCCAAATAGCCATGTCAAGTTCCCACCCACATTCCGGACGTGCGTACGTACGATTTCCGTCGAGAAATTCGAAAGCATCGGAAACGGGAAGACCGAGGCGGCGGCGGCGGCGGCGCGCTTGGTACACGCGCGCGGGCTCTATCTTTGAAAATATTTATTTTACACTCGCCTTGTGCGTAGACACCGAGCGGGCAAGAGAGGCCTCGCCTTATCTAGAGTTACGAGAGTATTCACCCGACTCTCTGTACCTACACCGAAACGTCGACGTCGCTTTTTTCTCGGTAAGAATAAATTCACGCAACACGAACGATTAATATTGCGCGCGCGGGGGCCTTCTCGACGGACTTTTATCGACGAGTACGCGGCGTACATCCGCGGTGCTTCGTTTATATCGCCAGGCGAAATTTAGTCAAGGAAACCAGGTGGACAAATTTTATATAATTTGTACATGTGGTCTATACCATATAGGTATGGTCTAAACTTATTCGACCGGAAAGAAAATTCAATCACTATTATCTCACTACCCATGAGCTTTTGGCGCATATTTGTATAATACTTTTTCGAAGATTACATATTTATCTACAATACAGTCTTATATCAATGTAGGTAAAAAATTCCTTGGTAATGAGATAGTACGCGATTAAAGTTTCTTTCCTGGCGAGTAAGTTTAGCCTCACATGATATGTGGATTTGGTCATACATGATTTATATATGATTTCTATATTAACCATACAAGGACTGTATTTGAATTTTTTAATGTTTATGTGTAATCCATATATAGTCCGTATATGATTAATATAGACATCATTTATAATTCATATTTGACCAAATCACCATATGGATCATATGGTTTTGTATATACAAAATATATAGAACTTTTTCGTCTGGAGGTGTATCATTATTTCAAAATTGTTGTTTGTTATTTCAGAAGTTATCTTCTATGAATATTTTCAATTCTAAAACACGTTTCCGTGTTTCAAATAAATATTCCAATTACACGACGTACATCAACGGCTGGAGATTCGCGTAAACGATACCGGGGGAGTTTTACACGGAACAATATGGCGGCGGTGCAAGCGACGGCGGGCGTAAGTGTAAGAACTGGAAGATTTAATGGTCGAGTGCGTGCCGCTGCGTGTGACGGCACGGCGCTCCCCCATTGGCCAGTGATTATATATACCGACGTACCGTTGCCTCTTCTACCCGCGGCCACAAACAAGACCCACCATTGGCACCTGAACCAACATGGTTCCCTAGAGAACACACCTCGAATCCGAGATAAGGGACGGTTCGAATCTTTCTTTTCCCTCACTTTTGTCGAGATAGCGAGCGACATCGCGACGTTTAGCGAGAGACGGTCGTTTCCATGTTTGTATGTCTACCCGCACGGAAAAAAATAAATCGTGGCATTTACAAAGTTTGTGGTAAATTTCGGGACAAGGCAAATTTATTGTTACGATGACTACAATTCTGGTAAGAATTGCAGCAACGCTTACACCTTCCACAAGTTTCACTACAATTTCTACTACAGTTGTATTTATCGTAACAATAAATTGGCCTTCTCCCGAAATTTACCACAAACTTTGTAAGTCCTACGATTTATTTTCTTCCATGTACTCTGAGAGAAAAAGCCTAGTAGAATATGAATCTGATAGAAAAATTTATTTGAGATAAATAGGAATTTATTCACACCAAACAAAAGTCTATTTGATTTTGATAAATGTTTTGCGTATCTTTTCAATCGATTTCGAACCTAGTAGAACGTTTATCAAATTCTTTCAGGTTCGTATTCAACTAGACTTTTTTCCTGGGTGTACCTACACTGAGAAAAATAACTTGGCTAACTTAACTGAAATTCTGGAGACCGTAATCATCCGTTTGATGAAATATAGATCCTCCATCTGTTTGGTTAAACTGACCATTTCCAGGATAGAACAATATCATCTCTCCCCGGATAGAATAACGACATATATTTGGTTCAACTTATTAGTATTTTAGTTCGAATAATTAAACTCGTTCAACCGGATGCGTTTCGTTATTATAACCAAGTTATTTTTTTTTCAACGTTTTTCCATTTTTCCCTACAAGAAAACGCTCCGCTCTCCTCGCTTCAAATTTCCAGCGCGAGTACCTACGCTTTTCCAGATCCGCTCGCGCGATCCCGCGAATGAACGACGCGTACGGGACGCGGCAGGAAGCACGCAGAGCGAAGCAGTCGGCGAGCTCCGAAGCCGCGAGTTTAATTCGAGCGACGCTACTAGGAATTAATACAGACGCGGGCGATTAATCGTCGCGACTCCACGGAACACGGCTTTCGCATTTCCCGTGTCGAAAGAGGACGCGCTCGCGCGAGAGTCGATCTGAAAAATGACACGAATCACCTCTTCCGCGCCGAGTCCAGTTTTAAGTGCAGCGCTTTCCCCTCGATGATCCGAGAGCGCTCTTAACTCTTCTCCGAGCCTATCATCGAAGACGTCTGCGAATAAACGAGACACCTCCGACTTTCTCGCTCCTCTGTCTTTTCGACGCGCGCGGTTGGCATCTTCGCCGCGATCGCTTTTAGCCTTCCCACGCGCTGACACCCCTCGCTACTCCAACCGGGACCAAAAGATCGCGGCCGTCTCCGCGTAACGACACACCGAAATACCGCCGACCGATGACACCGAGCGCGCGCGCACGCGCACGGTACGGGTTCGGGGTCCCCGACGCTTCGCCGCGGCGGCGCGGGGCACCGCGCGCGAGAGGAAGAGAAGGGCGTATCTCTATCAGAATGTGTTTTACATTAATACTCTAGTGTTTCAGTGGCGATTGCAGGCCGTTAATGCCACTCCAGGCCGAGTGGCCCGAAGCTCCCGGCTTTACAAATTTATACACTCCTCACTCCTGTCCTCCCCGATATCATATCTACCGGCGGAGCCGTGCCTCACTTAGCCTCGTTCCCTCCGCCACCTCTCTCTTTCTCTCTCTCTCTCTCGGGCGCGCGCGCGCGACGAGAAAGCTCGTTGTCCGCTCCGATTTCGGCGCTACGTCGTGCTGTGCGCCGCCCGGAATGCGATGGCTCGTTGCAGGTACTTCGTCGAACCACCTACTCCGCGCGAGCGATCGCATCGCGCGCCTCTCGAGTCCGCGCGTCACGACGACGACCAAGGAACGGAAGAGATACAACACCGCAGCGCGAGCCGGCGAAGGAGAAGGGGGGCCCGTGTCGCCGGCTCGCAATCTCGCATCGCGCGTACGCGACACACCGCGCCGATTACCCGAGCGCATCGCGGGGTCCGTACGCGCGCGCGCGCGCGCTCATTTTCCGAGAGACGTACAGTCGGAGATCCCGCGAGCGTCGTTTGTCAGGGCCGGTCGGCGGGTGGACGAGGGAGGGATACTATACGCGCGCGCGCGGTCCTCTCGCTGTCCTAGCCGAGTAGGACCGCGTCGTCGGCCGCGCGCGAGGAGAGGAGGAGCGCTGTGCGCGTACGGAGCGCGCGGGACCGAGAGTCCCGCTGTATGGGTGAGTGTGGTACCCCTGGAGCGGGTGTCATCATTTATCTCGCACCGGAGATCGGGCCCGCCGATACAGCGGGACGTTTTAATGGCCGAACCATGTTGGAATTAACCAAAACAAAGACGAAGCATCAATTAGGCGACTTTTTCTTCCACTTCTTCCTCCCGTCGAAGGACCGGAGGTGCATGCTCTCCTCTCCGCGGCCCACCTATACGATCCTCCGCGTAGTGCAGAATTTTAGTCCTCATCCCTCCGCGCTACTCCTTTCTCTCCTCCTCCCGTGCTCCATCGTACCGCCGAGCGTCGAGCCCTATCCCTCCCCCTCCCTCCGTCGCCGCCGCCGCCGCCGCCGCAACCTGTACGCGTTTGGCGCCCAGGTAGCCGCATTGTCTCGGATAATGGCTAATAAATTGCGCCCCGAACGCTATGGACCACCGCGAATCGGCGAGCGATGCAAAACGTCTGTCATACAGATTGCCGGGCCCCGCTCGCGCTGTACGCGCGTGAGGATATTTCGGGGGAACTCTGGCGCGCCTCGTATCGCGAGTGTTCTCGTTTTCGGCACGTCCGGCGGATCCGGGATGGGTCCGCGGAGGCTGCGAGGACTGCGCTGGGAATTGGATTTGTCGCGTGCTGCATCGAGAGGAATAACCGTGGTTGATTTAACCGAAATCTTGGAAAATACGAGCAAATCGTTTGGTGAAATATGGATTCTCTCTATCCGTTTGGGTTGACTGATTATTTTCCGGTTAAAAAATAAATAGGTATGCAGTTAAAATTACTAAACATTTGGTTTTGGTTTTTATTTAATAACTAAATATTTGGTTCAACTTCCTACAGTGAGAACAAATTTGCTTGAGAGAAATAAACGTGCTTTTGGAGAGTCCTAAGAGCACATTTATTCGACTCGAATGAATAGCGATTTGATCGAAATAATATTGAATGAAATCAATAATATTTATATTCGTTCAGTCAATGTTCATTCTAACCGAATAAATATGCTCTTAGAGAACTATTGAAAAATACATTTATTTCGATCAAGCAAATTTTTTTCTCGGTGCAGTATTTTGGTCTCAATAACAACTCGTTTAACCAAATGTGTTTTGTCATTTTAACCAAGTTATTTTTCTCAGTACGGCTGCGCGAATTTTAAATCAGCGTAGGGTTGAACGGGGTGAGTTGGCGCAGAAAGTTGGTCCCGCACAATGAACACTCCGTGAATCGCTCGAAATTTTCACACTTTGCACCGGACGCGTCTTTTCGGCTAGATCGCACTTCTGCTGCGAAGCTCATGAAATTCCACGCTCTCGAGAAACAAATTCGCGACAAACGTTCCTCGATACATTCCTCCACCCCGTCGCGGAATCCGCGCACACACCGCGTCCACGGCGAGCGGCCCCTGTCCGAGCGGAGAAACCTCGGCGCCGCTCGCCGGACACTCTCAGCATCCGGTGATATTTCAGGCCGGGGACCGGACAACCTCTTTGGTAGGAACAAACAAATCACTAGGCGTATATTACACGCTTCTTAGGGTCGGGGCCTCGTGAAATATTGTATTTTGGCACGAGGCCCTCTCTCTCTCCGCGTGGTCCCCGGGACGAAAACTGGTGTGTGAACCAGACGTCCCGGGAGGAAGTCCGCGGGCAGCCTTGACCGTCGCCAAATAATTAACCGACGACGGTCCCGGCGGTGAGACGTTTCTGTTCTTACCTGCGCGGCGGTCACCCCGCGCGTTGCCATCTCGATCCCTCGGGGGAACGGTCAGATCGGGGACGGAGATCGGACTGGAAAATTTTCCCGTCTCCTTCGTGGATGCTGCGCGCTTCTCTCTTCCTTTTTTTCGCTCGAGACACGTGGTCGCGTTATGTCGTTTCGTCGGAGGTCGACGGAAAGTCCTCGAGTTCGACTCCGGGGATCGAAACCGGAAGCAGAAAATCGAGAGGACGTCGCGTCGCCGAAGCGCGCGATGAGTGATGGATAGTAGAAATTACCCGGTCCGGTGCGGACCGCGCGCTGTTAACGGTCGCGATATAAACGAGCTTTCACGCAGGTGACGCCGCTCTTCCACTAATCATCATCGGTTTTAGATTATTCTCAAATAATGACGCTTTCTACGCTCACTAGCGACGCGGACGCTCGCATCGCGCGATGCGTGATAAATCGACACGGCGGTGACGCAACGTCGGAACGGGCAGCGGAGACAAAAGGCACGTCCAGGTGTCGCGTCGTGATATTTTTCGGACCTTCCAATTAGAATGCCAATGGTGAATCGCGCATCCGTGATGGCTATCGTCGGATCGTCGATTTTAGGGATTTGTTGCGATCGGGATAAGACGTTTTATTTCTGTTTTTTTTTTGATAATTCGTTGAGAATAAACGTACACTGAAAAAACAGAGTGGTTCCGATTACCTGCAGTCTTCTGGCTGCTGAAGCTGTAATGTAGTCTTAAGCAACTGCAGCGCTATTGTCAGGCTACAACTGCTAGAAAACTCCGTTGATACAGAGTAAAAAAGTGGTGTTCATTTACAACATCATTTCACCGATGTGCGCCCATATCGTCGGTTTTATCACACAAGGGCGTATCTCAGTTTTGATGATTTCTCAGAGGAGAGCGATTTTAAATATTTTACGATTTTTCATTGTGAATAATTCCTGCAATTATTTTTATAGCTTGGTGATTTTTTTATGTAGCAAATAATTCTGTAGGGCTTAGAGAATTTGTTAATACAATAGTGTTTGGTACTTTAAAAGTAGTGAAAAAAAAAATAATTAAAAAGTTACGCCCTAACGTGGAAAAAATATATTGGGAATAGCAAAAATATAAAATGTTGAGGTACGCCGGATCGTGAGATAAGAATATAAGGCTTAAGCAATCTATTGGCGGTCTTAACTCAATTTTCAAATTTTCTGAGATACGCCCTTACGTGGTGATCCAAATTAGAATATGTGTGCCAGAAGTAACTAGACGACTTTTCTGGTAGTCAGCTTGACAGCTGGGAATAACAATTGTTACTACGCGTAGAATAATGTCTCGTGTTATTATTATCTAACACCAAAACTGGTCTACATGTGTCCACACCGCAGAATTTGTTTACTGTAGGAACACGATATCGCTGCTGTAACGATACGTAGTATACTCATGTGGAAATGGCTCAATGATGTAGTAGCGAAATCTTCTTAGATATACTTCAGTCTACCGCAGACTCGGTCCTTCTCTCAGTGTGCAGGGCGCATTTTAAGAGAAAACAGATGAGAACATTTCACGCTCATTCTTCTCGACGACCCAAGACTACTCATCTCCGTCCAAATTCTAACGAATCTCAAGCGTCCGCGAGCAAAGTCCCACGCGCCCGCGCGCGTCCCGTATTCAACTCGGACGTCGCTCGTCGTCTCCGCGTGCGCGCGAGGCGAAGGTCCCGAAAACTCCTCGCGGCAACGGCGGCGACGGCGGTGGCGGTGGAGAACAGGTTTGCCCCGATGGCCCCGGGTCGGCCCGTCAAAACGTATGCACGGCCGACGCAAAGCGCCGCGGCGGATTCGACGGCGACAAAGGTGTCCCAGGTGTGACCGCGACATCCCTGGAACGTCCGTCTGCTTCTCCCCCGCGCGCTCTCCGGGGCCCCTCGTCGCATATTTCGGGCTCCCAGGACCGCGCGGCGCGGCGCGGTCTCGCCAAGGCCCCGGGGAGGATCGAGTTTTTGAGCGAGTCTCTCACGGCTGGAAATATTTATGCGCTAGCCTCCCTCGTTACGCCACCCGAGCCGCATAGTTTCCGTCGCCTCGTCGTTCGCCTCTTCGTCTTCGTCGGCGGGCGCGGCGTCCTCTCGCTGTACCACAGCAGCAGCAGCAGCAGCAGCAGCAGCAGCATCAATGAAAGGATCCGCGTGAATGAACGGACAAAGCCTCCGCGCGGAGGAATACCGCTCTCACGGTTCCGTGCGGATCGGACGAGTTATCGCGGTTTCGGCGCGGTGCTCCGGGGGAATCTTCGGAGCTTTTGCCCTCGCGGGTGTCTCCGAAATTTTTGCGATTTCCCCGCGCCGCGAGGAAAGGAATCCGTGGGTCGCCGGAGTAGAGGTTTCGCGTTCGTCGAGACGCCGCGTTGATTGATATTCAGCCGCTTAATCCTCATCGTTACGAGTGTAAGTGCTTTTGATTAAAATCCCTCGGAGTTAAAACAAAAACACGATGGGCTACAGGCTATCAATGAGACGAGCCAAGACGGAAGTCCTTCGAGTCGTAAGTACGGGATTACGATTACGCGACTCGACGACACCCGAGTTACAATCGACGCTCCCCTCACCTCGTCAACACATATCGAGGTATTAGCGGTTAATGAGGAGAGGGCTCGCTCCGCTTCCCTTTTCCTTCGTTCCTCGCGCTCCTTCTCCCTTCCTCGATACGAGGACGGCTTGCGACCTCAGCGGGCGCAGGCTAATCCCGCGAGCCGTGACTAACCAGCCACCCCTGCCGCGCTCGCCACCCCGCGCTTAAACGATCCTTTGTTTTTCCCCTGTCGAGCTCATTTTCGAGACGAATGTCGGAGGGACGGGCGACCGCGGAGCGTGGGAGAGCACTCCTCTCTGGGTCGCGCCTACTCTCCCGGTGAGGACCGACCTTAAATCACACATTTTCGGCGAAAAAAAAGAAATAAAACGAAGCGCGCGCTGCCCGGAGAAACTACGAGGAGCAGTTCTGGCTAAAGTACCGATAAGATAAGGCGCGCGAGGACTGGTCCCTCCGCGGAGGACTTCGAGCTCCGCTTCTGCCGCCGCGACCGATGACATTCCGTGAGGATGTCCACCCTTTGTCGTGCCGAGGATGCAGTTTTTCGCTGGGCTCGCAACTGCGCATTATTGTTCGAACTGTGACGTCACTCGGGCTCGCACGAGTACGACGATCTTTCGCGGCAATTGTCGAGTCCTCGCGCGAGGTGGATTATACGTGGTAATTACGGCTCGGACGAAAGCGGGATTATTTTTCGAGGTGCAACCGAATAACCGAAAGGTTATTAGGAGGGATTAAGTCGAGTGACGTGCCTCGTCGATCTATCGACGGGGCCAATTAGGAGAGAAAGTCAATTATCGGAAGCCTCGTGGTGGAGCGGTATAGATCAGACGGCACAGAAGAGTTTTCATGTACCAATTACCAATTATGCAGTTGTAATTACTGTCGACTTTTGACTCGCAGCTGCGGTACAAGACGGAGTCGCTCTTAGCTTTGATTCGCTCGATTAACGCCAAATCGCGTTAATACGATACCGAAAAACGGTCCCCGCATAAATCTGCGCAATAATTGAATAAGATACGAGTATCTATTACGTCTAATCATAATTTCTGTCTCGTCTTCCGATCCGCAACTGCATTAAAGGACGAAATCGTTCTCAGCTTTAATTCACTCGATCGACGCTAAATCGCGTTGACGCTATCCAAAAAAAAAAAAACGATCCCCACATAAATCTACGCAATAATCATCCGGAATATCTATTGCGTCTAATCATAATTTCCCCGAGAACATGATATTATATCGTCACAAATCACTCGGAAGAGAGCGGTCACCCGAGGCGAAAGGCTAAATTACGGTGACGGCCCCGACGACCGCATTACGAAGCGCCGATGCAGATACCGAGAGGCGCACCGAAATCTCTCGTCCCTCCGACCCCGGGAGACCTCCCGCGTCAGATGTCGAGCACCACGAACACAAGAAGCGAGACGTAAGCTCTTCTCCGACGAACCCCTCCGATGATTGCTCGTGTAATTTAATATTAAGTTACGAGCGCGCGGGGTGATAGCGCCGGAGCCACAAATCAATTAGAGTGGGTTCGTTCCTCCGCGCGGGGTGATAGTGATAATAGTGGCGGTATACGCGGGCGCGCGCTGTAAACATCTTTACTGCCCGATAAGTGCCGCGCGCGGCACAGCGCACAGCCATTGCATTGCTCGCGGGTTCGTTCCCATTCACGTGCCGCTTATCTAGGCACCATTTTGTACGGCCGATTATTTTAATTATTGGATTACTCTCGTTATTGGTGCGCCGAGTCCTGGCCCCCCCTCCGGGAGTCGTCCCCGAGCGGAGATAGATAGCGCGTTCCTTCTCACCTCCGCGACGAGCGCGCCGCAGGTACGAGGGTAACCGAGATAAGTAACAAGGGAAAGGACACGAGGCCCGGCGCTGTATCTTTCCCTCCGCCTCCCTCGCGCGCTTCCCTCTTCTCACTTCCCTCGCCGAGTCGAGCCAACACGACGGATCGACGCGTATATAGCGGTCCTTCGATACTTTTCCCGAGCGCGCGGACCGTGGCGCCCCGTGCGCGCGTTATACGAACACGAATGCACGCGGAGAAAAAGAGTCCTCGTATCCACCCGCCGCGCGAACCCGCGCTTCGTCCTGCCCGGTCCAGAACCCCGTTTCGAGCGACCGGTTCGGACTCTCTCTCTCTCTCTCTCTCTCTCTCTCTCTCTCTCTCTCTCTCTCTCTCTCTCTCTCTCTCTCTCTCTCTCTCTCTCTCTCGCGCGCGCGCGGGCACCTCGAGACGACGATATACGACTCCTCGGCAGTCCGTAACGCAGAGCCCGTCGCGGGCCAAACGGTAACAAAATCGAAGGGAAGGCCCGACGTGGGCGTCGATAGGAGGCACCGGGAGATAACTTGATTCCGCGCGCGTCCCAGCGGCGCGCTCCTCGAGGAAGAGGACCGGCGGCGCGTACCCCGCCGGCGGCTGCGCCGGTGTCGCCGGGCAAGAGGATCATACCCAAATATAACGCGGCATTCCGGCGCAGCGTGGGGCCCGTTTGTTTCATCGTGGCTCGGCCCCCCTCTCCTCTCTCTCTCTCTCTCTCTCTCTCTTCTCGGACCTCGCGGCTCTCCTCCGCGCGCCGCGCCGTCGAGAGCTGACCTTAACTCCTAGACAACGGGACCCGGCCCTTCGGGGGGGAGGGGGGAAGAAGAGCTCCATCCTCCGGAGGCTTTCTTCATCGACGGAGGAGAGGAAATCCCATTTGGTCCCGGCCTGACGTGGCGCGCGGGGGGGACCCCCGCCGAAGTTTAGTGTTTGTTTTACCGTGACAGCTCGACCAGCTGGAGACCGACAAGTGCGTGTTAATAAAACGCACTCGATCTCTTCGTCCCGGTGCTCCGCGCAGAGACGGATACATGTATATAACGCGCGGCACATATAACGCGCATGGGAGCGTGGCTGTATCGATGTGACGGCGGTTGCCTGGCTTTTATGGGAGATCTTCTGGGCCTCGCTCTTTCTCGAGCGAGCGAGAGAGGTGCCTTCGAGAGGCCCGGGCTCCGCTCGCTCGTTTCCGGACTGCGTTGCATGTTAAGGCCCCTCTACACGTTGGCCAATGCATTGGCAAGCACGCTGGCCAATGCACATTGGCCAGCGTGTAGACGGGGCTATTGGTGATATTGGCGGCATGGCACCAGCGTTGGCGGAGCTGGGCCAAGCGTTGGCGACCGATCCGTCGTGGTGTCGGTTTTTGAAGACAGATCAAAGGCGTTGGCTTTGGAGCTGGCGGACGTTGGTGTCGCGTCCACACGTTGGCCGCATTGGCCTAGTATGTGAATAGCTGTCGCACCCGAGGCGAAATTTGTATATTCATTTTGACATTTTGAAGACACTGCTAATTTTCATTGCACTAGCAGTATGTTCGATTTAAAAGAAGTGTTCATGTCCATATTAAAATGGCACTGATTTTAATACTTCTGAGAGACTGTACGTAATTCAATTTTCAGTAGTAGCAGGATCAAGTCAGTGTTTTAGAACGCAAAATTATACTCAATTTAACACCGATGTGTTAGATGTATGCGATCTATGTAAACTCCGCAAAAGCTATAGGACTACTTTATAGGTCTGTTAAAAGAATTTAGTAATAAAATTATTTATATTTGTACGATAAGAATCAAGGATTTGTCAACAATTAAAGTGACAAATATATTATTTATTTGCCAATTTTGCGGCTTCAAATTGTTGCAGTGCAGTTGTTCATATTGGCCTGTGTCGAAATAAACTGAATTCCATGTCCTTGCCAGTGCGTTGGCCAGCGCGCTGGCCAGCGTATTGGCGGACGTATTGGCGAGCGCATTGGCCAGCGTGTAGAGGAGTTTCCAATGTCCTTGCCAGTGCATTGGCGAGCACGCTGGCCAACGCATTGGCGAGCGCATTGGCCAACGTGTAGAGGAGCCATTACGTAACGCCTTAGCTCGTCGCTGACGATTTTCGAGACGTGTGCCAGCGATGTCGAATTTAAACGGATGCGAAGTTTTGGGAATTGTTAGACTGAGAAAAAAGCTTGCCCGATCAAAAGAAACGTGTTTCTGAATAGTACTGAGAGCACGTTTATTCGATCAGAATGAATATCGATTGGGCGAATGTAAAAATTATCGATTTACACAATTAAACGTTATTTGGATCAAATCGGTATTAATTTTAATCAAATAAATGTGCTCTTAGGACTGCCAAAAGAAAACATTGACTTCGATGAAGCAAATTTTTGTCTCAGTGTATACGAATTCGCGTAGAAAATTCTTTGTGAAAATGATATATAATTTGAAAATTTCAATCAACCCTACAGTATACGTAAGATCGTCCCATCTCCTCCTCCTCCTCTCACTCCATTCTCTCTCGCTCCCTGCACTCTCCGGGAGGGTCGAAGTCGAGGAAGATAGTGAAATACAGTTTGTAATCTGGCGTAAGTTAGCGAGGGTATCCCACGGCGAAGACGAACCGTACTCCGGGTCCGGCGCGCTGTCCCGCGCGCCAACCTGCCTCCTATATACCCACGGTATATGATGCATCACCCACGTGGTGTGCCCGGTATATTAGTCACCGAGAATACCAACTGCCGGGCCAAATTGAGTCTTTGCCATAAAATAAGCCATAAAGGGAAAGGAGGGGAAATGCGTCACGGGGCGGGGGGGCGCGAGTGAGAAAGGGGAGGGAGACGGCGAGGGGGAGAGGGCGCGCGCGCGCGCGGACATTCAAATTTATGGTAATGCCTTCTTGCCCCGCACGAGGTTATCAATATTATTATTATCGTAAAGAAGAGGGAGAGATTTCATAAACCGGGGGAAATGCAATAAATAAACGCGTGTGCGCCTTCCTGCACCGTTCCCCCTCCCCCCAACCCCTATTTCTACAGCTCTCTCTCTCTCTCTCTCCCTGCGGTTGCACCGGGATGCACTCCGCCCAACTTTCAGCCGCGCAACCGCGCACCCACCATCCTCCACGCTCAACCCGACGTCGGACAACACCTATGCGGCCCGATAATATACGGGCATTTTCGCATTTAATCCCGTCATACATCACGGGAGAGCTATCAATTTATAGGGAGTAAAACATATTTTATGAATGCTCGAACAAGCGTGTAAGCTCTTACTCGTGTTCGAGAGAAACTCCCGTTTGCACCTCGCGCGCGCGCGCGCTCTCTTGCCGATCTATACGGACGTTCCCCCCGGAGAGACGCGCGTATACGGTACGCGGGATGTCAGTGCATTTGTGCAGTCCATTGTGCGCGGTGCACCGAGGGAAATCATTGCTGGTATCAAAAATATATTTCTTGAACAAAGAACACGTTTAAACATTTTTAAGAATACCGATTCTCGGTCGAAGAATGTATATTCTTGATTTGTAAGAAGACCTTCGTTGGGACAAGACGTTCTTTCTGTATGAAAAAAAAAACTCGAGCTTGTTAAATATTTTCTTGCATGGAAAAAACCGTATAGCCTTATTTTGGAATTATATCATGTTATTGATTGAGGACGATATTTTGCTTAGCACTAGCAATCATTTTTCTCAGTGTGGGTTGTCGCGCTGCGCGCGCGAAAAAACATCGTAGCGTTTACAAAGTTCGTGGTAAACTTGGGAACAAAATCAATGTATCGTTATATGATAACTACGATTTTAGTAAAAATTATAGTAAAATTTGTAGAAGTTGCAAGAGTTTCTGTAATTTTTTTTACTAAAACGAAGGTATCGTAACAACTTATTGACTTTGTCCCGAGATTTACCACAAATTTTGTAAATGATTATCTTACGAATCAAAAATGATTACGAATTACGAATCTTTTCTTTTTTTTTCAACTTTACGATTTATTTCTTTCCGTGATGCACATTCAGTTTATTTATACGCGTCGAATGAAGTCGGTTGCAATTTCTTTGATCGTAGCCGGGGAGAATCGTTGAGATATCGTCAGGGGAAAGTAATTCACTCTCGCGACGGTTTTGTCGTCCCGCGGGCGATCACCGTGATCGGCGATTTATTTTCGCGATCGCTATTGATCTCCCGAGTAATTGCAACGCGCCTCCTCTGTCCGTTTACACCTGCAGAGTGGCGTTCCCCTTTCGTTACAGGGGAAATTCCGAGAAGCTCTCGATTTATCGGCGTTACAATTTATATCGACACGAATTAAAGCCGACGGGCGAAATGACCGCAGGGCGAACGCGATACGTTGGCGCCGAACGGGGACAAAAATGATAGCGACACCGGAAACGCGCTATAGCCTCGATGCTGCAATTCCACACTGCAATTTTTTTTACGGGCTATATATCCCCAATCTAATTTTAACCCACCCCTTAATACAGTTCTTATACGACCCAGCGTTGTAAACTAATCCGCCTAATTACCGCGGCCACTCCGCCGGAGAAACGGACACGAACGCGCCGCGGTGGAGAAAACCGTCACGCGAGAATCTCGAGCGCGCGCGTAAGCAACGACTGCAAATTGGAGTACCTCCGTCCGCGCGATCGTCCCTCATATCACCGGAGGCAAAGTAGGTACCCGCGCGCGCGCCGTACGAATAAAGCGACCGGGATATACGCTCGTCGATATCTCTCAAATTCGCCGACCTCCTCGCATCCCCTTTATTGGCTCGCCGAGAAAAACAGCCGCGGCGAAAGAAAGGAGGCCCCTCGCAGCGGAGCGCAGGGCGCAGAAGCGAGAAGGACGATACCGCGCAACCAGAGTCCGGGCTCTGGCTTTTTCGTGCCGCGGAGAATTCGTGATGCATTAATGCAGCGCCGGCTGCACAGTCTCATATTTCTCGGCAAATGAAATAAGGCCGTTGTTATACAGCCGAGTCTTGTAAACTTCACTTGCTCGCATCTGCGCTCGGCGGTGCGGTATACGGCGTGTGCACCGCGGCGTGGTCCGAGGGAGAGAGAGAGAGAGAGAGGGGGGGGAGGAGATTCCGGAGAGGTATAGAATGCGCACGAGCCGCAAGGAGAAGAAGAGGCGCGCTACGTTATGACTTTATAGCACCGCGCGCTCCGAGAGGGTAGTCTTCCTTCCTCCCCCCGTTGCTCTGCTCTCTCTGTCTCTCGCATGTCGGTTTCAGCCTCCCTCCCGCTCCCCGCCGCGGGCCTCTCCTTTGTTTCAGTAGATTGTTGCGGCCCCCGAGACCTTTTGTTGCCCAATTTATAGTTGTTAGGATTTTAGTATCGACAATATAGTGGGAGAGAGAGAGAGAGAGAGAGTCGGACGCGGTGTGTGCGCCGTCGGTTTACATGCGGGCGCGAACGACGGCAGGACGCGGGGTGTGGAAGGGGTGGAGGGAGGCCCGTCCTTCGCTCTCTTCGGCGTGGCCCAGGGCGGCCCGCTATGGCTATTCGTGCGGTATATATATAGTAGGTAGGGTATATCTAATCTATAAAGGCGCCGCAATTGATTTTAATGCCGCGTATAAAACAACGACGAGAAGCTGTAAAGCTTTCCTACCCACGAGATCTTAACTGCGCGCAGTCGCGTATACACGCGTAGCCGCGCGCACGCGGATCGCGTCCCCCGCGCTAGACCCATAAAAGAGGACGAAACGCCCGTGGCTCACCCCGATGCCCCTCCGCAGAAATTCGGGTTGGGTTCGCTCTGCCGCGCGTTTTCTGTGTCTCTGGAGTTGCGTTTTTCTACCGGCCTTGCTTGCGTGCCACCGGTACGGGTTGTGCGTGTCCGGTACCGGCGGACCGAGAGGATACGGGAAGTCCGTCGAGGTGGTCCAACGATCTTCAGGGGTTGTAACGCGCGTTGGGGTGGAGCAGGGCCGTGAGGATGTGCGAGTCGGTCGTCCAATTCAATCGGGGAGGAAAGGTTAACGACTCGTGGATCCTGCGATAATGCTGATTTCAAAGTCGTGAACCGGATCGGTAAAATTAGTAAATTGTTTGAACTGATTCCGTGTCTAAAAATTGCCCGCATTCTCAAAAGTATGCGCTTGCCGCAAATGGAATTCTATTCCGGCGAAGAGAATTCTATTTGCAGCGAATAGAATTCCATTTGCGGCAAGCGCGCATTTTTGGGAGTGTGATTTTGTTTTTCTTGTGAAGTTTGAGATGCATGCGATAAAAAGTAAAACCGGTATCGAATGAAAAATCGCGCGTGCCGATCGCCGCCTCGTTTTCACCTGCGTAATAAAAAAGCGATAAAGCGATTTCTTGAAAGAAATTTATCTTCCCCCCTGTATCGATACGCGTAGCGATCCGACGAAACGACTCGCGATCCCGATGCGCGATCGCTGCGCAGAAAAAAATGCTGATGTTGGATTTACAAAACCAAAGTTGTAAATATATTCTTATAAATGCAACTAAACTCTGTGTACAATTAATCACTCGATATGTAAACTGTATTTAACCGTGCTAGTAAATTTTATATTTTTCTAGTAAATTTAATTGCCTTAATAAAATCAGTAGTAGTAATAATTGAAATTAATAAAAACAATAAAT
The DNA here is from genome assembly GCA_963678675.1 of Xiphydria camelus. Lineage (NCBI taxonomy): Eukaryota > Metazoa > Arthropoda > Insecta > Hymenoptera > Xiphydriidae > Xiphydria > Xiphydria camelus. The sequence continues at coordinate 4,528,190 of OY783201.1, forward strand.
ATTAATATTATAAGTATGATTTTCGAAATAAATCATTTTTTTGTACTGAAATTTTTGTACTGTATTTTACAGTGTTTTTCTTCGTTGCGAAATTATCATTTTTTCAGGCTCATGTTAAAAATAGTTAATTATAATTTATTGAATCAACGAATTTTTTCCATTTCAGTACAAGTCTTTACCTTTATTTTCCCAAAGTTTCATTAACATATCTCAAAAGGAAAAAAAAAATACAAATTTTGTCGTAAAAAACTAATTTTTGAAAAAGTTGTTTTGAAAAAACCTATTTATTCGTGTAATAATATATTTTTACGCTTTTGCAAATAACATATTCAAATTCCCAGGAAAATTCTACCCCTATTTCATATAATTCTCGATTAAAAAAGATTAAGCTAGAGAGAAAGAATTAGGATTGAAAAAGTGAAAACCATATTTGCACCTGTGTGCCCTCTATGTGATTAAAAGGAGGTGTGCCTTCGAAGGGACATTTTTCTCTTGCAAATTTAACATCGCCCTGAACCTATCACATAGAGTAAGCGCAGACTGTGTGTTACAATTTTCAGTTACTGTTTCCACATCAAATTTGTTCCTGCGGTTTTCCTCAAGGAAACTGATTAGCCGTTCTATAATTACGGGTAAATTAGAATTCCATCTCGCCGTTTAACGCCGTTGCAATTTCACTTCTGCCCTCTTACTCTCTTCCCCGATCGTATTCGCCACCTCATCCTCCTCTTCCTCGTTCTCCTTCTCCTCTCCGCCCGTACATACTCACACGCGGTACGTATTCCACTGATAGCTCCCCGCTCGCTCGGCCGTAATTCTTCCTTTCTGGGTGCGACGTGGCTGTAAGTACTCGCCATCAGCGTGACGAATCGTCGAACAAAATACACGCGGCGAACGAAACTCGAGCGCGCAGTTCGCCTCGGCGCGATTCTCCGCGCGCGCAGTCCGAGATGCATGTATTATATACGAGTGCTTCGGGCGCGGCGGGTAGCGTTTCGTCCTCCACGGCGAAGAGGGAGTCTCTCGGCGATGGTCCATTGTTCCGCGGGAGTCGCATTTTCGCGTCGAACGACTCCACCCCCGTCGGCGAGTCGCATTGTGCGGCGGCGGGCGCCGAAATGAACCTCTCGTTATGGAACTTCGCGACGAGCGACGCGGTGCGTCCGACCGCCGCTTCCGCGTTTCTCGGGCGCGCGGCGTTACGTGAGAAAATTTGGCAATGGGCGAATAAAGGGAGCCCGGCCTCCCCCCGCCGGCCCGCACTCGCTGAATTTCGTTTACGGAACGGCGGCGGGGACGTATTAATTACGGATTTTTTCTGCCGCGGGGGAACACAATGATGAGAAAGAGAAAATATTCCCAAAATTTCCCTCTGGAGGAAAAGGGGACGCGGGAAATTTCGGACGCGACAGCGCGAGAAGGCGAAACGAAACGAAACGAAAGTATAACGAAAACTCGTACGACCGTGTGTAATAGTCTCCTTTTTTTTAATATAATATGAATTCGTAATGGTAGTAGACAATAATAATATAATATTGTGATATCGATATTTAATAATAATAGATATATTTATCTATATTCACATTCAGAACTATGTACAGTGTAATTTAATTTACAATTGAATTCATATACGAATAACCAAATAGAAACTATCGGATATAATTCCTATATTACTATTATGTAATATTCACAACAAATAGCTTTGTAGTAATGGGGGGGATCAAGGGTGGAGGGTGGGGGATATAGTACGTGATTCGTGATTTCTTTATTTTCCATCCCATCCGAGGGTGGATCGTGGTGACACCTTACGTCGTCGTATACCTCGCAACTCTCTCTCTCTCTCTCTCTCTCTCTCTCTCTCTCTCTCTCTCTCTCTCTCTCTCTCTCTCTCTCTCTCTCTCTCTCTCTCCCCCTCTCTCTCTCTCTCTCGCTCGTTCGCTCGCTCGGCTCTTCTCCGATAAAATATTTACAAGGACACGTTACGCGTTACGTTATCCTCCCCGCATAACGCGCGTTCAACGAATGCACAAGCACCGATCGCCTTCCTTCGTTATTCTTTCCTTTTTTTTTTTCACCAGAGCACACCGATATTTTTTTTCTTTCTCCCGTGTATCACAGATATAAATAAATGTATCTTTACAAAACAATGTACAATTTTTTTTTCCCTTTATTCCCACTCGATTTTTATAGATATCCGTTAACGTCGTCTCGTTAATTCGTCATTATAGCCAAAGTACAAAATGGTACGATTTCGAATCCCCGCGTCGCGCGATTTCTCTCGCTCCTTCCTCGCGCCCGTTCTCTCTTTCTCTCTTTCTGTGATGCTCGGTTACGGGAGGGACGATGCGTGCCATATATATATAAAAAATATCAACAATATCTCGATCGCCGCGCGGTGCGCGTCCATTACGTCACCTATCGCGCGCGAGTTTCGTGGTACGGGACGCGCGGCGCGCGTAATCGATCCTCGGCGTCGTTGCAGCCCCGCTACGCGTGCTTTGCGCCTCGCCTCGCCGCGCCGGGAGCGCGCGATTCCCGCGCGGGAACGTACGATCGATCGGGGGGGTTGGTTTCCTTCGATACTCTCGCGCGCGGGAAACGCATCGACGTAACTTCGGCAGCTTCTCTCCGCCGTTCGACGGCGCTATCGACTGCGGCCATACGTATACCGTACACGACCACCCTTAAATTTCGTTCGACGAACAGAGCAACGGGTGGAATGTACGGATAGCGTCGTCGTCGAAGCGAGAGTGCGCGGGGCGCGACCGTGCGTGGATCACGAAACGTTTCTCCTAATTGATTTATTTATAAATTTTCCATACACGCGCGCGCGCACGCGCGCCTCACCGCTTAATCGCCTTCATATATATATATATATATTTATTTATTCATTTATATATATTTCTATATTTATCCATATTTATATTTATAGCGTGTATACTCTGCGGCGCCGCGAGGGCCCCCTCGATAACGTTATACTTTACGGTACACCTTAAACGCTACGTTATCTAGAATATGTTAATATTTCATTGCGATAATTAATTAATGGTAGTGTAATGATAATAGTCGTAGCATTTATATGTATAACCTATATAACAGGTAGGTAGTTAAGGTGGCGGTGCTTCATTCTCGCGATTCTCTCCCTCTCGTTCTTTCGTTCTCACGTTCTCGCTCACTCGTTCTCTCTCTTTCTCTCTCTCTCTCTCTCTCTCTCTCTCTCTCACGCACGCTCTCTTTCGCGTCCTTTCTCTCCGCCCTTCATTCGCTCTCACTTTTGCCCTCAGAGCGAGCAGCCCCGAGAGAAATACAAGCTCGAGAATGCGCGACGGCAGGTATTATACAGAGGATGTCGAGTTTATATTCCTCGCGATCGTCCCGCAGTTAATTGTATACGGTGCTATTTGCACGTTGCCCGTGGGTTTTGCGTCTGATACGGAGAAACGGTTATATCGGTGAGAAAGGAAGAACAAAGTTTCCACCTCATTTTTCCCTCTTCTTGGGAGGAACGGCGTCCTGTGATTGCAACGATTCCCTCCGTGGCATTGGTGGTCGACTCGAAAATCACGCCTTGCTTCCGGTTCGGTTTACAGGTCCGACAGCGGTCCAGCATCTAATCTGGTCCAGCGTTCGAAGCCGTCGTCGGAGATTCCGAGGGCTCAAGGCGGTGGATCACCGGTGAGTACAGAGTGCAGTGTTATACAGTAGTAAAAGCATCCCTTGGATCCTCCGCTTTTTTCGGGACCACTCTCTTCAGAGCTCTCCCTCTTGATTTTCTCGTCTTCCACTTTCTCCGCGTCTCTCGCCCCTCACCTCGCACGTTCTCGGACCCTCGAATGCAACATTTCCCGGCGACGACTCTTCTCGCGGAGCCGGCGCGCGGACGGGGGGGTTCGAAACGATTTATACGGATTTTCACTCTCCCACCCCCTCTCACTCCACCTCTCCTAGATACGACGCGTCTTATAAATCCCAGAACCTCGGCGCGTATATATATATTTACAGTCCGGTCTCTGGCGTCGCGTACTTCCTCCCTTTCGTTTCTCTCCTTCCTCGTGGTCGGGGCGCGCGCGCGCGCGCGGTGGCGGCATCCTGCAACAGAAAATGGAAAGGGTGTAAGGTTAGTGCCGCCATGTTCCTTCGTTGGCCCCGCGCGAAGCACCGGGGGCCGTGCGGGCGTATAATCGTAAATACGCGGTTATTCGACGCGGGGGTTGGAAGGTGCTGGCGGTGGGGTGTCCCCGCCATGGGCATGTTCACCCTGGCGACGAAGGTGCACGCGTGGAGCGCTTGCGCTCGCGCCGAGAGTGGCTGGTACGTCCCTCGTATAGTCGGCACCGCGTGTACTCATGCGTATCGATGTGAGATCAGGTTGATTTAGGTTGGGTGCAGAACTCTTGCGCACCTTTGCGGCGGAAAAGTTCTATATATTTTGTATATAATCGATATGTGGTTTTGGTCATATATGGATTATATATGTGATTTCAGTAGCAACTATATAAGGACCATACGTGTACAGATTTTTGAATGTTTATATATAATCCATATATAGTCCTTATATATTTGGTTAATATAAAAATCACATATAATCCACATATGATCAAAACTACGTATGGATTAGGTATATAAAAAATATATAGAATTTTTCCGCCTGGGAAATGTCTTTTACTACTGATTCGAAAAATTTAGACAAAATTATTTACCCCGTATTTTTTCATTTTTCAAATTCAACCTTGAGCTGGAAAACGACATAGAAGTGCAGCTCCGTCAGCACATTGTAGGCCTATCTCTCTCGCACTCATTGCTTGACACAAGAGAGAGTGCCTCTCTTTTGCCTCTCGATGACGTCGCAACGTTGTAGAGAAAAATGCGTTTATAACTCTGCGAATGATTATTTGTCTGGATATTTTTTTCTTCGTGCGATATCAAATATCTGTACAGATTACAAATTGAATTTAAAAAATATGACTTTTTTTTTAATGAGAAGACATAATTTATGCAGGTACATCAACGACATCGCCGCGTAGCTGGCGAGCAGAACAAAGCGCGCATAAGGGTCGTGAGAAGAAAAATGACGTTCGTACTTCTATTACACCCTATAGCGCGACGGAATGTCTCGCGCTCCGCATTTCGCACCCCTTTTAGATATCCGTCCGCGCGACCAACGCGTTCTACCGTTAAAATAGTAATTAATTCCAAACGTCGTCTCCCGACACGATTTGGAGAGTCGCTCGCGTCCGACGTATACGCGCGATATACCCGCGCTCGCGCCGCAGGTATGTAGGTGCACCCACTTACGAGCACGGAGTGATCGACGATTCGCGATTATGCGCCCGGCGCAAAGTCGTTCGGACCGGTTCGCCGGCGACGCGAGCTTTGTTGCCGGGAGTGGCAGAGGAGGAGGATGCGAGGGGCCAGCGAGAGGTTCGTGGAGAAGGAGTGGGGTCTGCTCCGGCACACAGGTAAGAGTTTGTAACTCGTAAACGCTTGTTACCGGTACACTTACGTCGGAGCGCCGGAGCCGTTACCGCGCGCGTTTTGCCGAGATACTACGCGCGTCCGACGCGACGGTCGCCGCGCGCCGGTTGAGGCTGCTCCGTCTATGCGTACGCGTCCACCTCGATCGTATCGAGAGTCGTAATAATCGCCCGCGCTCCCGCGGGCGGTCGGGTATACGCGCGCGTTTGGTGTCCTTGGCGCGGAATCGAGATACCTACGTCGGGAATTCGCGCGGCGGATCCGGATACCGCCAGGCGTGCCAGTGGGTTAATCGCGATAGAATCGTAGGCCCGGGATACGCCGATGACGCGAATCGAAAAGTTTAACGCGAGTCGTATTCGGCGGAGGGAATAATGCGACGTTTTTCTTGTATTGGCGCTGACGTCGAGCGCAGATCGTACTGCGGATTCCTTTTGGTATCTACGCTGATAAAAAAAATGCGCATTGTAAACAAAATTTGTACAAATTTCATACAATTGCATGTAAAGCTTTCATTCAATACGTGATTATACAAATTAATAGACTCTGTTATGAAATTTATAAGGACAATTTCATGAGAAAATATATTACCTTTCATAATTACGGAATACGTTAATTTTCATAATCATGTACACATTGGACAAAAGGTTTACGTAAAAGAATAATAAAAATATATTACAAATTTGTTTACAGTGCCGTTGAATCAACCTAATAGATAATGCCAACTGACTCTCCTCTGGTTGACTCGAATGATATTTTTATCGAATCGATCATCCCTTCGTCAATTCGATTAAAATATCATTCGAGTCAACCAAAGGAGAGTCAGTTGGCAACATTTGGTTGACTCGACTGCATTTTTTTAATCAGTGTACATATCGGCGATAATGAAGAAACGATCGGATCAGATTTAACGTTGCTTCGACTTTTCATCATTCGCATTAAATGATTGATATAATTCAAGAGGATGGAATTTCTCATTTATCTCTCGATTCTTATTACGAATCCGCAAATATTTCCTCCCTCGATAGACGTCCCATAAATATAGGTACACTCGCCATTGTATGAGTTACATACGCTCGGTCAATTTGACGCTCAACTCGCGCGCCTATCGACGGCAATTTCGAGGTGACGCGAGGAACGGGCTTGTTTACACGAGAAAGCAGTTTTTCGATTGGGAAGCGTGCACCGGGTATAAATGCTCCTCGGCGCGTCCTTTGGAGAATCGATTGCGCTAACGCGGTTCTTATCTCCCGTGAAATATCTAATCGACGCCGCCGGCGTTTCGAGAATCGCTATCTCGCGCCTGTTAGCGCGAAGCGCCCACGGGGGGAGAGGGAGAGCCGCAGGCGGTGGAAGGATGGTGGTCGAGGCGAGGCGGGGGGGGGGGGGGGGGCGCGATTTTTCGCGGAGATAAATCGGAAGGACGATATCCGCGGCGCTCGTCGCAGGTTTTGCTTTAAGGGAAAGTGAGGCAAAATTCCCGCGAGCGTTTCGAAGGCGTTTATGCAGATTAAATCGGACGTTAAGCGTTGCGTAATTCTAATGTTGTACACCGAGGAAAATAATTTGCCGATCCAAGTAACCGTCGACGTGAATAGTGCCAGGAACATTTTTATTTCAGACAAGTGTATGTTCATTGAACTGAACGAATCTATGTTTGATTCGAATAACATGTACTCTCGATTCAACGACGATATGTTTGACTTAAGTGAATGTTCTTGACACTGTTTATGTCGATACGGAGGAAAGAAACTGCACGAATTACAGTTTGATTGGAATAAATTACGATTTCGCGCCCATGAAGCTGTACAGAATTATACAGTAAATCTCTTATTATCGGAAACCGATAGAAATTCCTATCCAAACAGACATTATATCTGGTTAAACTGGTATAGTAAATAGAAATATGTCCTCTATACAAATTCTTGAAAATGAACTCGAGTCTCAGCGCTGCTGGATGAAATGGTAAAAATTGTCAGTTTCTTTTTTTCCGCGAATGATTACACGAATCGAAAGATTATTTATCTCGGTGTACCTACACTGAGAGAAAAAATTGCTGGTGCCGACAAAATGTTTTCTTCAATCAAAAACGTGATATAATTCCAGGTTCAAATCATGGTTTTAATCGTGCAAAAAAAATGTTCAATTGGCTCGAATAATTTTTTACCTTTTTTCACGCAGGAAGAATGTTTTATACCAACGAAGGTACTCTCGAGTCGAGAATATTACATTCTTCGATCAAGAATCTATATTTTTTAAAAATGTCAAGATCACATGTTCTTCATTCAAGAAATATCTGTTTGATACTACCATTTATTTTCCTAAGTGAACCGTGAATGAAGCATATATTTATAATTTTATAGATGAAAGATTATTAAGGTGTTTCGCGCGAGAAACCACGAATACGTAGAAAAATACGCTATAAAAAAATCATCGCTAGTACTTCGCCTGTTACCAATCATTTTTCCATACGCGCCTTTAAATTATCGCACCGTGTACAACACCGCATTAAACCAGACGACCGCCGTTCACCATATCTTTCTCCGCATCATTATTCGCCTCGCGAAATCTCTCCTCGCGAATAAAGCGGAACCGTCGTACCTCGACACACGTGCCCACCTGATTAAAATCATCCGGCGCGACATCACACGCGAGAGAAGAACAGTTACGCACCTGCGCGACGTTCTGTCGCGACGAACGAAGACGCACACGCGCGGAGATCTCTCTCGAAGCGAGGCGCACACCTCGGCGGACTCTCTAAGCGCGTCGATTTAACACGCGGATCAATTAATCCGACGGCCTTCCATCGTTTTATGCCGCGGGACCGTTAAGGCGTGTGTACACTCGTTGGCCATAGGCGGTATACCCACCGCAGCCGCGGTGTGCGTTCGACTTTATCTCGTCCGATTGGACCGCGGCGAGTCCGAGATACGAGTATCTCGGCACACGTATGCGAGGTACAAATTGGTCCTTTTTCCCGCATATACGATTGTGGCGTCGAACGCTCTGGCACGCGCTTATGCGCGCGTATAAAAATCGAATCGTTATGTAAAGCTACAGCGCGTGTGCGCCCCTATACGCAGTATTATACAAAGCGTGTACGAAGTGTCTTGTATTATGTTAATGGGGCACACACGTGAATCTTGCGCTCTCGCCTCGCGAGAGATCGCGATCGATCTCTCTCCCCCGAGCGAGAGAAGCCTTCGCGGATCGTCGTTTCCGTTCGACGGGGCGGAGAGAGGCGGGAGAGCTGAGGGCACATGCACGCGAGTCTCGCTCCGACAATCGTTCCTCCGCGTGTTTATCCGCGCCGCTGAATATCAATTCGCGCGTCTAGGTACCGACCGCCGCATATATTTCCGCGTTATGAAGGAGCGGACGAACGGGAGGAGACGGAAGCGACAAAGGCTCGCCTCCGCGCGACCGTTCGTCCTTGGAATATTCATTGAGGCGGGTCCATGAATGGCTGGACCAACGTCCGGTTGTTCGGGATTTTGTCGCGCGTTAGAAAGTTGCGAACGCCCGCGCGTCGCGATAACGAGATTTCCGCGGCGGGAGAAATGACCTCGGGATTTTTTGCCGGTGCTGTTTCGATCGCGAAACGCGTTTATGCGTGAGAGTGCGATGTTAAATTTGAAAAATGATCGATTCGGTTGCGTACAAAAAAATAATTATAGGTATATATATTTCTTCGAGTCAACGGATAAATATTGGGACGGTACACTGTCAAAAATTCTGCGATGTGGACCTGTATAGACCGCTTTTGGTGTTGGATAACAATGGCATGAGACTGAATGACACCAGATGTGGTGTACACCGGTGAAATGGTGTTAAGAATTAACACCACTTTTTTTTACTGTGTATACGCACCTCGGGTCATTGGAAGTAGCGGCACAAGTGTGATTTTTCCTGGCGGTATTTCGATTGTGCGACGCATTGGTCCGGAAGAATGCAACGTTAAATTTGAAGAGATCAATTCGGTTGCGTAAAAATTGTATACATATTTTTTTCGAGTTATCTGACAAATATTCATGACGATATATACACTTCCGGTCATCAGAAGTAGCGGCAAATGTAGCTTTTCCTGGCGGTATTTCGATCGTGCGACGCATTTATGCGGGAGGATGTAACGTTAAATTTGAAAAACGGATCGATTCGGTTGTAAAAAAATTACCATCCTTTTTTCGAGTCACTTGACAAATATTTGCGACGATATATACACCCTGGGTCATCGGAAGTAGCGGCAAATGCGGCGGGGCTGTGGTATCGACAGCCGCTCCGACCCAAACTAAAAGTGTATCGCGTAGGTGTAGGGTTTCCCAGGGGTTGACGAACTCGTCGATCCTATTTTTCGCGTGCGAAAGGAAATTGCGAAAGAGCGGATCTCCTTCCGTCTTCCTCCCCGAGAGCAAAGAAAGACACCCGCGCAAGAGTGCATCGAACGCCACCGAGGAGTCGCTATAGGTACGCGTTTTACGGTAAATTTCGCCGCGGAAACGTGTATCGCTTTTCGTTCGCACCCCCGTCATCCGTCATATCGCGTGCACTTTGCCGTTAGATACAAAACTCGGCCGGTTGTGATTTATTCGTATTTAATCGTTATTTATCACGGCCCGAGGGCCCGCGTTGACGTTTGCGCGTGCCATGGGAAAAATATAAGCGTCGCGCTCAACTGTACGGTTTTAATACGAATCGCCATGTAACGCGTATATCGCATAAATATACTCTAAAAGCGAGAGAACCGCCCGAGCGTGGCCACGGCGCCGCGGTATTATTCATTCCGCGGGGAAAAGTCGGTCAATCAAATTCCAGCGCGCGGATACGTCAAAATCATTGCTTTCGTGATATTTTTGTTCGCGGTCGAAGGAGTAATCATTTTATGCCATCATTTCGAGTGTTACCCTATTTTTAAACGTGTCATATCTCTCTTCTCTCCTCCGATCAACTTACCACTGGGAGCCGGTATTACATAATAAATCGCACAGATAAATTGTCGCGCCGATTAGACGAAGAGGACGCGATTATCGTGACGCTGTATCTCGACGTTCTCGGTCGTGACGTTCGCTAGTCGACTCGGGAATCACTCGATCGACTGTAGAAACGTTCACTGTGAAATATCTGAGGCGCGCAACCTTCAGGAATTGCCTCGTATTCCGGGACGTCGGATCGTCGCACGATCCACACTGGCTGTATTGAGAGAAATAATTGCTGGTGCCAAACAAACATTTGTTTCAATCAAAAATATGATATAATTCCAGAATCAAGTCATGGTTTTCTTCGTGTACAAAAATATTTGATAGCCCAGGTGGAAAATTTCTTTATGATCCATATGTGGTCTTGGTCATATATGGATTATAGGTATATGATTTTCATATTAATCATATACAGGCTATATATGGATTATACAATCGTTCAAAAATCTATTGTATAGGCCTTATATAGTTAATATAGGAGTCATATATAATCCACATATAACCAAAATCACATATGGATCATATGAAAAATATATAGAATTTTTCCGCCTGGGAAGCTTGAGTAAATGTTTTTCTTTCAATCTGGAAGAATTTCTTGTCCCAACGCAGATACACCCAGAGAAAAATTTATTTCAATACGAACCTATATAGCAGAAACATTTATTCGCGATGAATAAGGAATGTATTTACAATGAGCAAACAGAAGTTTGAAGTCCTGCGATGTTCTCGAATATTTATTTCATTCAAATAATTCTTCGTTCGATATGAAAAAAATGTCTATTTGTGACTAATATAATAAACTTTCTAGTAGATTCATATTCAAATAAACTTTTCTCTGAGTGTATTCGTAAATTAAAAATATATATTCTACGAATTTTTGTATTTTTTAAAATTGTTAAGATCACATGTTCTTCATTCAAGAAATATTTCTTTAATACTAGCAATTATTTCTATCAATGTACGTAAAATATTCCCGAAAAAAGACGAGTTGGAAATACATCAGCCGGCCTGAGAGATATGCAGCCCGAAAGAGGAAGGATCAACGAAGAACCTTCACGGCATGCTTTCGCGGTCCCGTTCAAATTTATCAACGGAAACCCCGACACCTCGGTTTCGAAAACAAAGCACCTGCCTCCCTCCATCGAAGGTCTCTAGGTATGCCGCGCGGTTATACGTATGCGGGACGACGAAGGACCTCTCCACTTTCACGCGTGATGGCTTTTCCTTTTAAGGCGCGTCCTGACTGAGTCGACAGTGTCGATCGACACTGTCGATCGACACTTTCGACTAGAATTTGTCGACTGGATTTTGTCGACCGGCATGTCGACTGGTTTGTCGGTAAACATCAAAGGGTAGTCGAGTCGACGGGTCTACAAGGCCCGACCCTCCGGAGGTATATTCCGACCCTCTCGGCGTAAACAGGCCCCCGGTTGGATTGGTCTTTCCGGACGGTCATCTATTGAATTCGTCGTTCTCTCCTTTACAAGACAGATTTAGTATTCCACGCATAGCGGTATCGATTAAAATTTTCGGGGAATGTGCGGGACTGCAAGCGCATTTGCCGCTTTCGCCGAAATATATCGTTTGCTAGTGAGGTATTCAGATCGCGGTGCTATCGAACGGTACGAACCGATATTCTGAATTCCGTCTATCGTGCGACGGAACACGAATAAAAAAATAAGCATTCAAGCATGAGCCAAGTAATTTAGCGTCTACACGAAGCGAACAGTTTGGGGCGGCCTTTGAGCATCGCCAAAAACCGTACGCCGTACGCCGACCGTCATCGCACCGCTGCCGAAACAACCGCTCGCCTTGCCGAACCCTCTGCGTTCGACTCGACTACCTTTGATGTTTACCGACAACTTGTGGAAAACCAGTCGACATGTCGATCGACAAAATATGTCGATCGACCAAGTCGACTGCCGCGTCCTGACTGAGTCGACAGTGTCGATCGACAGTGTCGATCGACAATGTCGACTCAGTGAGGACGCGGTTTTCGATGTTCTGGTCGACAGTGTCGATCGACAGTGTCGATCGACACTGTCGACTCAGTCAGGACGCGCCTTTAGAATTTCACCTGCCCCGTCGACCCTGAAATTCGAGCGGTCTTCCCCGTGGCCGCGCTACGTCTCAATCTCTAGAACCTCTCGCCTCGACGACGACGGAGAGAGAGGGGAGAGAGAGAGGGGGCGGGAAGGTGTGAAGGAGAGGACATCGGTCCTCGCAAAAAGTTCGCGCGGGAAGGATATCGAGCGAGATTTGCGCGCGTCGACCACGTCGGAAATAGTTTCTATCAATTTTTTCAACAAGACGTATTTTTTGCAGCTCGAAATCTGAAGGAAATCGTCTGAAATTCACATTTTCGCGGAATTCTTGATATACACCGAGAAAAAAAATTGTTCATACCAGAAAAACATGTTTCGAATCAAAAACGTATGGTCTTAAAAATTCTTAAAAATATAAATTCTCAGTGGAAGAGTATTCTTTTAATCTGAATCAGTGAAAATCAGTGAAAAGTCACTGAAATCCAGCGAACAGGTTACCGAAATTACAAGAACCTTATATCCACTGGATTTCAGTGCCCGTACACTGATTCTCAATTACTTTTACTGATTCAGATCAAGTGAATGTATATATTATTGATTCAAGAAAACCTTCGTTGGGACAAGAAATTCTTCCAGCGTGAAAAAAACAATTACTCGAACCCGTTAAATATTTTCTTCCACGAAGAAAACCATGGTTTGATCCTAGAATTATATCATGTTTCTTATTGAAGAAAACATTTTTTCGGTATAACGGCAATTATGTCGGTCAGTGTAGAAATAACGAATAAGTCACATAAAATACCATTGGAAATTGCGTCGTTATACGATTCCCGCTTAATCGAATTAGGTATCATCCACACATGCTCCCCACGAACCGAAGCTTCCATCCCGCCGAGCGCAGAACCACCTCGACGAAACGAGGACTCCGCGCGATCCCCCGCGAGTTTTATATGCAGATTCCGCCCGAAGAGCCGCGCCGCGTAAATATAGCAAGGTGTGAGACCCAGAGTCCGCGCGAGGTCGCCCGATGGGCCCCCCTAATGGCAATTAAATATCCCCGCGCTAATTGGCAATTACCACGGCGTCGAGGCTCACTTTTTCAGCCTACCAGGTAGCCGCTGTGGCAGCTCCTCTCCGCCTGCAGTTACGCGCACCCGTGAGCCAGGAGCGATCGCTCCGCTCGCCACGGTATCATTGGGGTTGTGTGTGCGCGCGCGCGCGGGGCAGAAGAGAGCGGCGCGGCCGCGCGGGAGAAGTCGGGTTTTGGCCTGGGTTATACGGTCGAGTGGTGTAGGTATACCTAAGTGGTATTATAAGCGTTAGCCACGGGATATGGCGAGGGCCTATACTAGCCGCGCGGCGAGAGCCAACCCCGAGGCGAGGAGCCAAGGCGAGGCGAGGTGACGACAGCGAAAACTAGTTTATTTGGGACGCGGCTATAAATTAGGATCAGATCGCCACCAGATAAGGACATCCCGCTAACACCCGGGCCCCGAACGACGTCTCGACGCACCCAGCGTCGCCTCTCCGCCCCCCTTCCACCGCCGCGCCGCTCCGTCCGACTGCTCCGGAGCGGTCGCCCGTGCCCTCATCGCCGTGGCCGCGCGCGTTTTTCGCCTGTTATCCGAAATGCCGCGTTCCTGCGTCTTTCCGCGCTCCCTGCGCGTCGCCGCAGCCCGCGAAATTTCGCGACTCGGGCGGGCATCGCAGCGAAGAGCCGGCGCGGTGATTATACGTTTCGATGGGGTTCGGGGGAGAGGAAGGTTGGGTCGGTTTTCGCGGGAAATGTATGCAGCGGAATCGCGTGGATTTCGCGAAGAGGAGAGAAAGTGGGCCGAGAATTGTGATTTTTTTGATGGGTGAAAAAAGACGTCCGACGGTCAAATGAAAATGAAATTGAAGCGAAGACAAAATGAGGAAAGTCTCAGTCGATATTATCATTTACCTGGTCTAAATTAAAGCCTGGGATTCAGGGAAACCAGTTTTGTACCACTTCCCGTGCTCCAAACTGTCCATTCATGGGAAGATCGAAGAAGAAGATCGCGCTCCCAGTCGACCTGCCGGCTCTCGGATCGGTCACCAGCGCGACAACCTGAGGTGTGTCCGCGCACGAAAGACAGCGAGGGAAAGAGCGCGAGAGGGATCGACGCTTACGGGCGGGCGGACGAGCGAGTAGAGCGTGTGGACCGAAGAAACGCCGATAGATGGAGAGAGAAAGAGAGCGAGAAACGGGCAAGAGCAGGTTCGCGGGAGAGGGACGGAGCGAGCCAGTGGTGATTCCATTCACTGATTGAAATCTCCGTCCATTTATCACTGTCAAGGAGGTGGCGATAGCCTCTCTCCGCAGACTGCCCACACGCTACTCAATACCCAATGCTATTATTATTTCGACGCGGGCTCGACTAACGACCAATCAACTCGCCGGATATTAATTCCTTATCGATTGTCCTAAGGTGTCCGCGGCTGCGGGAGACCCGTACGAAAGGAGCGAGGCGATCGAGAGAGGAAAGGGAGCGGGGGAAGGAGAGAGAGAGGAGAGAAGATCGTGATCGGCACTGGCGATTATACCGTTGTGCGCCGGTTGACCTATCCCCGCGCGTGATCTCGTTCTCTTCGGGTGAAACCGCACGGCGCGACGTCACGTAACGAATCGCGCTCTTCCACGCGCGTTCGGCACGCAATCCTCGCGTTGACTCGAACCGTGATCGTTATCCGCGAGGTATCGATTACTCCGCCATTAGTTTTATCGGCTCCCTTCGATAGGCCTGATAGCGCGCGACGGTAGAACGGTGAGTTTCGATGAGCGCCGGTGAAGTACGCGAGCGTACGTCTGTTCGTTTGCCGGTAGAGGTAGTCGCGGCAGAAGCGGGCATACCGATCGCGAGGTACCTACATGCGAGTCGGATGCTTCTACGCGATCGAGAACTTCGTCGATAAATAGAGAAATGAGGAGACGAGCTTCGACGTTTCGTTCGATACTTGGATTTTAGACAAGACGAGACGATTCGTCCCTTTATTAAATGAAAATGAAAATCGGCAAAACTAACCTTAAACGGACGCGTGACACAGCCCTTCCCGGTTTCCCTGGCAGCCCTTTAAACCGGCGAGACGAATCCGCTGCCCATCGACTGCGACCTGAAACAAGATCGATCGTCCGGGTCAATCGCTTCCTTCTAGAGATCCAAAACTGTCGTCAGTCCCAATGAGGAAAAAGAAGAAGAAGAAGAAGAAGCGTTTATTTATGGCTCTGAGATACAGGCATCTCCTAAGAGCTCCTAAATGCAATTATGTAATAATATTTATAAAAATAATAGCAGTAGTAATAATAATAGCGCTGATGATGGTAGAGGTAGATGCGGTAAAGAAACTTTAAACTAATGATATATGGAGATAGTAAAAGAACTTAAAGATAGTAAAAGAACTTAAAAGAAACTACAGATATAAAAGGAAGAAAAAATGGAAGTAAAACTAGCAGAAGTAAAAATAAAGTGCGCAGCAACTAGTAAGAGATAAAATTAAAGTACCCCTTATGCGTAATAAAAGGAGTAAAAGTAACTGCTAAAAGTAAAGCACGCAGAAAGCCGTGGAAGAAATAAAAGAGAGACATTCGAAAGCGAGCAAGAGTAGAAACACGTAGTAAATGGTAAAAGAGCTAAATGGTAAAAGAGAAGTTGAAAAGCTAAGGTGTGTGCTCACCCCTTGTAGAAGGGCTTGAAAGCCGTGGTGCTCTCCGTAGGCGGCAGACTCGCGGTCGTCTGCTGGTGCAGCAAGGAGTTTTGCGCGATAGCGGCGAATTCCTTGTGCGGCGAGTTCTGCAGGCGCGAGCTGAAGCCGTTGTTGCTCGCCGATCCGGAACTCGAGGAGAGGTACCCGGCCGCGTGGTTTCCGGCGGCACCGTAGTGCGTCGAGTTGTTGTTATTCGCGGCGTTGCCGTTACTGTTGTTGCCACCAGGGATGTATCCCCCAGGAGGGCCCTGGATCACTCCGTTGGGGGTGGCTACTTTCATGTTGGGAGGCGTTTGGGGCGGCGTATCCGTCCCAACCTCTGGAAACCCCGCCGCCGCCGAGGAGGCGTTCGACGACGAGCCGGAGGAGTTGGGGTTGTAGTGGAGCTGGCCACCGGAGGAGGAGGACAAGAAGCCGCCGTAGCGGGTGGACGCGCCCGAGTAGGGAGCGGTCGCCGCGGCGGACGGGCTCATGGAGGCGGAGGAGGGGAGGGCGAAGGAGCCGAGACTTCCACCCCCGGAGCCGAGCCAGGGTTGCTGGGAGTGATGATGAGCGGTTTGACCGCCTAGGTGATGCTGTTGCTGGCCGTAATGCTGCTGGTGATGGAGGTACTGTTGGTGGTGGGGGTGAGAGGGCGGGGGTGGGGTCTTGCAGGCCGCCGTATCGGCTAGGGACCAAATCTTTGGCTTCGTGGCTGGTATCGGCACACCGCCCGCGCTGCAGTCGGACTTGATGCCTTCGTCCTTGAGGTGATCCTCGGCGCCGTAGCCCTGGTGATGGTGGTGATGCTGCATGGAGTGGTGAAAGGGATGCTCGCCTCTCCTCGGGTCTTCCTCCAGGTCAAGGTCGTCCTCGTCCTCCAGGTCCTTTTCGTGCTGGAGGTGCTCCGCCTTCACGTGCCGCATGGGCTCTGCGAACAAAGTCGGTCGCTGGTCGTCAGATTATTTACACGAGGAGTGTCGTGGCTGATGCGGTGGGGTTCTCTTTCGGGTGATGAATAATGTGCAAGTGTGCATTCGAGGAGACCACGAGCGGAAGTATGTCCCGCGAAGGGAATGTAAACGTTGTATGGGTTCGAATAATTCGTCGTGTCCAACGTGTGTCTAGATGATAGGAGAATGAGAAGATTGAGGGAGAACGAGTCTTTCGATATCCAGGTCAGGGTGCAGAAGCGGGCGTGAGACAGGTACTAGAGTAGAGGGCGGTGTATACGATCTTTGTTCCGGGGAATAGCGAGTCGTATACAATCATAGAGAAAGACACGCCGCTCGCGAAACTTGCGTGTGCAATTCTCGCAATCAGTCTCGCTCGATTGGGTGCGTGTCCGTACCCCGGGGCCATTCGAGAGCTCGAGACGTGTCTCGTTTATTTTTACGAATCGAAAATAGTACATTTCACAATCGCGTATTAATATCGTCTCGCCTGTGAACGAGGTGACCCCGTGGCGTCGGGATAAATCCCGCATAGCCCACGAGGAATGCGCGCCAGCTGGATCTCGCGGGGCGAGGTGAGTGAAAATTTGATTTTATCAAGGGACCCTCGAATCACCCCTCGTTAATTATTAGCCGAGCATCCATATGGGCGCGTACTCCCGGAGTTTTCGCCTCGGCGATATCGGAGTTAATGGTTTATAGTCCCCGGTGTGAAAGTGAGACGTGGGATGCGTGTCATTGTGGGGCTCTACGGGTGAAGGGCCGTGGCGCGGGAGCGAGCGAGAGACCTGGCCGGGGCGCGTCTCCCTCGCACCACTGCTCCCTTATACGGTTAAGCTGTAAGGGATGCTGTGAAAAAAGGGAGCGAAGCCTGCAACCACTTTGGGGCGCGAGAGATTTCGCTCTTCCCCTCGGGTGGTGGACTTCGCCCCCTCTCTCTTTCCCCTTTCGCTCTCTGCTCCCTTCCACTCGTCTCCCTCGTGTTCTCTCCTTCTCTCCAAGCCACCCTCGCCTCTCTTCCTCTCTTTCGCGTCTCTCTCGGGGCACTCCAGGAGCGTCCCGCCCGTCTGCCGTAGAGGCAGGCAGGCAGCCGAGTCAGTCAGCCAGCCAGTCAGTCGGGGGGGTGAGAATTTCATTAAGAGGTTCGAATGAGTCGGCAGAGGGTTTACTTGATGGGTCGTCAAGCGATAATTCCCAAGCAGAAAGGGAAGAGAGAGCGAGAGTTTAGGTTTAGGGTGCGTGCACCCTCTTATAAAGGGAACCTTATGGGGCCAACTAAACAGATACTACCGTCGAGTCCACAAGTGGCTCTTTAACTTCTGACCCTCTTCTATCGGCCTTTGATCGCGTAATCTTCGCGCTGCCCCGTTCGTTGCTCTAGTCCGGAGTCGTGTTCACGCGATAATTCGAATATTTTCTCAGGCTTACATTTTTTAATGTCCCTCGGTACTATACACTGAGAAAAAAGTAGCCAACGAAATAATTTTGTTGAGTCAATTTGATAACCTAATAAAATATTTGTTGAATCATCAAAATGTTTAGCTGTGCCATCAAAGTATTCGTAATATTAACCAAAGAATTTTGCGATTCCAAAACAAGTGTTTTGTTGCCTCGTATTCATTCGAAGACATATTTTCTACATAAATTTCGTATATATAATCCTCCGTGCGGGGTATTAACCACTCTCGATCGCAAAAATAAATATACCACCCTCCTACCGTCCAATTACATAATCAGGACATCATTTTCACCCATCCGAAACTTTGTCCACTCCGCGAACAAACTTCCGCCTCATCCGTCACCGCGATGAATCCACGCGAACGCCTCCTCGCCGCCCTAGGTATACTCGCGGAATTATCGTCATCAGAGTCGATGCAGCCTAATGACCCTCGCTTCGAAAATAATCGCTATTGCTGGACCCTGAGTGGCCGCATACGTATACAATACACATGGTATATTCCGTACACACACGCGTGTACACGTATTGCTCGCGCGCGACGATACCAACACAGGCTCGGGTAGTAGGTGAGCAGTGAACTGATATTGGCCAATGTGGTGTGGTAATGGTGGCCATAGGAGGGTCCGTACCATTCGTCTCGCCGCGGGCGCCGATACATCACCGTACCTCGAACAGTGCTGTATCTATATATCTACGGTATATGGACCCGTGCACACGGTATATGGTCCTACGGATGGCTACTCGGCCCAGCCGCACCCTCCTCTACCGGTACACTCACGATATATATATACACCTATATGTATATATATATCGCGCGCCACACCGTACCACATACCTACCCATACCGTCGCAGCGCCGTTCGTCCACCGGGGGACCAAACCGAAGGCCATTAATCTCTTCGCGCGGCAACCCGCAACCCGTCACTGTGTTTACCCACATGTGAACCATTATGTCCGCCTCTGCAATAGTCTGCCAGATTCATTGCGAATTTCGAACTTACGGGGATTTTGGACGAAGCGTGAGGCGACGAGGGGGTGGGTGAGAGGGCTGAGGAAAAGTTTTGCGCGAACGTAGAGTTTTGAAGTGTACGGGGCGTGTTGGAGCAAAATTAACCTTGTCCAGGTTGAGTGGATTTTGGTGAAGTGGGGAAATAATGACCACTATGTTGTGCGGTTGCAATATGCAGTTTTCTGTTTACATGCGAAGCTTAAATATTGCGCTTGGAGAACAAATGATGGATTCAATTAAATCTGCGTTTACGAGTGGGGAAATGCAGAATTAGTTGTACCGACTAATAAATTTGGTCATAACGATTAACGGCTATTTGAAGGAAATAGACTATACACTGAGGGAAAAGGTCTAGTTGAATACGAATCTGATAGAAAAAATTTGTTTGAGATAAATAGAAACTTATTCGCGTCGAATAAAAGTCCATTTGAATTTGATTGATGTTTCGTATATATTTTTAATCGAGTACGAACCTAGTAGAACATCAATCTAATTCGAATAGAGTTTTGTTCGATGTGAATAAATTCTTGTTCATCTCAAATAAATTTGTCTATCAGAGAGAGAGGTTTCGTATTGAACTAGACCTTTTCCCTGGGTGTAGTCCATTCGAGTCAATTGTAATATTAGTCCAAGTAACTAGATCTGCATTGCCCCACCTATAACCGCTGATTTAGTAAAATTTACTACATTTTTCTCTCAGCGTGCCACGCTTATTTGCATATCGTGCGACTTAATGCGGACAATGTTTAATTCGTCGTCGATCGATAAAGGCGAACATTCATTTGGATGATGAAACGTACGAAGAGCCGGGGTCAAGATGGGCGTTTTAACTGTCTACAGAGATTTTATCACAGCATACGGTACATACATAGCAGTGGCTTACCGTTGTCTTCGAGACCTCTCCTCGCCTCGTCGCCGACCCTGTCTCCTCGACTGTCACTCGCCAAATCCTCCTTCTCCTTATTATCTTCGGAATCGGTGAGCACCGCGTCGTCGTCGTCGTCGGTCTTGTTCTTCGGCTCCCACGTCATCTTGTTCTCCTTCTTCAGGCGTCTCCTGGCGTTCGCGAACCACGTCGACACTTGCGTGAGGGTCATCTTGGTTATGATCGCCAGCATGATCTTCTCGCCCTTCGTCGGGTAGGGGTTCTTTTTATGCTCGTTGAGCCACGCCTTCAGGGTCGCCGTGGATTCTCTCGTGGCGTTTTTCCGTCGTGCCGCGAGATCGTAACCGGCGCCGTAGCTGAAAGTTCGGGTAAAAGTTCGAGTTAGAAGCGTCAGCAGCCGACGCGGACCAGTTTCATCTGCACCAGCTGGGTATAACCTCTTGTCGATAATTCGCGCGAGGACTGTTCGCGGTGCAATCTGCATTCGCGGGCTATCTCTACTCTAACACGCGACTATTCGATAAACTGTCTGCAGCCGCACGACGTTCTCGCTCCCGACAAACTTTCACCGTTAATCCAATTAAATCGTTGTTCGATCGGACTAACAAATCTAATTAAATCGTAGTTCGTGCCGAGCTGAACTGGAGCAACGGCTGCTCGGGTACGTGGAATTATTTTCTTCCCTCGCTTTCGGGAGAAAACTATCTCGTGGCATTCTGTGTTCATAGACGCTGTAGAGTTCAATTCCAGAGATTTCGATTTTTGCGAAAATATCGAGAGGCACCTCGTGACGTTTTGCCAAACATTGAAATCTCTGGAATCGATCGCCCGACCACTTTATCTTACGTATCTTATCGCGCTGATACGACGTCGGCGATTTTATGGGGAGAAAATTAGTTTTTTTCACAAAAAATCGTAAATGATTTGATTTTATCCGTGCTCCTGTGTGATTTTCTCAGTAAGTTCGTTATTTTCAGAATTAGCGTAAAAAATGGGATGGTTAAGAGCTCGATTCCAGAAATTTTGATTTTTGGTGAACTCTCATCCCTTGACATTTTTAGAATTTTTCGAGAAAAAATCGAGATCTCCAGAATTGATTGCTCGGCCATCCAATCTTATGTATTTTTTCGCACTGATTACAAAAAGCACAGTTATTAGTCTTATATCTCGGCGATTTCATACCTGCGATTAAAGTTACGAGTACCTAATACACGCAGGAGCAACTAATCGATCAATATCGAAATCGCTTTCGCGACGAAATTAATCACGAACGCTCGAAATTGCCGAAAATCCAGGGAACGGGACGCGGCCAATGGGAACGTCGATTTTCCGCTAATTAACAATGTCCGCGACGTGAAACGCCCGAAGGTGGACTAGCGGAGAGAGGGCTGTTGCGTCGAAGCGCCGCGCCGTGCACCATCCACGCACGCCCCTATATATTCCAGAACCCGCGCCACCAACCCTCCTTTCCCGCGTTTCCTCTCTCCGCCCCCTCGCTATCACCGTCCCTCTCCGCACCACGTAGGTGATATCCTACTGGGGCGAGGGTGATACGGCAAATATATACGGAGAATAAAACCCCGGCGAGCCGTGGCGGCGTGATTCCATCGAGCCTGCAGCGCTCACTCGCCGTAATGGCGATTCGATCGATCCCCCCCGTGAGTGTATTATATACCTACTAGAGACTAAAATACCTATCAACGATCCATCGCGCAGCGAGGGTGGCGTTATTTGGTGGTATTTTCCAAAGTGGAAGAGTGAGAGTAATCACGCCGCGAGCGCGAAGGCGTGATTTAATTTATCGTCCTGTTCAAAGAGGGAAACATTCTCGGTTCAGTTGTTGTGGTTAAAGTATATACTAAGAGAAAAATGTAGTAAATTTGACTAAATCGGTGGTTACGGATGGGGGAAAGCAGATTTAGTTACACGCCCAGGCGGAGATAAGTTCTATATATCTTGTATACAGGATGAATTGCCTAAGAGGAAGGATTGGTGTGTGGCCTAGAGCGACTAATATTGGGATATTTCATTATTTTCCCCCGGCTTAATCAAGTTTCTCATTATAATGAAGGCTGTTATACTCATTAGGAAGAGGCACTTGATCAAGCAGCGAAAAAAGATGGAATAGCTCGGTATTAGTCGTTTTGAGCCTAGTATTGATCTTCCCTCTTGAGCAACTCACTATGTATAATCCATATGTAGTTTTGATTATACATATGTGAATTATATATGATTTCTATATTAACCATATATAAGGACTATATACAGATCTCTTTAAACGTTTGTATAATCCATATACAGTCCTTATACGGTTAATATAGAAATCATATATAATTCATATATGACCAAAACCATATATGGATTGTATAACAAATATATAGAATTTTTCTGTAGGAGTGGACTAATAATTGACTGGAATGGACCATAGCCCGTTTCATTCAAATAGCCGTTAATCGTTATAACCAAATTTATTAATCGGAGCAACTAATTCTGCATTGTTCCTCCACCAAGCGCAGATTTAATTGAATATACCATTTTTCCTCTCAGTATATTAGTTATTCAATCTACGAGGGAGAATTTAAAAATTGAAAATTCCGATTGAAATTAAACTCTACGAAGGTTCAAACCGCGTCAAAAAAATTATACAAGTATGAAGAATATCATACGATTACGTTACGTCGATAGATCGATTATGCCGTATTGTAGATAGGTTTTATTTTTTGCGACGGATACTTATACACGCTTCAAACCATGACTTTTTACGACTCACGCGCCTCATACCCAGACGATATCAATCAAATAAGCGTAAGACGTGTATCGCCGAGCTCGGTTCTCTTCCAACTGCTTGATTCATCGATCAATCTCACGTCGAATGCGTTCAGCGCCAGTTCCCACTCGTGGAAGAACCGTAAAATATACGAGCTCCCAAGAATTTTCCACGCCCCGCGCGCAGGGCTTTTACATACGGGCGGGCGTATCGCGCGGGCGAAAGAAATTGTTTCGTCGATTCGACTTCGAGAAATCCTCGCCGATACTACGGCTATACACGGTTGCTCTCGTACTCCGTCGGGTCGAAGTGCCTCGCGCCGAGGATCCGCGAAACTGTGCGATCTATCTTTAAGTGGGAACACGGGGAGGTTTTACCGAGGTTTTCCGCGAGAGTACTGGAAAGAGAGCGCGGGGGGAGCGAGGGGGACGGAAAGCGAGGGTTGGGGGCAAGAAACCACTCGGAAAAGTGGAGAGGCTTTCGCGCGAGGCGCAGTAAATCGAATGAACGGTAACAATTACCCGCTTTCGCCCTGCAGACGGTTGCGCAACACCCCATATCCGAGGTTGCTGATGACGGCGAAAGGGAAGAAAGAAAGACGGAACCCCGCGAAGGAAGGAAGGAAGGAAGGAGGCGGCGACGGCGGTAGCGCCGCGGCGGAGGAGGAGGAGGCGGTTTCACCCTCTATTAAACTCCCTTAGACAAGGGAAAGGCGGCCGCTCGAGGCTCCTGTTCCTTCCCAATAAAACCGCTTCGCGGCTACCGCAAAAAAAGGCTCAGCGCGCGGGCCCGAGCGGCGAGCGGGGAATTGATTGCCGCCATTGTGTTTCACCATGGGAATTACTCGCAAAAACGCAACGAAGAGGGCGCCCGCGCGCATACACGTATATATTCCCCGTGACCGGGAGGAATTTCGCGCGGATATTTATCCCCGAGGGATTGGCTGCTGAGAGTTCTTCGGGTACTTCTTCGGGGATGTTCTTCTCCTTCTTCGAACGAGGCGATCGAGCATTGCGGTACTTAAAAAAATTAAGAATCGAGACCCGCACTGTAAATAGAATGTGTATTTTGAATATACTTTTATATAAAGCTTTTCTCCAATACGTATAATGATTATGAAAATTAATATATTCCCTTATAAAATCGCCCTTATAAATTTTATAACGGAGTATATTAATTTTCATAATCACGTATCTCGGATGAAAGCTTTATATACGACTACATTGGATTTAATACAATTGTTTTACAGTGTGGAGTAGATAACGATTCACCTATCCATTCGTTCTATCGCCCTTTCTTTCGCACCCCTACATCGTACAACCTCCCCAATGCTCGAAATCTTCTCGTTCGATCTTCGTCGCGTCGCGCGGTCATATCCACCGCCGGATGCGTTGCACTTTGTTAAGGCGAATTATCTGGAGCACACGTCATAGCCGCGTCCACGGCTGAACGCGAGATTCTCTCATTCCGAAGTTCCCGATCGGGCGACGCGCGGCCTTATTTCCCTTTCATGAGGTATTCGGGTTTGCGGTTAGAAACCTTGCCGCTCGTACGCGATAAGAAAGCGTAACAGCGGCCGTATTTCAGGCTGCACCTGCGCGTACGGCACGCGCCGCGGAGAAAAAAAAATGTAGCGATTATTTAGTTTCAACCCCGACAATGACATCCTCGCCGTATACGTGTACGCGTATCGTTTGAATTACGCACCGCCGTCGCGTAATTTTCTATTTCGTTCGCGACCCCCTCCCGCGCGAGTGTTGCGCGCAGCAGAACGGATAATGCACCGCCTCCCCCTTCCGCCCTCTGACAAAGTGTATTTGCATATGCGGTTGATACGCGTGTGCACATAACTTCGCGTGCGTCGTGGAATCGGCGCGGGATATGCATCGGTGCGATTATTGCTTCATGCTTGCTGAGAGGAGTGCACGAGGTACGAGTTTACTCGCGTTATTCTATTTTTCCTTTCCTGAGGCAAGGATCGACGCCGGGTGTATCGCCGTAGATCGAATGCGGATCGCGAGGAGAGGGGCAATCGTTGCGCGGATATCGTGTATACGATGACGAGTTTAATCGCTGGTGGTAACGATCGCAATAACTGTACCTCGTTTTTCTCTCACGCGTTGGTAATTATAAATTATGGACTGGAAAACATGGAATAATTTCTGTGTTACGCATAGGCTGCTGTGTCTGATTAATAGGCTGATTAATTAGCTTTATTAATTCCGATTGACGTGGCATTAAATCATTTTACCCATAAATTGTATTCGATGTATAGTCGTCAATTTTTGCGGACGAACGAAATTTGCGAATTGACGAACTCTTGTAACGCGAGGATCGACTACTGAATGAAACAGGAATAACTTCTCATAGTTGTTTAGGAAACAAATTAATAAACTCTTATCGGTATTCCACGTATACGCTGAGAAAAGACAATATTGTAGTTTTGATTAAATCAGACGTTGCGGGTGAGAGAATGCAGATCTATCTACTTGAACTAATAATTGGCCTGAATGGACTACAATCTGTTTTCTTCGAATAGTCGTTAATCGTTCTAAAGTCAAATTAATTAGTTGAAGCGACTAATTCTGCATTCCCCCGCCCCCAAGAAAAAGGTCTAGTTGAACACAAACCTAATAGAAAAATGTATTTGAGATAAATATAGGAATTTATTAACATCGAATAAAAGTCTATTCGAATGAAATAAATGTTTCGCATATCTTTTTAATCGAGTACGAACGTAGTAGAACATTTACCTGATTCAAATAGACTTTTGCTCGATGTGAATAAATTCCTGATCGTCTTAATTACATTTTTCTATCAGATTTGTATTCAACTGGACTTTTATTCCCTTGGTGTACGTCCGGATATACGCGGGGTGCACATTCTGGGATCATGCCGAGGAACGAACGCGAACGGGTTAGATAGCGCAATAACGATACGAGCACGAACCGTCCGTAATGCTAGATCAGGAGCTCTTCAACGACTCATTACGGCCTTTGCATATGGTGGCGTCAACCTCGAAAGGCTAACCAATATTGGCAGAACGCGCGTAATTACGTCCCCGTAGCTTCAATAGTTACGCCCGCCCGGACGTGCAAACATATCTCTACCTCCGGTGGCACACGGTAGGCATAGCGAGGCAGCAACACACGCGTCTGAGCCGCACACGCACGCGAATGCGACTCGCTACCCATCTGCATTCTACATTGCACCGCAAACGTTCATTTCGTGGGACGAGTGCCGCGCTCGCACGTTATTGCACTAACGTCGCGTGTAATTCGTCGTCGGCTCGCGTTCGATCGTCGTCGGAGATGCGGATAAGCGTAATTCCGTTTCGTGCGCCGCGCTCTAGTCTCTCTGCCTCTGTTTCGTTCCTCTTTGTGGGTACGTATACGCGGAGCTCCGACGGTTAATAAACGTAGGTTGCATTTCGTACTCTGCGTTACGCCGTATCGCTTCGTCCGTGACTCTGCAGGTATAACTACACCGGGAGAAATAATTGCTGGTCACAAAAAAGTATTTCTTGAGCTAAGGATATATGATCTTCTTACACAAATGTTTAAAAATACGGATACTTGTTCGAAGAATATATATTCTTGATTCAATAATACCTTCGTTGGGACGAGAATTTCTTTCTGTGCTAAAAAAACAATTACTCGATCCTATCAAATATTGTCTCGCTTGAGTCTCTAATTATATCATGTTTTCGATTAAAGAACAAATTTTGCCGGCACTAGCAATTATTTCTCTTGGTGTATCTCGT
The DNA here is from genome assembly GCA_963678675.1 of Xiphydria camelus. Classification (NCBI taxonomy): domain Eukaryota; kingdom Metazoa; phylum Arthropoda; class Insecta; order Hymenoptera; family Xiphydriidae; genus Xiphydria; species Xiphydria camelus. The sequence continues at coordinate 4,555,224 of OY783201.1, forward strand.
GCACTTTTCTCTTCCGAGAATCCGACAAATTAAAAGCGGAGAAAAATGGTGTTTCGAAATGACAAAATGAGTGTAATCAGCAGAGGAAAATAATTCAACCACGATTATCCAGTTATTCGTGAACTTTTGAATAGTATCAATATCAAAAGCTCGAGAAGAGAATCAAACCACGTTCTCCGTTCACGATTCAAATTCAAGTCGACTGCAACTGACGAACGACAAAGCCGCGAAATTCACGCGGCAACGAGTCAACGATTCCTGCGTGAAACGACGGAAGGTACGCGCGGGCCTTTAGCGACGCGTTATATACGAGGGTCTTTCTCGGAGATTTGATTCGAGCCCCGCGGCTGCCGTATTTCCCCATATGCAGGGAGAATGGGGGCGGGGTGGCGAACGGGGTCGTCGCGCGCGGAAAAGGAGGCGGGGGAGAAAAGTGAAAAGGAAAGCGAGGGTGGCGTTATGGACGGATAGAAGCGAGAGTATAAGAGGGAGAGAGTGGCGTCGAGACGCGCGCGGCGCGCCGCGGCGCGTGAGCAAACGAAGGGGTTTCCGTGAGAGATGGCGCTTTTATTGAATAGCTCGAGCGTTGCAGGGAGAGAAAGAGAGAGGGAGAAAGACGCCCGCGAAATACCGGGTGCTCCGAAACGCTCGAACCGATAGACGAAGAACGTTTTTTGCGCTTCGAAGAAAAAGAGTTGGGACTGATTTTTGGGCTCTTCACACCCCGTAAAGTCTCGATAGAATCTTCCTCTTCGTTAATTGCACTGAGAAACCAGTTTATTTGTCGTTGACAAATGTTTGCTCGAATATGGCGAAATAAACGTTTTATCGGACCAAATAAATATTTGTTAACTACCGCAATATTTATTTGGCACAATTAGATCCTTCGAGGCAACCTTTTGAATGAACTAAACACTATAATATATAATTAACCTATAATACATTTTCTTGTCTTGACGAAATATTTATTCCGCCCTATCAGAAATAACATTTATTAACTACCTCTTTCTCGGTGCGCGGTCTCGAAAGCAAATACTTTCCAAAATGAACAAAAAAGAATTTCAACCACTCGCTCATTTCCCTGAACCACCCCCGAAATACTTCCTCATGCGTACACGGAAACCCCGCTCGAGGAGAACTTCGCGAAAAGGTATCGCAACCCCAAAACCCCATCCTCACTCGACACACCCCCTCCCTCTCCCCCTGTTTCTCTTCCTTGAAGGGAACAGAGACAATCCCGAGACTTCCGCGCGAATATCCCGGCCGCGACAGTCGCCCGCGCGCGAAGAAACTTTTCGCACCGCCATGGAAAACAATGCGGCGCTCGAGGAGCGTCGTCGAGCGACGCACGCACACGACGCGGCGTGGCGCGTGGGGTGGGAGGATGGTTGGTCGTATTATTAAGCAAGTAAATTAATAGCGGCTCGTAAAGGCTCGGTCGGTGCTGCGCGCGCGGGGTCGAGAGCGCGGAGCGCCGCGGAGAGTGAGTGGAGGCGAGCAGGGCTCCGAGGGTGGATTCCATAATAAACAATGCCTACCGCGCGCGCGTATATATACGTATAGTTATACGGGGGGCCAGGGCTATAGATATATCCCGCGATGGCGGAGTTGCCACTGCTCGATGGTGGCGAGGGCGCGGTGGAAGGGCCGAGCGCGCAGGAGTGTACAGACACGAGGGTTGCTAAGCAAAGCGAGTAAAGCACCTGTGGGAGCCGGCTCCGGGCGGGAGAGAGAGAGGGGGGCTGAGAGAGAGAGAGTGCGCGCGGAGAGTAGAGAGTAGAGAGTAGCGGTAGAGAGTCGCGGGCTGGCGAACGAACGAGAGGGCGAGAGCCAGGCAAAACCCCGGGAGGAAGCCAATCAATAAACTCACTCGCTCTCCTCCGGAGAGACCTACTCGCGACTCGCGATGCCTACCGAGCTAGACCGAGCCGATGAAGCTACCGCTGTACGCGCATCCGCTATTACCTATAACTGTGTGGTCGTTGTTCGAACGTCTACATCGGCCATTTTGTACGCGGAGTCTATCGGTGCGGGGTGTACGGTCTGGTTGTCGATGTTGTACGTAGGGACCGAATATAAATAGGTGAAAAGATGCGAAGAAACGATTGCGATAATCGTCGATGATTTTTTTTTCCCTCGGAAGGGAATCGATTTTTGTAGGAAATAAATAGAGCAATGTTGTGAGAGTAACTGGGGATTTTTAGGTAAAACTTGTCTTTCGGGTAATTTGATTTGGATGGGATTTTCGTAATAATCGGACTCGCAAATGAAATCCGAAATACTTATACGCGATCAAATGTACCGAGAGAACGGTGCATTAACGGTTAATAAATGTAATTTTCGATGCGGCGAAATAAATATTTCGTTAGGACAAGAAGATATGTGTTAACTATTAAAATGTTTATTTCATTCGAACGATTACCCCAAAGGATCAAATTATGCCAAATAAATATCGTGTAACACGACGAATATTTACTTGATTCGATAAAATGTTTATTTCGCCATATTCAAACACATAATTATTAACTACAAATAAACTGTTTTCTCGGTGTAAGAAGACCGAGTCATTTTTGTAGAGCCATCATCCAACCTCCTACCCCAAAACTGGTCCGACGACGGTACCGGAAGTTGCCCCGCGACCGGCCCACGCTCCTATTCACGCGTACCTCGGAGATCGGATCGAACGTCAATAAACGAGATCGATAAAGATGGTATGTTTTCACCCGAATGAGAGGAGGTGTCCAGTTCACGCGTCACCCAGACGATAAACCGATCGTCCGACTGTGAATGCGATCTACGCGTTGAAATTGGAGTCCGTAATCGATCATCGTCGAGCGATAGACGATCGATCTCGCCGCGCGGATGGATCGCGAATCACTCGCGCGATGTTTCTCTTCGATAGCTCGTACGGCGCTTCCGCGATGCGATGCTGGCATATATTATTGCAAAGAATTCGCGTGCGTCGGACGCGAGATGCGAGGTAATTTTAAAGGGGAGTGTATCGAGAAAACAGTTTATTTGTAGATAAATGTTTGTTTGAATATGGCGAAATAAACATTTTACTGGGTCAAGTAAATATTCGTTAAATATTACGATATTTATTTGACTCAATTTGATCGTTTTAGGCAACCGTTTCAATGAAATTAAAATTTTAATAATTAACATATTTTCTTCACAGAAGAAAAGAATTAGTTGGACCTACTGAAAATTACTTACAGGGTCGCAAGTAATTATTTATTTATATGAATGAAATGTTGTAATGCATCAATTTTATATTTCTTCCTTACAATCATTTTTAACAGTAGGTAGATATGTGATTGCAAGGAAGAAATATCAAACTAATATGAAAAAAGATAAAATTAATATAAATAAATAATTACTTACGACCCCGAAAATGAATTTTAGTAGAGCCAATTAATTCTTTTTCTCCGTATGGTCCTGACGAAATATTTATTTCGCCGTATTTTAGATTACATTTACTGACTACTTATTAATAAATTGTTTTCTCGGTGAGGAAAGATCGAAAGATATCGTTTACAAGACGAAAGAAGAGGAAAGTGACGAGGGCCCGTTCCTCCCCTCGAGTGAAAGAGAGGGAGAGAGTTTCGAGCGCGTCGAATGAAAGTTACTTCGTGGGTTCTCTAAGAAACGTCTGTCGTTGGCCGATTCCACCGCGCGTCCAGGGGAAAAACAACGACGAGGCTTTTTGCCGCGCGAGAACGCCGAGGAGACAAGGAATAGCTTTCCGAAAAGTGGCTAAGTTTAACCCTGTTCCCCACTAATGACTAATGAGCTCCCTCCCCCTCTTTCGCGCCATCCCTCCTCCGCCGCTATCCGTAAATTCCACGTTCCCCCGACGAAGGAGAGGCAGTAACAGCTGACAGCTCCCTCTTCTATCTCTCGGTTATCCGCGGGGAGAGATAGGCCGTTCTTCTTATCTCGACTCTGTTTTTTTTTTCTACGGATTTACTCGGCACGCCCGGTGCACAGCGCGCGCGTGTGGTCGAGCGATTTTTCTGTTTCCATATTAATTTCTATCGGTTCGATTCGATTTCGACTGAAAATTCCTACACCATACACAGAGACAAAGAGTTGGTTGGATCTACTAAAAATTACTTGCAGAGTCGCGTGTAATTATTTATTTAGATCAATTTGATCTTTTTTCATATTAATTGCATATAATTAAATCAATGTTTGCGGGTGCGGGGATGCATAATACATTTGTTTATAGCGATTAATGGCTATTCGGAGGAAACAGGCTTTAGCCCATTCAAGCCAATTATCGATCCAAGTAACTTGATCTGCGTTCCCCCAGCCGTAACCGCCGACTTAGTCAAATCTACTATATTTTTTTCTCAGTGCACCCTCATTCCCTAAAAGCTCGATAGCAAAGATCGCAGCGACAGGTTTCTTCCACTGGCGCAGACACTCGCCGCTAAATCGCACCAATCTCATCAAATTTATTCGTACCAATGATAATCCATACGACAAACGTACCCATAGGCGGCCAGTGTGGGGTCGTAGGGGTAGTATCCCGTGGCAGCGGGTTGAAGAGCGGCGGTGCCCCACGCAGCACCCATATCCGCAGTCATGCCCATCCCCGTCGCGTCCTTCAGCCCGTACGGATTGCCCTGAAAGACATCGGAGCGTTGATTTTCGTTCTCCCCGACGGAAATGGCTTCGCACGGAAAAAAAAAGTAAATCGTAGCACTTACAAAGTTTCTCGTATACTTTCGGACAAGAGGTCAATTTGTTGCTACGATGACTACAATTTTAGTAAAAATCATAGTAAGACTTATGGTTGAGTTACAAGCGTTGCCGTAATTTTTATTAAATATATCCCGAAATTCACCACAAACTGTATAAATGCTACGATTTATTTTGTTTCCGTGCCCGTATCGGTTTCTCTTCCCGCCTTCGCCCCCGTCGCACTCGCGTCGCGCTCGTCACCCAGTTCAGTAGGAAGAACGTGTTTCCGACGTGGTCGGAGCCTGGAAAAGTCGTCCGACGGCTCAGATACCGCGGCAGAGGCCGGAACGCCGGAGGGTGGAAGACTACGCGAGGAAGAGACACGAGGATATCGCGCGCGCGTAGAAAAAGAGAAAGGGAGGCGCGACGAGTGAAGCTCACGGGGAGAGAGAGAGAGAGAGAAAGAGAGAGGGCGACTCCCGCGGGATTCCAGCTAATTCGCTCGACATTTCAGAAGCGGCATAATGCGCGACGCGCGGGTGTAGCTGCAGAAAGCGGCGAGTATTAGGTGGCTAATGGTAGCACAATGGGATATTATTAGGCTCGGCTCAGGGGCCGCTGGCGCCAACGCGTTTCGTGTTTCACCTCGCGTCGTCGTCTTAATTCTTAATTCTCTCGCGCTCCGACTGACCCCTCCTCTTCTCCCTTCGTCCGTCGCTCTGTCGCTCTCCTCCTCTCAGTCCTGCTCGCCCTCCTCCCTCCCAGAGCCGCCTTCCTCTTCCGACTCCGGTTCTGATTTCCGAACGGTTCTCGCGAACGGGGGGCTCCCTTCGCGGAGGGCCCCTCCGCGCCTTTATGTGGCGAACTGCGGGTGGTCCCCGGCGTCACCCACCGTTGTGTTACGACTCTCTACGCGCGCGGCCCGAGAGAGCCGCGGGACTCGGTCACCGAACACTCGCGGCACCGCCGCACTGCTCCGATAATGCCCGCGCGGTCCCGAGTGGAAAATGAGCTTGGCTGCAGGGCCGCTTCTAGATGATGAGGCGCCTTCGTGCTTGGCGCCCTTTTCTAGAGAAGGTATGAGGCCTTTTGGCGCCCCATGACTAGTGCGCCTTCATGCGCGCCTTCGTGCGTGGCACGAAATGGCCACTCATTAGACGCGGCCCTGCTTGGCTGCCACAGATTATTATTTTGGTCCATGACAGTGCCACGATAAGTATTTCTTCGTTAGTTTCAAACGAGAGCCACAAGTTGGGATTTATAGTTGGGCGTCCAAGTTAATTTTATCCCGACTTTTTTCTCGTTAATCCCAAGCTAGGACCCAGTTTGGACTCAACTGGGCAACCACGATAATTTTATCTCTGTTTTCGCGTTAATTTCGAACGAAGACCGAGTTAGGATTTAATTGGGCGTCCACGTTAATTTTATCCTGGCTTTGTCACGCCGAAAAATAAATTTGCTTCACTCAACCATGGATGGAGTTGCATACGGCGAACCTCACGGTGCTGTTGTTTCAATATCACGAGAGTCTGAGGAGAAATAAATAGAGAAACAAGTGAATATCTACTTGAAACAATTACACCGTGAGGTTCGCCGTATTTAACCACACCGATAGTTGCATGAAGCAATTTTTTTTTTCCACGCATTAATCCCAAACTAGGACCCAGTTTGTATTGAACTGGGCATTCGTGATAATTTTATCTCGGCTTTTCCTATTAATTTCAGATAAGGACAACCTATATCGGCCCAAATTAGGAGGGCCTATAATGATTCTGGTTAAGAAAGTGGGACATTTCCATACAGGGCCAAGAAAATATTCCGGCAAATTAATTTGGCCCAAGTTAACGCCTAAAACGAATTTCCACTCGGGGTGCGTCGGTGGAGCGCGCATAAAACGCATGAAACGCACGAGGCTCGCTCTCCCGGCGCGACGACGGGATCGTTTCGTTTGTTCGTCGATTAAAAACAATGATGCCGGTTGTGATTAACGCGCGCGCTCGCGCGCGCGCGGCTGGGACGCATGGTTTATCGAAGCGGTCACGTTCGCCCGCGCGCGCATCGCCTGCCGCACCGCGCTAATTAAAAAGAGACGGTGACATCAATTTGTTAATGTCGGACCCTCTCTCCCTGCCGCTCGCTCTATCCACCCACACACTTTCGCCGCACCCACGCGTAGGGGTTTTAAACTATATATACGTACCTACGCGAGCGTATACGGGGTCCGGCGCGTCCACCCGCCGCCACATCGCGCGTGTATTACGGCGCGACGCGAGGAGCAACATATTTCAGTTTCAAAAGTCCTCGCCTCCGACGCGCCGGGGCTGCACGACTCTCTCTCTCTCTCTCTCGAAATGAAAAATATGAAATTCCAGCGCGCGTTTCGTGCTGGATACGGCGCACGCGAAACTTCCCGTCGCACCGCCGCTCGGCCGGCTCGCGTATCCAACCCTTTCTCGTCCGGTGCGGGTATAATTTAATTAACGCGCGCGCGCAGGAGGAAGAGGGTGATAACGCGATGAAGCCGTAGGCTCTCTCGGCGCACCTCCACGGTCGGTCGTTCGATATTAGTGCGAGACGTCGCCCGGTTCGTGTCCAGGGACGAAAGGGAGAAAGAGAGAGAGGGGGGAGCGAAGGGGGTAGAAGGGAGAGTTCCTGAGGGGGTATTACTTTTTTAAGCCCGCGGGACCACCGTGCGCGACGCCCAGGACTTATCGCCCTCGACCCCTCTTCTCTGGTCCTTCTTCGCCCATTTCATTCAATGCTAATCCGACTCTTATTACATTGTAATGATCAACGGGCGACGCGCTCTCCGCCGCGTCGTTCAGACGTCAATAGCACGTGGTCGCCTCGGCAGTAGGCGTCCTTTCACGTTGTTGGAACGTGGATACGTCGTTCGCGTTCGAGATGTAGGACGCGTGGTTCGATTTTTCGGGGTCGAATGATTCCAGTGCACTGTACAAAAATTTGTATCTTTAAGATACTTTTATATAAAGCTTTGTTCCAATATGTATACGTGATTATGAAAATCAATATACCTCATAATAATTACAAAAATGAATATATTTTCCTGTGAAATAGCCCTTAATAAATTTCATAATTGAGTATACTAATTTTCATAATCACGTATCGGGTAAAAGCTTTATATACCATTGTATTAAATTTAATACAATTTTTTTTTATAGTTTAGGGCACACGGTTCGGTTCTTCGGGGTCGAACATTTTTAGTGCCGAATGCTCCCTATGATTTAACGATCCAACAATTTTCAAGCCTTGTAATAAAGATTCATTGTATATTATATTAACGAGCTCTCATTGACACTTGTGAAATTGTAAGTTTTACCGAGCGATAGGCGCATCGTTGGAAACGCTGCGCGAAGGACCGCTCGCGGGTCCTTATTATCAACGCGGATTCTCATTGAAATTTATGTCGTTCCTCGCTCGCTCGCGATAATTGTCGCGTGCGCGAAATTGCACGAGGGACTGTTAAAATTCCACGAAAGACTGTTATATGCCTTCCGTGGTTGTCGACGAGATAGCATCGACGAGAGAACGGCTAGTATAAGCAGGACCTGTACGGGTAATACCTACAGGCTCGAGCCTACATCGGATAGGTACTTTCCTCGGGCGCTGCCGAGAGACGACTCCTCTTTTTCGACTTTAATTCCTACTTCGAGAACTGCTTTTCTCGCGCGGTAACGCGTGATGACCTAGTGTAGATAAGCGGGGACGATTTAATTCATGAGACTACGTTTTATTTGATTACAAGATGTTACTAATACTCTAGAGCCGATCTATCGATGATTTTCTGAGGAGAAAAGAATTGTTTGTACATAAAACCGTTGACATCTTATATTTCCTCTGAGATATTAACTGTGATTTTCAAAAAATCAAAAAATCAGATTCCGAAAATCACCGATTTATTGAGCAAATCTCAAAGGAAAACTGAGATATCGATGATTTTACGAAAAACATATAATTTTCCCATACACGAAATCGTACATTTTATCGCACAAGTTACAATTGCTCTGATGAATCATCCACAAAAGCAATACTAGACGAGAAAACTGCTCCAAAGGGAATGTAATCCGCACTTTTTGAACAATCTATAGTACCTATATTGCTCGTATAGGTACTCGCATCGAGCCAAGGTTCGACAAGCCGCGGGAGAATCGCGATAAAACCAGGAAATATTAGACGCCCTCACACTTCTAGGTACCCGCGTTTCCCTGATGGCTCCCAGGCCGCAAGTGCGTCTCGAGGAAGCGAAGGAACTCCTCGGAAATGGGTTTTAGCCGCGATCCTCCCGCCCGCCCTCCGCCGCGCCTCGCCGTCGGAGCCTCTCTCGTGAATCGGAACCCGTTACGGCGACACGTCGCCTTGAAATAAGACAAATCCGTTCGGTTGACGAGGAGAAGAGTCCCGTTCCACGCAGACACGCTCTCTCCGTCTCTCTTCCTCTCCGCCCGTCGCGAGAGCGCGACCCCATCCCATTTCGTCGTCCCCGTTTCAGTTCGTCCCGCAGTTCCCTCCAGGCCCTCGCGGAGGGTACCGTCGAGCCGCGTTGTATCGATTCCATATAAACTCGTTCGCGACCCACGCCGAGGAAGTTCCACGCTTTTTCCTCCCGCCGACGTCATCGGCCTCCTCCTCGCGTATAGGGCGAGAAATTTCGCTTCCTACGTCCGCCCGCCGCACGCCGACCAGTTTTTTCCGTATACCTACGCTCTCCGTACGCACGATCTGCCTACACGGTCCGGATTAATCCTTCGCTCGAGTAAGCAGCGACGCGCGCGCACGGGCGAAAGCTCCTTCGGAATTTTAATTCTTAGACGCGACTGGTTGCGATGCAACGAGCGTGCGGTGCCGGCTTATAATCGAGATAAGTTCCTGGCTCCTCGTCGACGTATCGAACGCGAGTGTATACGGCTAATTATGATTTATGTAACAAGAGCGTCGCGCGAGTGCGGAATTCTTATTTCGAGAAAATTCGTTCGGGTTGAATGCATGAGCGGTGTGCAGCTTTTGGGAAAATGGATTTTGATTCAAGCGCACGGTGAAAAAAAGGATTTTGTAGTTTTGACAAAATTAGGTTTGGTTGGGAATTTCTTGCCGTCGTGATACAAATATTAAGTATATCGTGGCAGGAAGAAATATGTGTGCCCAAAATAATAGTGGTAAAAATATTTGCCGAGAGACAGGACATATTGTTGCCGACAAAAATTTCAACGTGATTGTATTTATTATTGAACATATCTTTTGTGCCGTCACAGATAATATTTCCGCCATGATAGCAAAAAGTTCCCGGCAAAATCCAGTTTTGCTAATACTGCAAAATCATTTTTTTCCCGTGCAAAAGTTAAGAAAAATGTCGATATTATTTCCCTCTCCTCCCGTCGTCCTCTCGACCGATGTACCTACGCCAGTGACGAAATATCCTTAACGCGGGTGAATCACAGCGAGCGAGCGACCAGACTGGCCGCCTCGATAAGAGAATCGTTCCGACGGTAATCATCGCGGTTATCGGCCGCATCAAACGCGTGTCTCCACTCTAATTGCGCGGCGGCATCAAAGGTTTTCGCATCGAGCACTCATTCGCTGTCGCACCGCGGAACCGCGACGGCGACACGTGATTTACCAGCTGGTCCTTCGATAACCAGGAAAGAGCGTTTCGACGTTGTCCATAATTCAATTTCGACACCAATCGCCACGAGTACCTCAGCTGCACCCCGTCGTTTCTCGTCCACCGTGACTATCATTCTTATCAAAGCTCGCATGCGATCGCCCCTTCCTCCCTCCTTTATCAAGGACCGCGTGATCCTACTCGCCGCGTAGCGAACGCGCAGAGATTACAAGACACTGTGCGCCGCATTCGCAATACGCCTGCGATTCCAATGAAATCTCGCAGCAACCGAGATGACGCGTGCATTCGATTTTGGAATAAAAAAATACTCATGCTTTTAAATATTTAATTTGCAATCTGCATACATGTTCGATAATAAACGAATAAGAAAGGGTCCAAAAAATGTATTATTCGCAGAGTTATAAGTGAGCTTTTTTCTACAAGATTGTGACATCGTTGAAAAGCCAGAGAGACGCGCTTACGCTGAGCAACGAGTGCAAGGGAGACAGTCTTAGTATACGGCAAAAAATAAATCGTAAATTTCGGGACAAGGCCAACTTATTGTTACGATGAGTACAATTTTAGTGAAAATTATCTTGAACAGGTGTAAATGATCGGAGGGATAAATGTGCCTCGGTGTCTTTGCACTTAGTTTTTTCTCGAGTTCTTGGCGCGCGTAGCAAAATTTGTAGAAATTGCAAGCGTTGCTGTCATTTTTACTAAATTTTTAGTCATCGTAACAATAACATCTTGTCCCGAAATTCACCATAAACTTTGTAAACGCTACGATTTGTTTTTTTCCTTGCAGACGATGACGTAGCTGCATGTTTAGATATCGTTTTCCAGTTCAGATGAAAAATGAAAAAATACGGGGTAAATAATTTTGTCGAAATCTGCGGTAACAAAAATTAGCGTTAAAACCGAATTCGCGCGAGCGCAACTTCAATCACTACACGACGCTTCCGGCGCGCATTTCATCCGATCGAATGGAATTATCGGTTGATTTACCGGTGCGCGGTCGCGACGCGCGACTTAGCGAACGCGCCCCGCCGCGACGCGCGGTGACACGGCTGCCCGTGACAGCGAAAGATGAATGCCGATAAGGAGCGGAGCAAGGTGTTATTATGAATAACGGAAGGAATTCGGTCGCGCGACAAGCGCGCCTCGAGGCGGTCGCGCGAGAGGAGATAGATTAATTGACAGCGCCGCCTAAAAGCGACCAATTAGTATAATTATACCGATAAATTCGGATTTAATTGGATCGGAGGTTTCCTTATTCCGTCGTTACGAGCGGCCCCCGTCGCGCTTCTTTCAAATCCGCTTCCGCCTGTATACAGGATCCTCCGGCGCGAGTCCTGCTGCACTGCGAGAAGTAATTGCTAGTGTCAAAGAAACATTAATTCTTCGACGAAGAACGTATGATCTTGAATATTTTTTAGCATATAGATTCCTGGTCAAAGTATATACCTATATTCTTATTATGATTCAAGGATATCTTCGTTGGGACGAGAAATTATTCCTGGGCGAAAAAAAAAACAATTACTCGAGCCCATCGAACATTTTCTTGCACGAAGAAAATCATGGCTTCAGTTTGAAAATGTTTAAGAATACAGATTCCTGATCGAAGAATATATATTCTTGATTCAAGGATATCTTCATTGGGACGAGAAATGCTTCCTATGCGAAAAAAATTCATACTCGAGCCTATCAAACATTTTCTTGCACGAAGAAAATCATGTCTTCAGTTTGAAAATGTTTGAAAAATACAAATTCTTGGTCGAAGAATATATATTCTTGATTCAAGGGTATCTTTATTGGGACGAGAAACTCTTCCTGCGTGAGAAAACAATTACTCGAGCCTATCATTTTCTTGCACAAAGAAAATCATGGCTTGATTCTGGAATCATGTTTCTGATTGAGGGAAACAATTTGTTGACGCTAGCAATTATTTCTCTCAGCGTACTCCTGCGAGGAGCCACGTGCGAGCCACTTCGACTTCGACGCGAAAGCGGAATAAAACTCGCGGATAATGGAGTCCGCGCTCGAGTGGAGGACGTGCTTCGATAGAGAATAGCGTGCAATTAGCAATGCGACTGCCGACGTGTCGCGGTAAACACCGATAGCCCGCTGAGCGACAACCGATGAGCCGCGCTTCGTAGGGGCGAATCGTCGGTATCGCCGCTATCTCGTACTTCGGCGATATCATTGCATGCGTAATTGCGTGTTGCACTACGGTTCCGCTCGCGGTGCCCGTTTTACTTTTAAATTTCCGATGACGGAAGAAGAATAACGAGAGCGAGGGGCGTTCGCATTTTACTCCTGTCGTTTTATTTGCCTCCTAATCGCCAGTGAAATCTTCTCGGCGCAAAGTAGCGACACGGTGTAGAAATAAAAATGCCGGCTGACTTTTTCCGCGTTCTTCGAAAAATACACGCGACGACTACCGACTCGTTGAGCTCTTCGAGCTGCATTTTTTAAGTTAACGATTCTCCCGTGTCATCTAAAAGGCAAACCAGCAGATTAAACGAAATACACGCAGCCAGTGGAAACTGCCGTAAAACATCGGACGCGCCTCGTATATTTCGCGCGCTTCCGATTATCGCCCAATAAATAATGCCAGTCGTCGGATTGTACTAAACGTATTCGATATATCGAGCCCGAACAAAAAACCGTAGTCGATAGGAGAGGAACAAGGTCGAACGCGATCCCGACACGCGTGTTCCGAGGCGATCTTCGCATTACACGTGCTCCGCGGCTGCGAGGACGAGGCGCGCGATAGGGCGCGCGGAGGAGGAAACTGGGCCGCTTTGAAATATGTTTCCGAAATATTTTACAAGCCTCGTTATAACTCGAGCGCGCTGGACCACGACGACCGGTTCCGCTGCGCGCGCGCGCGGAGAGTTTAAGAGCTCCGTCGTCGTCGACGCGTCGCCCCTCGGATTATCGCTCGTGTTCGTCTCGCGCGACACACGGAGGCGCGTAAATAATTTCGAGATCACGAGCGCGCGCGCGCGCGAGAGCTTTACGGTCGCGCGGGGAGAGCGCATCGTCCACGTGTGATCTATACGCGCTGGCGTACGCGTCAAAGGAATCGCGCGCGGCGGCTGTGCGACTCCTCTCGGATTCCCGACTAATTTTCGCTTCTCGCCTCCCCCCCCCCCCCTCCCTCGCTCCGGGCGAGGAACAATGCGCGCGGCATCTCGCGCGCGATAAATCAATCCTCGCGCGCGCGAGTCCGTCCACCCGCGCGATCGATCCTCGGTGTCGCGGGCTTTACGAGTCCGACGACAGACGGCCGACCGCGCACTGACACTCTTCACTTCGCGGCCGAGATGGAGATGCGGTACCTACCGCATTTCTCGGCGCGGCCACCGAGGCTTCGAACTGCTCTCTTTCTTTCACGCTTTCTCCCTCCGTGCGTTTCCCGGCAGTCGTCTCTTTCTTTTTTGCTCTTCGTTGTTTCTGTAGCATACCGCTTTACAGCTATCCATGTCTCATCCTGGAGCGATCGCGGTGATTTAAACGGACAAAGCGACGGTCCATCGTATATCGAGTCCAGCGCGGGAACGGCGAGTGGGTGGACTGCTAAACACTCGGCTTAACCTCGACACGGGTAATAAATTCGCGCGGCTTTCCGTCTCTCGTCGTCGTACATCTTTACAGATTCGGAGTTGATCCGCTTCGTTTGATATGCACCGAAGAAACAATTTATTTGTATTTCATAAATGTCTGAATTGCGATATTGGTTTGGCGCAATTAGATCTTTACACAGAAGAAAATGGTTTTGCAGTCTTGGCAAAACTAGGTTTTGCTGGGAGCTCTTTGACTATCGTTGCAGAAATATTATCTGTGGCAAAAAGAGGTATGGTCAATAATGACAGGTGTAACTATAATCACGGTGAAATTTTTTTCGATAAAAATATTGGCTATCCCAGCTGATATTTTTACTATTTTTTTTTTTCGCCACAGATAACATTTTTTTTACGACAGCAAGACATTTTCAACGAAACCTAGTTTTGTTAAAACTGCAAAATGATTTTCCTTCGTGTAGAGGCAACCGTTTGTGATTGAAATAAACACTTTAATAAATGATGCATATTTTCTTGCCTCAACGAAATATTTATTTCGCCGTATTTTGATTTACATTTATTAACTGTCAATAAACCGTTCCCTCGGTGTGCGGGGTTCGAGAAATTCGACATTTGTCTCGTGTATACGCGAGGCAAATATTTTGTTTTCCCACAAAGTCGTCCACAGAATTTGTAGTCTTTCGTCGTACCGAGCTGCATATATTTTGTATGTGTAACGAACGAACCTCTTCTACAACTTTCACATCACACGTCGCCGCGGAATAGAAGTCTTATAACCGAACATAAATTACGTCCCAAAGTAACGCGATTTTTCAACTCTAATCGTAGAATAATTCGACCACCCACGCGCTACGTATAACAGTACACCCCTCGCGCCTCCCGGCGGTCGCGACGAAAGTTTAAACGGACGACGTATGGCCACCGAATCGGACCGGAAGATGCGCGTGGGCGGACACCTAAACACTCCGCTATATACACGTACCTCGACACCGGTGCTATATTTCCGCGCGGCTCTTAATTTTATCATCGTACGTCTTCAAAGATTCGAAGGAACCGGCGGAGTCCGCTCCATTTAATAACGCGATATCTGTTGGGCTTTTTTTAGCGCGCCCGCAGTCGTGACATTTGTTGTACGAGTTACGTAACCCCGCGCGAGACCGCCGTCCCGTTAAATACGCCCGATTTATTATCGCTATATATAAATCTAGAAGCGCCGCGGCCCTTCGAAACGGCGTAACGGCGTACACTGAGAAAACAATAACATGACAGTTAACGGGTATGTGTACGCATCAGTTGTGTAAGGTTTGCATATCAGTAGCCAGTGTAATCGAGTAACAGTTAATTCAAATAAATCCATTAGCATGCAGGTAATAAACCCTACGGCTTATCATGTCTGATACAATAACTGTTACTCGATCTACATTAACCGTCTTGTCGATTTCAAGCCACGCAATTTCTAGCCTTTGATACATCGACAATTAAGAAATATCATTAACCGCTGATGTCTTGTTCTCTCAGTGTACACGAATTAGCGCGACGACTTACCAGAGGGGAGTAGAACGCGGAGCTGTCCATGCCGATGCTGGGGTAGGGCCCCTGATCGGTGGTGGAAGGCGTCGGGGTGGGATACGACGTGTAGCCGGTGCCCGTGGGCGCCAGCCTGGGATATGCGCCGAGGGCCAATCGCGCCGCGCTGTCGTACTGGCACGAGCAGACGGTCTGCCCCGTGACCGGGTCGGTCATCATGGGTCTCCCGTTCTCGCAGCAGCCGGTGCTCGGCCCCGTGGACCCGCCGACGGGGGTGGTGGCGCCTCCCGACGCCCCCGGCGCGGCACCGGTCGTCGTCGTCGCCGTCGAGGAGGGCGAGAGGGCGCCGGGGCTGAGCGCGCCGGCCGACGACATCGCCGGCGACGTCGCCGTCGTCGGCTGACCGCCGCTCACGAGGAGCTGAAACACGGGGAAAAAAAGAGGGGGACTTATATAACGAGGATGAGAGAGAGAGACGATACGTTGACGACGATCGCATAACCGTGATAATGCCCGGGTGAGCTGCGGCAGCGCTCGTGGCTACAGTCGTACTAGGAACGGTCTTTTTCTCCTTCTTGCTTCTTTTCTTTCCCTAATAAGTTTTGCTCCTTTCGTCTCGCTTCGTACTTCTCGGCGACGGCAAAGAGAAGCGAGACGGAGTCGAACGTCGAAGACCGATTTACATCCTACACATATTTATGAACGCCTAGATGGGTAATCCTATTAGGGCGAACTGCAGGGCTCGCGTTGATCGAGAGCTTTCTCGGGCCAGGCTCGAGCGTAGCGCGTATACATACGTACGTGACGCGGGCATGATCGCGCGGGCAGCCCGGTGTATGTACCCAGGGACTGTAGAGAGACCTACTCGATAAGTAGATAATACGTTTAGCGGTGTTTACCCGTATGTAGCCTTATAATGAAACGCGATTAGCCGCAGAGTCAACAGTTCTTCGCGTATACCTGTCCTCGGTCGACGCGACGTGCGTACGTTTGGTCTCTCCACGTTCGTGTTTACTCGCGCGTCCCTCTTTGCCTTTCTCGTTATATCGACGCGGGAGTGTAAGTATAGGTTGTGCGTATACCGTATGAGACCAGACTTACTCGCCAGGACGGAAACTTCAGTCACTGTTATCTCAGTACCCATGAGCTTTTGGCTCACATTTGTATAATACTTTTTTGAAGATTACGTTTCAATCTACAATAAAGTCTTATGTCGATATAGGTCAAAAATTCACAGATAACGAGATAACAGCGATTGAAGCTTCTTTCCTAGTGAGTAAGTTTAGCCTCACATGGTGTACAGTCCGATTTTGAAGGCACTGACGACAGTCGCGAGCATCCAACAGAGGTAAATACATAGAAATCCATTTAACGTATAGAAATCCTATCGAGGACTTCATTACCATTTGCTTCTGGTACACACGCGTCAATTCGTACGGGAAGCTTTACATCGCGCGAGTGTCTTTCCCTCGCTCGCGCTCCCTGCTATAAATTAGCGCGCGTTAAGCCGAGGGGGTACTTGGCAATTAATATCGCAAAGGCAAACACAGAGGCGCGGAGTTATTCGGGAGAGCGCGAGAGCTACGGGGGAGGGGTGTACGGTGGAGAGGTCGGAGGCCATTGATAAAGGCGCTTTTCTCTCTCCACTCTCGGTCTCCCCCAAATAGAGAGAGGCGCGCGTACCTCTTTTCTCACTCGCCGCACCCTTCCGCGCGCATCCACTGCACGCGATATAGCCCCAACGTCCTATTCTATTCACAGGACGGACCGAAACTCGATCCCTCCTTTTCCTCCTTTACCGCGACCTCTCCCTCCCCCTTCCCAAACTTCCCTCTCGGGATACGCAGGCCGGCGAGGGGTTTATTCATGCGCGGTTTTGTCGCGGCCCTCTTCGTCCGTCCGTTCGAATCGACTCCACTGAGAAATTTATAGGTTACGAAGAAGTGGCGGGGGAGGTGAAGGAGGCGAGCGCGCCGTCCTCGAGGCTCTCCGCGCGACACGTTCCCCCTTTTCTTCCCTCCTCTCGCGTCTTCGGCCCGGATTAATTGGCTGTTCCGTCGCTTATCAATTTTCACCGCGCGCTCCTCGCGTTCTTCACCTCGGCGCGGACGACGCGCGAAACTTGTTTACGCGATTTTTCTGCGCGCGCGCGTCATCGGGCTCTCGCTGATATAGATCGGTATCTGCGCACAGGCTTTCGCGCGAGAAAACGGTTTGTTTGTAGTTAATAAATGTTTATTCGAATATGGCGAAATCAAAATTTTGTTGATCCAAGTACCTTAAATGTTCGTTAACTATTACAATATTTATTTGGCACAATTAGATACTTCGTGGCAATTGTTTGAGTGAAATAAACGTTTTAATAATTAATATATATGTTTTCTTGTCCTAACACGAAATATTTATTTCGCCGTATTTGAAATTACATTTATTAATTACTATTAATACATTGTTCGATCGGTCGGAACATTTTATAGAAGCAAAATTAAGGGGTGGGAATAAGGGAATGAAAAGGGGGTGGAGAAAAGGAAGAAGGATACACCCCGCTGTGGATACAAATTGGAAGGATGCGCGCGCGCGCGCGAGTTTCATTCTTCGTTGAATAGCAACGCGCACATCTGCTCCGCGGAGCGCGCATGTCCGACCACTTAAGCGCACACCTACTTCGAGGCGTTGCGGTTCTCGAGCGAGACCCGGTTGTGGAGACGGGCGCGATAGCAACTGGTGCGCGAGACGATCCTACTTGACTGTACGATTTTTTTCCTTTCAGAAAAAAAAAACGTGTGGAATGCATTTCTTTCGAGAAATACATACATATACACCGTAAGGAGCAGATGAATTTATGGCGCTACGCCGAGAAACAAATTTGCTTCATCGAAATAAATGTGTTTTTTAATGTAGTCCTAAGAGTAGGTACCTACCTACATTTATTCGATTCGAATTAATATCAAGTTGATCCAAATAATATTAAATTAAATCAATAATCTTCATATACGTGTAATCGATATGTAACATCCTGATCAAATAAATGTGCTCTTAGAACTATCAAAAAACACCTTTATTTCGATCAAAATGTCTTTCTCAAAGTACCGAATATTTCATCAAAAGATTCAAAAATCTGATCGTGTGGATTCATTTCAGCAACTCTTTCGCCGTTGGTTAGCGCAACAGCCGCCGGTCAGCGATAGTAGTAATGATCGGTTGACTACGGCCTGACTACAATTAATAGTCGTCGCTACTACCGTCGCTCGGCTGCACGCAGTAGTTTATTTGACTGGAAAAAAATGTTCATATTTTTAAATTCAATTTGTATTCTGTATACATATTCAATGTCACGTGAAACAGAAAAGGTCCGAAAAAATAATTATTCACTGAGTTATAAACGCGTTTCTCACTGCTAAATTGTGACGTTATCGAAGAGCCGTGAGTGATGCACTTATGCTGAGCAACGAGTGCGAGAGAGATAGATTTACTGAACGCGATGACGTATGCTGCATTTCTAAATATCGTTTCCCGGCTGAAATGGGGCCAAAGATGACAAATAAAAAAATACTAGGTCGACAATTTTGTTCAAATTTTTCGAATCATCAGTAAAAAAATCAGTCAACTACCCTGTTGCGAGGTGCACTGGCGAAATCGAGTTACGCCCATTCCCAGAAACATAATGAATCAATAATTTAGGAAATACTTTCATCACATTTGCTCGCAATAAACGCGTGAAGGATTTCATCGAATATAACACCGCCCGGACAAAGAACCTATCGATAAGATGCAACTATACTGTACCTAAATTCGATAGCACGAATCCACCCCCCGCGAAAAACACCACTCTTCTCGCGGAACGCTCTCAACCCCCACCGCGTGGAAACCTTTCAAGAAGTTATTTCCACCCTCGCGATTTTTTCCACCCGCGAGAAATCCTCGTCGCGTCGAGAGCAGAAAAGACGGCGGAACTCGCCGATAATCATTCCCGGGGATCGCGATTCGTACTTCCGCGACCAATTTCGTGGTCTGCGGTGCACGTTTCTTCACAAATCGGACCGTAATTCGTGCGCGGATGAGCTCGCGTTCTTTTTAAAATATTTTTCTTGGCGTGCGCAACAATTCCACTGCCACTACCTGCTCTTCAAGCACGTGAACGTATGGCGGAGAAGGAGGAGGGGCTGCACGGGTGGGCCGTGCGGCGTACACGTAGAAAAAAAAAAGGTGACAGTCTCCCCGCATAACTTTGCCACCCCACTTTTATGCGCACTCGTGTTCGTATATACAGATACATATATATATACGTATTACATACATACGAGTGCACGATGCATTGCACTTGTAAAGCGCCACGAAAAAAAAATGGTACCAACTCTTCACTTCAACAACACCGTTTCGTTCCAATCATCTCCCGGCGAATATAAAAAGCGCACGCCCCCGTGGAAATTACACACGAGCAACAAGCGTTCTTCGACGTCGCATTTCTTTCTCCGCTGAAAAAAGTACGGCACCGCATGCCACCGCGATGTATCACGGAGAATTTTTACGTATTCGTGGGCTTTCTTTGCGCGCCACGATCGCGTACACAATGTGTCGTCACGCGGGGGGGGGGGGGGGGGGGGGCTTTGGTCGTTTCGCCGCGGAGCCGGCACCTCTCCCGCACCCACACACCTGCCGCCCACGTGTTCGTGTGCGCGAGCGCGCGGAGTAGAGGGTGGACACGCAGGCTCGCTCGCGCGCGCACGAATATAAAGGAAGGGGGCGCGCGAGTGAGAGAGAGAGAGAGTCAGGTGAAACGACGGAGGGAAGGAGAGCGAGAGAGGGGCAGAGCGGAGCACGGCGAGAGAGGAGAGCGGAAACATGCGCCGCGGTGTACGAGGCAAAAAATCCGACACGCAGACACGCGCGCGCAATTCGCGCGCAAGATGGCGGCCGTTGCGAGAGTGGACACTCCGTTCGCGCGCTCTTCTCTCTGCCGCGGGTTCCTCTCTCTCCCTCTTCCGTCACCTCACACGAGCCCCTCCACGCGCGAGCCGCGCATCTTCACAAAGGCTCTCTCGGCGCGGTGCTCTGCGCTCTCTTCCTCTCCTCCTTTTCCATCTCCCCCGCACTCCTTCCTCTCTCTCTCTCTCTCTCTCTCTTGTCCGACAAGGATATCACGGTTCCCACCGAGACCCTTCACTCGACAAATTAGTCGTTACAACGGCTTACAACTCACGCCGGACGCGGGAGAGCGCATCATCGCGCGAGCGCGCGCGCGGAGTCCGCTCGGTAATGACTAGATCATCGGGCGGGTCCTCCGCGTAACGATTCTATCGCCACCTGTTCGAATCGCTGTTTCTTTTCTGTGACGCGATGTGCGAGTATGGGTACACCGAGAGGAGAGTTTATTAATATTATAGTTAATGAATATAACTTTAAATACAGTGAAATAAATATTTCGTCAGGTCGAGACAGTGTATGTTAATTGTGCAAATGTTTATTTCATTCAAGCGGTTGCCTCGAGTGATCTGATTGTCCTAAATAAATATCGTAATAGTTGATAAATATTTCCTTGATTCAATAAAATGTTTATTTCGCTATATTCAAAGAAAGAATTGTTAATTATTACTAATTAACTGTTTTCTCGGTGTAAAATTTTCACGGAATGATATGGAATGCGCTTAGTAGAAAACTATCATCAAATGTCTACCTATATATACACTTTACGAGCGATTTTCAAATTGATTTATTCGTCTTCCCATTTCAAAGATCGGGGAGGATCCTGAGAATCGTCCTGCAGCGACGTAAAAATTCGACATTTTGCGTACGATTTTATAATTAAAAACATTTTATTTTCCATCTTAAAGATCAGGAAGAATCCTGAGAATCGTATTCCTTATTGCCGCGACGAAAATGTCTCCCAGACATTGAACTTTGCTTGCAACGACATAAAAATTGTAATCTCTACCGCGTCGTAAGATGAAAAAACTATCCCGACTCCGTTCACCGGGGCATTTCCAGCGGGTTGCCCACTTGGCGAGCGCGCGCGACCCAGAAACGTCGCGTTTCATTGACACGCGCTACATACGGATCGGCGTGGCGATATTTAACCGCGCGTGAGACACCCGGCGTACCTATAACTGACTAATCCACCCGATCGATCGATGCCCCGGGTGCGCGAGCGGGAGTTATAAATCCATCGTGTAGCGAAACGCAGTCGCGGCGCGGAACGTTTCTACGTGAGGAAATCGTGAGTGCGAGAGACGCGCCCTCTCCGATGGGAGACGACCGGTTTCCTCGCAGCGATCTCTGCCGATCGCGGTTCAGTCCTGAATGCCCATCGTGTCGATCTGCGCGCGCGAAGATTTTTCCCCCGACTTCGCCTCTTCCCCGATGACGTAGGTACCGATCTCGCGGCTCACCCGAGGACCACTTCCGGCGATTTAACGTCGCAGCTAACCGTGTCGAGCGCGGTAATCGCGGCGTCGAGTCCGTGTAGCGCCGAAACGACGATACTCCGACGAATTTTAACGATCCGACGGCGCGATTAAAGGGGTTGGCTATTGGAGAAAAATTATTACTAATAAGCGTAGAGCCCCGCGGGGGTGTGGCGCGAGAGCGACGCAATCGCGTGTCATCATTAAGATGTCCGGTACGCGTTGATATGCAAATAATTATCTGTGAGCGGTTAACAGGGCGGTCTAACAGTGAAACAGGCAGTAAAACGAACTCTCGAATGCCTTCATTCGCCGGGCGCGCGCGCACTTGTAAATTATCCACGGCCACACGGTGTATCGTCCGTCGCGCGGCGTTGATACAGAAGCGGGATAGTGGGAATAATTAAACGGGCGTGCATTTGCGCACGGTCGTACCCACTCGTCGCGACGCTCGACTTGACCGCGGTTGCTGGAGCGTGCGATACGCCGAGAACCGCGCAAGCCTGTAATTATATGTATTGCACCTACACTGAGAAAGATAACCTGGTCATGTTGATAAAAATTCTAGAGAACACACTGATAGAAATAAATGTGGCTGTAACGACTATTTTCGACTCAACTGCTCGAGTTTGCTAATTAGCAGCAGTTTTTACAATTGTAACTATTTTTAGTCAGGTACCGGAACAGAAGAATTGTTGCGATAATTGTATAAAATTGGTGCTGATTGCAAAACTGGAGCAGTCAAGTCCGAAATGGTTGTCGCGCGAACTACTTTTTTTTTTCTCACTGCAGAAGCCAAGCCATTTGGTGAAATATAGGTCCTTTATTTGTTCGGTTAAGCTGAGCAGTTTTTGGTTAGAATAACTAGAAATGCAGTTACAATAACTAGGCTGTAAAGGAATTTGTATTTTTGAAATACTTTTATATAAAGCTTTTTCACAATACGTGATTTGGAAAATTAATATATTTCCTTATGAAGCTGGCCTTATAAATTTCATGACGGAGTATATTAATTTTTATAATTGTAATCACGTATCGGATGAAAGTTTGATATACACACAATTATATTAAATTTAATACCATTTTTTTATAATACAAACATGTACTTAGTTAGAATAATTAAATATTTGGTTAAACTTATTAGTACTTCGATTACGGTAACTAAATTCGCTTAACCAGATGCTTTTTGTCATTTTAGCCCAATTATTTATCTCAGTGTATGAGGAACGCAAGAAACGCCGGCTAATATGCCTTTCCGGTCGATTCGGGGGTCGCTTTATTATTCGAATCGGTGTACGCGGTCGTTTGTGTGCAGTCCATAAACGCGAGTCTGTTATTGTTCGTGTTTATAGTTGGCGAGTAGATCGAGTTCGGAATTTTAACGCAACGCCCGTCGGATCTGTGTTTCGAGCGCGAGCGTGGTTTGAGAGATCAGGCGCATAAATCTTTTAAGCGGAAAGAATTCGTTGAGGCCAAGAGGGGCGATAAATTATTGATAATAATCCTCTAAACGGTTTTGTCGAACTTTTCGAGTCGAACGATCGATAAAAGGAATGTCATAATTGGAATTTCATTAGATTTGAGCTCCTGGAAGGGGAGAAAGCATTGAATTCGTCCACCGGAATCCAGCCGCGCGACTGCAGGAGCGAAGAACGGAAAGATTCCTCGGCGAACCCACTCACGCGATAAATATAACGCGTCGCGATAAGATCTAATAACTGCACACATTCCCGAAGACACCACGGAGCCGGATAAATGAACCGATATCCGCGGCTAGTCGACCGCGCTAATTACCCCGAGTACCCCCACACTGTACCTCTATTAATAGTTTCTATAATTGTCAATTGTCTGCGGAAATGACGCAGCGCAGGTCAAGACGCACCGTCAGGTAGCACAGTTGAAGTGTACCGCCGAGAAAGTGCAAGAGAACCGTACGCGCGCAGTACCCCGTTGTGCTTAATATCTGTACCTCAGAGCCAAACTATGTTAAGTCCATTTTTGCCGAAAGTGGGTTTTATATGTTAAGTTGTACTAAACATTCCATAAAGTCGACATAAATAGCCTTGGGTTTTTAATTTGAGCTTCTTGCAGTTTAAGTGACTTAAGTTATGCGCAACAAAACAGAAAACAATATTTCAAACTCAATTATCGCAAAACTACCTTTTTGGACTTAACATAGTTTGGCTCTGAGGTACTGATATAGAATCGGAAAAGGACGCAAAGAGAGGGCGGCAGTTAATGGGAGAAGCGCCCGCTCCCGATGGTGGAATTGTCCAACGAGAGCGCTTCGACGGAGGGGTCTTATCGGCGGAATATCGCGCGCAATTATGCGAAGCGAACGCTTGCGAAAACGTGATTCTCGCCCGCGCATCCCAACGGCCGATAATACAGGAGTCGCGTCCACGCCGCATCGTGGCCCGCGCACCTGGACCGGCAGCCCCCAGCGCTAGCTCGTCGCGCCCGCGAGTTTTATCGGATTTTTTGCCCCCGAGAGCCGCGCCTGCGCGCCACCTCGTCGGCTGCACTCGCTGACGCGCGGATCCTGCGGCACCTCCGCGCGCGCGGTTTCGAGGGCAAAGTTTCCAGTGCGTTGATAACTTTTGCCCCGAGACCGTCAGGACGGGGGGAGGGGGCGATGATCCAGTTTCGTCGATGATACGACGTCGACTTTTGCGCGTTATACCTACTGCGTCTGCCCTTCGACGGGGATAAGAAGGAAAGAAAGAAAGAGAGAGGGGGAGGTCGGATAACGTCAACGGCCATCCGAGTATAATCGACAGAGGCGATCCGAATTTAATTAAATGAATCGTATGACGTTTCGATTACGATTAACTTATAATGCGTAGAATGAGACTCGAGATAGGTATTAAATCGGTATGCTGAAAATAAAAATTTCCAAAGCACAAATTCTCGGGAGGCCGACTACATATATAGTTATCTCAATGAATATGTAGTTTGAGTAACTAAAGTTTAGTCGAGGTAACTAGATACTCAGCTGCTTCAATGAAATATTTATTCAAGAAACTAGATATTTCGTTGGACGCTTGTAATCTTAAAATTTAATTGAATAAAGCGATTTTTTTCTCAGCGTGGTTTACACAATACTTGCACAGTTCGTCTGATAAAAACTTTTATTGAAACAAACAAACTCGCATTGATTTAACTAAGCACAGTAAAGTTGAATTGATTTCCATTTATCAAGAAAACGAATTTTATCGAATGAAACGACACAAATTTAGTTATTCCAACAACGTACTGTCCAACCAAACATGCCATGAATAGTTTGACGAAATTTAACTTTCAATTTAAATTTAACTTTAATTTAATTTGGTTGGAATGATTAAATTTTTTTCTCAGTGCATAGATGAATACATAGTAAAAAAGCGGTGTTAATTTTGGACACCATTTCACTGGTGTGGACCGATATGTACCACATCTGCAAGGCGTTTGATTACTCCAAAATTGAAATATTGAATTATCGAAGGAAAAAGTACAGCTGGGAAAAAATGCAATTATGCGCTTCACCGCGAAATAGATGCAAATGAAAATTCTTGTCTCCGGAGTCTGCCTAAACACGTCTGAGACTACTGGCGAAGCAAAAGTCTCGCATTTCCACGTTCTACTCGCTCGCACGATCGGATTCCGCGCAATCGAACGCGCCAGGATCGATTCGACGCCGCGATGCGATGATTTCGCGCCAGTATAGGCCCCAACCGACGAATGGACAGCTGACTCCCTCTCCCCCCGTCGAAAATAAACACCGACTATACGGACGCGACTGTTATGTACCGCGACAACGCGAGACAGGTGGATAATGGAGCGCGACGCTTCCTCGATGCGACTGCCGGTTTGATTGATAATCGGTTTCGGGGAAGAGAGGGAGTATTGTTTAGATTTCTCGGACGGCCAGCGAGAGAAAGAGAAAGAAAGAGAGAGCGCGCGAGTCGAGCGTTGAATGAGGAACGCATCGGACGCGTGAGTTCTTCTCCGAGTGAAAAATCATTCGATGGTCCAGCTGACGAGTTTCTTGTATTTCCTTTCACGCGAGAGACACATTTGTTGCGCCGTTATCGCCACTCTTTCGTAACGAGGGTAAAACGTTCGTTTTTTGGAATACAGAAGCTCGTCTGACTCGAAATCCGAAGGGAAATACGTGGAAGCACTTTGCAGAAGTCTCGAGTAATTCAAGGTCGATCGGAGATTAATTGATACCTCTCGCGCTGGCGGATATAGAGACGTCGATGATAGAACGGCATCCGATGGATTAATTATTAGCGCGCGACGTTTACGCGAATGCAGGTGTCTCGCCGCGTTCGACGGAAACCGACGATGGCCTGATTAGCTCTCCGCGAAGCGAGCGATACCTTCGCGTATAATTGCGAAGTCTATAAATGGCACGTCGTCCGCGGACGCGAACGACGAACGTTACGAGGGAGCGCAGGACTCGCGCGACTCTTGCGTGTATACAATGACGTTCGACTGCTCGCGCGGCGTCTGACGATCGCTGGGAGATGAGGGGCGACGTATCGTTCATTAATCTTGCGCGCGCGTAATGCACTCGCGGCGAGGAGTGACGACGCGCGTTGCGATTGATTTTAATCGCGTGGCGCTGAGAGCGAATTTCAATGTATTACGGTGATTTATTTACGAAAGAGTTGTCTTCTGTCGCGAAACTCGTTCGATTCGCATTCTTCGGTTTTTTTCCGGTTAATTTATCTTCGAAACAACGCCAAGTACACCGAGAAAAATAATTAGGTTAAAATGACAAAAACGCGTTCAGTTATTTCAATTAAAATGCTGGCCAATTGTATCAAATATTTCGTTGTTCCGATCAAATGTTAAATTATTTCAACCAAATGTTTAGTTATTCTAATCAAAAAATGGTCAGTCTAATCAAACAGACGGAGGCTTCGTATTTCATTAAACAGTTTCGTCAGCGTCTCCAGGATTGTGGTTAAATTGTAGTTATTCTAATTAAAATATTGGTCACTCGAACCACATTTTTAATCACTTTAGCCAAATATTTAGTTATTCTAACCAAAAAGTGGTCAGTCTAATCAAACAGATGCAGCATCCATATTTCACGAATCGATTTGCTCATCGTCTCTAGGATTTTGGTTAAATTGACCAAATTATTTTTCTCAGCGTATTCTTACAGCTTCGACCGAATCTGTATATAATGGATTCCCCGATAAACATTGATTCGATTCGAATTACAACTCCGTTTGAATGGAACCAATAAAATTCCAACGCATCGAAACGACATTCATCAAGCGAAATTAATATTCCCTCACGACAGCCTTAATTGTTCGAAAGTGCGTCTAACGCGAATCAAATCCTCTCCGTGTTTGCGGGTATGAAATAATCCCTCCCCCCCCGCTTCTTACGCTCAGCAGAACGACTCGTCCTCAAGGGAAGACAACCACCGCTCGAATAATCCTCGTCGAGCATCTCCTCGATAACATCGACAGGTGTAATTGAATTAACGATCGGTAACTTTTATATACGAACGTTCGCCACGGGGAGACGCGAAAGGAGAACGACGGCGAAGCTTTGTCTCGCGTGTCAAGCGCGGATGAAATGGATATTTGACGGATGATCGCGTCGTCGAGAGAGAAATCTCTTACGAAATATCTTTTCCAATAAAGAAACCGTCGCGAGGGGACGCGGGCCGTCGTGTATTTTCTCTATCGCCCGGATCCATCGATGCGCCCGAAGCCTATATTCGGTTTCCCCTCGACGATTCGAATTATCGTAACGTTCGCGTCATAATTTCACGTCGAATATATTAAAGAAAGTACGTTGCGATACGCAATAATTCTCTGGCGACACGCACGGAGAGTGTCGCGTGATCCAGCGACGGCCGTCGGTGAACCTTGCGAGGAGGCAGGTGCATGCGGGCTGCTGCCGTCGCCGCCGTGCGCGCGTCGCGCGCTCTCTCTCTCTCTCTCTCTCTCTCCACCCAACGTTATACGACACTATCGCACGTTTATCGGATCGGTTTAACATAATTCGTTTCTCGGACCGTCGCGCGACAATGTTACATCGCGGAGTCGCCTTCGAGTCGATCGACGGAACGATTACGGGTGGCGGTAGACTCGCGGATGTTATCACTGCGGCGCCGCACTTTCGATTCGAAGTTCGTCTGCAAAGGCGATCGATGTTACGAGGAGAGATTTTGAGTGGAATGCGCATTTTTCTCTATCGCGTCTAGATGCTCTTAATGCTTTTTAATCAGCTGAGAAGTTTATCGAAGGAAAGATGAATTTTTTGGGGCAAAATACAGCGTCGTAATGGACAGGACTTTGCGGGATATATTTGAGATTGAACTTTCTAATTTTTATTTATCGGGGATAGGTGTAATTTATGAATGTTTAAAGAGTAGTAGAGAAGAGGCACTTCACCTGTCAGCTGAAGAACGCAACGACACCTCTCGAGTCACGCGGATGAGCGGTTTAACGAGCCGTGCAAAATTTCAGAGCGCGTCTAACGTGCCCTACTGTTTAAATCCCATCCAGGGAGCACCCGAGATCCTGTTCGATATCTCCGAAACAGCCTTTCCGCCGTTCAGACACGCGCCGCAGTCTTTATCCGACGTCCTCGTAAAAGTTGAAGCTTACCTGGGTGGCCGACGGATACGAGTATCCGAACTGCGCGTACGCCGACATTTCTACAAAAGCGACGAGTCAGTCCTGTCGCGCGCGAAATAGCACAACCGCACCTGCACGACGCACTGCACTGGCACACGGTCCTTACGGGGCGAACGGAGGGGACGAAGAAGACGAATCGTCCTTCTCGGGGAGCGAGCGCGAGCGAGAAACTGTCATCGGGGCGTCTTCGGGCCCAGGGGTGATTCTTCTCTGGGTGGACGCATGGCTGTCGTCCACTCTACTATCGCCCGCCCGCGCCTCCTTCTCCTTCCTCACTTTCCGCCCGCCGATTTTCCCTCGGAACGCACACCGGGTTCTCCTGCTACGGTCCAACGCGAGGCGCGAGCGCACGGCACAACGGAACGACGGCACAGGCGGCGAAAGACGCGTCGACGGGGTGGCTGCGGGCGAAGTCAACGTGGCGAAACGGCGACGATCAACACAAAAACAAACAACGAACAACGGGGCAATCACCGGGTCATGGGACGGACATTCGGACAGACGTGCGTTACGAGCGATTAGTTATAGAGTTCGTTCCGTCCGTCCCCTGCTCTCAGGGCTCTCCAGTCTGCGACTGACTTGCCTCCACTCACACCACTTCATCGGTTTCCACTCCGCGTCGTCCCGATCCCCCCTCTGGCGAGCAACGGTGAAAACAACTACCCCCACCGCGGGCGTGGGTGGACGATTCCGCGGTCCCGACCAATCGCGCGGCCCGTTTCGAGGCAGCGGGTGTCGCTGGCGGGCGGTAACGTAGGTGATGATTGGCTCGGGCGCTCGTAAGTGGGCGTCGACTCTAGGCGGAGACGCCCGCCGCGAAAATTGCACCCCCTCTTCCTCGATAAAACTACCGTGAAGCAACCCCCCCACCACCACCGCCGAACGGCAACGGAGAACAAGGAGAAACGAGTATGTTTACGCGAGTCGACGACTGTTGTCGACTGGACGACGAAGGACTTAAATCTGCCGGTTCTCCCGATATCCCGGTATAGATATACGGTTTCGCTATCGGAAAACCGCGCGTCGAGTCGAGTTTCTCTGAAAATGCCCAAGGGAGAAAGTTGAAGTTCGTTGGCGATACCGCGTATCAGTGGCGCGAATGAAAATAGATCTTTTTTATTTATAGCTGGCGCAAAGTAGAAACATTTTGAGGACACTGATTTTTTTGCGAGGGTGAAACTGTATACTTAAAATCATTTCTGACCAGAATAGAAGTGAAAATTATTGATCCCAAATTTTTTTCTTGAATGTACACAGGCAAATAATTTACCGCCGATTTACAAAATCCTAAAACACTTCTACTTCCCTTATTTCTATCCAGTCGGGGCTCGATTCTTAGGAACGAGCGCTCAGAGACACCCCCTACTCTGACACCAGGGGCGGAGCGTCGAGAGAGAAAGAAACACCTACCTCTCTCTCTATCTATCTATCTATCTCTTTTTCTCTCTCTCTCTCTCTCTCGCTCGCCGTTGGCAACGTGCAGCGCAGGTACAGATGTATGCATGCGCGCATCCCAATTCGCGCGTGGCGTCAAGAAAATTGAGGGGAAAACGCGACACACTCGAGAGGAGGAAAGAAAAAGGGGGGATACGTACTGAGGGGAACAGAGAAATCGAAACAAGAGAAGCTGTAGTGTACACAACAACGGCGAGTCCGAGGAAAGTCTTAATCCCTCCTTACAACCGAATAATGACGATAAAACCGTGTCATTACGACTCTCTCCTCCCGCCGAGGCTCGTCGATGATTAATGATCGCCGACCGCAGAGGTCCCAACCCCGTGCGGTTCGGCCTGGAAATATTTCACGGTTTATTAGCCCCGTTGCACCCTAGGGCCCGGCTCTCCGGCCGAGGCGATTCACCCGTCAGCCGTCCAAGAGACGTTAGCGTGGTGCCGGTGGCCCAGGAGCTTGCGATCGAGTTTCCGAAAGCTCAATGGCCGCCGATTTGCTCGACGCCACTCCGGTGAATCCGCGCGTGCGGTGTAGGATATCTAATGAATGAGAGAACGGAACGGGAGTCTCGATGCAACGAGGCCTAACGCCACTAATAGGATTAGTCGATGGCTCGGTAAGTACGGGTCGCAGATAAGGGTCTTGGCCACGGAGCGGGTCTACCTGGACCGCCGGGTCCCCGAATATCCCCGGGATCTCCGGCCGCGAATGATTTACAGCTCTGCGTAAACCTGGTGACCTGCCAATCTCGCCCCCCCCAAACAGCCATTAGCATAATATTTGTTCGAAAAACTGTTTCCCCCGCATCTCTCGCGCGCGATCTCATTCTGGACGCCCCCGCTCAGGCATAGAGCCACGATGATCCGTAATGCGGCTATGCGCCTAATAACCCGTCTAACCCTGCCCAACCCCTACCCGGGTCAAACTTTGCTCTCGGTGGTCGAGCGAGTTCATCGGGTGGGAAGTTGGTAAGAGTAAAGTTACGCTGCTTTATTAGGCGGCGCGACTGCCGTGTGCCGAACACTACCGCGAGTTATGTACCTATACCTAGGGGTAGGTACGTCGAGATACCTCCGTTGCCGGGGCTGCAGGAGGGACACTTCCGACTTATAAGTTAGGCTATTTTGACGAGGGGTTTTGGGAAGTTGAGGTTCGTTCTGCGGGGAAGTTGCAGGGTGCCGGAGAGGAGATCGGATTTCGTGATTCGTACTCTGCTTTTCTTGCTGATAATATTGTAACGATGGATATCAATTTCTGTTGTGCACACCGAGGAAAACAATTTCTGAACCACAACCTCTCGGGCGGCCAATTAAATATATAGTCATATTTCAAGAAATATGTAATTTGAGTAACTGAAATTTAGTTGGGGTAACTTGATACTTAACTGCTTCAACTAAATATTCGTCCAAATAACCATACGTTATAGTTGGTCGTCCGTAGCCTCAAAATTTAGTTGAATGAAACACTTTTTTTTCTCAGTCTAGGTAACACTATACTTCTGCCATTCGTTTGACAAAAACTTTTGTTGAAACAAACCAACTCGGGTTGATTTAATAAAGCAGTAAGGTTTAATTGATTTACACCTACCAACAAAATTAATTTTACTGAATGAAACGAATAAGTTTAGTTATTTCAACTATATATAATGGTTAATTTGACCTTTAACTCAAACAATTTGATTGGAATAATTAAATTTTTTGTACAGTATACATGCGTTCTGCAAGTAGAGTTCGTAATCTCTTCCCGTGGCAAAAAATCAGCTTACATTTTTGGGAGAAAACGCCCACTCTTCGTGAATTCTTTACCACGACGAGATCCCCGCGTCCGTTACACGTCCACAGCGTCTTCGTGGTAAGCGGTCGACTCAGGAATTCCAACCGTTCCGAAAATGCGATGGAAGTTCCGAACTTTCACGTGAAATCGAAGCGGAAACGCGCCGAGTGCTGTCGTTCGATAACGTCTGTCCGTCCGTCCGAAAGAAAGGAATTTACCCGGAGCCCCAGGAAGAGTCTCTCGAGAAATCGAATTGCCCTGGACGTTGATGAATGGAAGAAGTTCGAGTTTTGACGACAACGAGATGTTTGACAGAAATTTCGAGAAGTTTTTCCATTTAAAAATGTAGTTTTCCGTCACTCGGTCAAGCCGTCGAAAGGCGTTTCACCATAGCCACACCGAGAAAACAGTTTATCGATAGTTAATAAATGTAACTTCAAATACGGCGAACCGAATATTGCATTAAGACGAGAAAATATATGTTAATTGTTGAAATCTTTATTTCATTTAAATGATCGTCTCAAAGAATCTGATCGTGTCAAATAAACACATCGCAATAGTCAACGAATATTTACTCGGTCCAATAATATATTTATTTCGCCATCTTCAAACAAACAGTTATTAACTACAAATAAACTGTTTTCTCGGTGCATGTCGCACCGCCTCGCGGAACTGTCTCAGACCGCGGGTATCAATGACTCGAGTGTAGGTATAGGTACTCGCGATGTTTACAGTTGTCGAGTCTCCCGATTGATAAGCCCGATAGTAAAGCGGTAGGTACCAGCGTTCGTCCTATCGCTCTTTGGTATGTCCACCACTTGTTTGCAGGTCCGAGTAAAAGTTAAACGCCCGTATCGAAACTGGGAATCTTCAGTGATAAAGGCACTTAATAAGCCACCCCGTCTGACTCGGCCACCGCTTTCCCGTCGGCCGGAATAGGCAAAGCCCCTCCAAGGATCCTCTCCTTATCTCCCTTCCTGTACCCCGCCCGTCGTAACTTTCCCTTCCGCGGAGAAAAACGCAGGGTCTCCTTCGCGCGTCGACGTACTCACGGGGGCGAGATTTCTCACCCTCCTGGAAATACCAAAATATATCCCGCGCTCGGTGGGCGAGGCTGCGCCGTGTATTTTGTTTGCGACGCGAGGAGGAAGCGAATTTGCGAAAACATCTACGAATCGGTGCGCGGTATAGCGAGGGTTTTGGAGTGGAGCCAATTTTTATCGAGTTCGCCTCGTTGAGGAACGTCGAGCGAAGCGGGATGAAAGAGAATTGGGTGTAAACATTCGAGAACGAAAATTCTGCTGGACTCGTTCCGCGCTCGGAAACATTTTTGGAATAAGACACAAGTATTATTCCTTTCGCAAGTGGAAGAACGTATGAATTTCGAGACCGTCGCGTCGCGATCGTATCGATTCAATCAACTGCATAGGTATCCCGCGTGACGATGCATACACTGAGAAAAAAAAGATTAAAATTTATTCTGTTAGAAGGATAATCTGAGTACGAAAGGTAAAACAGATCAAAAATTATCCTTCCAGGGTATAAAATTTAACCTTCCTTAGAATAATTTTCGATCCACTTTACCTTTCGTACTCAGATTATTATTCTTCTAACAGAATAATTTTTAGTCTTTTTTTTCTCAGTGTAGCAGCACGGCAAAAAATAAATTGTAACATTTACGAAGTTTACGGTAAATTGCGGGACAAGGCCAATTCATTGTTACGACAACTGCAATTTTAGTAAAAATTACAGGAAACGCTTGCAACTTTTACAGGTTTCACTATAATTTTTACATTGCAGTAACTAAAATTGTAGTTAACGTAACAAGAAATTGGCTACAAATTTTTGTTCCGTGAGTCAACCCCCGAAGATATCCACCGCGCTATCATCGAACCGCGCACCGTCGGCAACCGCCAACAAAAAATCTATCCCGCAAACACAGAGTCGTGTAAAACAACCCCGCACTTCCGTCCCCGCTTCTGTCCAAAACCGATCCGCCTTCGAGGGTTCCTCTCTCCCGCGCGTCAGTCGTTCACACTCGCGGCTCCGTGGCCAAGACGGTGGCGAGTTTTACGACAGGGGGGGGGGGGGCGAGACTTTTTCAAACCTCGGACGGCACAACGTCGAGCGCCCCGCCACCTATGCGCCCCGGGGGTGGGTGAATTATAAAACGGGGCCTAATCCGTGCAATAAAACGGTGTGAATATCACACGAGAGGATAAAACAAAAGGTTGTTAGGAGGCTGTGAAAGATGGAAAGGAACGGAAAGGGAAACTAATAAGGGTGGTCCAGACTGGCCCTGGCGCCTTCGATGCCGTGTGCTACGGGGGCCGCAGGCGTTTTATTGGGGGTCCTTCCTCGTCTTCGTCTTCTTCTCCTTCTCCTCCTCCTTCTTCTCCGTCCTCCTCCTCGTGCTTCGGCACGGTATGGCCGCGACCAGTATGTTGCTGTAAAAAAGCCGGCTCCCACTCTCTCCCTCCCTCCGCTCGCCCCCCTCGCCGACCCTCGCTCACCCTCTCCTCGCGTTCCCGTTCCCGGTTCCCTTACCGACCGAGGAGAACGACGAAGGAACGACCAACGAAATGTCAACCGTAAACCTCGCGAGGCAACACTAATTAACCCGACTGAAATAAACTACGGCGCGCTGAGCGGCGGCCCTCGCGCGCGCCTGTTTGGCTCCTCCGCCGTCGGCGGGGCTCCCAGAAAATCTGGAACGCTCCGGGCATTCCTGCGTACCGGCGGTCTTTTGGGGCTTTTCTGGAGATTCTTCTTCTTTTTTTTCGAGAAGATTCCCGGAGCGTCGGGGATGCGGAACCGTCGTTCGGTGTGCGCGCGTTTGTCTGTTTGTATAATACATCTCGATATCGCGCGGTGCGCGATGATACCGGAAGAAAAACGGAGAATAACCGATACGGAAAATTGGTATCAAAGTGGTCTCCGCGGAAGAACTTGATTAGTTTTTTGCGTGAAGCCCCTTTTTAACGGCTATTAATCGAGTCTCTATTGAAATGCCTTAAATAAGGCCTTAATTGTACGTAGTTCAAAGTTTATGAATAAGGAAGCCTTGAAATGCCTCGACAGAGCCCTGCTAAGTTTTCATTGACAAAGCCCGCTCTGTTTTCTCAACAAGGCATCCTTGTCAAACTCTGAAGAGGCCATTACAAGAGTTTGCCTTACTAGAGCTTTACAGCTGAAAAATAAGCAAACCTCAGAAAAGTTCCGACAGGGCCCTACTAAGATAATAATAAGGAAATCTTTACCAGGAACGCGCCCTAATTCAACCTTATAAGGGCCTCTTCTTAACCAAGGCCATCCCTGACTAATTTCTACACGCGGGAGGGACCATTTCAGATCCCTCTTTCGATCCCAACCCATCGATCGCACCGTCCGCAAAACTCTCCCTGCCAAACCGAACGAAAAAAGAAACTCCCAGCGAAACGCCACGACTCGAAACGACAAAATATCGCCGACCATATGGCGCTGCGACGATAATCGATGGAACGCGCGCCCGCCGCCACACGACGGACATCGTCGTCGACGTCGCGTCCGTTGCCAAGGACTCGACTGCGTACGCGGACGTCGATTCGTAGGTGGAGGACTTCCCGTCCGACGCCCGGCTAACCAACCGCGTACCTAGGGTGGCGGTGGAGTCGTCGACGCGCGGCGGGACCTCATGAGGGGCTGAAAGAGGGCTTCCAGCGAGCACGACAGTCAACAGGGGCGACTCTATAGCCTTTCGAACCGCGGGGTTTCGCCGCCCGCTGCCACGCATTTCCATTTTACCCCCGCACGAGGCCGCCTCGCATTATTTTGGTTGAGTACTTTATGCGGTGAGAGAGAGAGAGAGAGAGAGAGGCCCGCTTGGACACCCACTGACGTGTGACTTATTTATAAAGACAGTTGGCGCCGGTATAAAGACATCTGCCGGGACGACGAGAACCGATTATACGGCGGTCGCTTTCATTGACGTTGATGCGTATCTTGATATCTAAACCGAACGAGGGAACGCTTTCCGTAGGAGTACACCAGGCTCGAATTCGTAAGAGCGAGAACTCGTCGATCTGATATTATTATTTACCGATACGGGCAATGCCGGAGTAATTGCATTCACTCTCCCCGTATAGAAAAAAAAAAAGGAACTGCACGAATTACAGTTTGACTGGCATTGAACTATTATTCCGCCTAGGAAATTATACAGAGTTACACGGTAATTAGGTACCTACCTATATTTCCTGGGGAGCCGATAGAAATTACCCTGCAAACGGATATTTTATCAAATCAAACTGGTATTTGGTACAGTTGTAAACAGTACGCCGAGAAAACAAATTTATTTGTAGTTAATAAATGTTTGCTTGAATATGACGAAATACACATTTTACCGAATCAAGTAAATTAAATTTGTTAACTATTACGTTATTTATTTAGGATAATTAGATCCTTTGAGGCAACTATTTCAATAATTAACACACCTACCTAAATTTTGGTGTGCCAATGAAATATTTATTTCGCCATATTTAAAATTACATTTATTAACTCTTCATAAACGGTTCTCTCGGCGTAAACAGAAATGTGTCCCCTGCACAAATTCTCGAAAATGAGCTCGAATCCCAACGCTACTGGATGAACCAGTAAAAATTGCTCGTTTCTTTTTTTGCCTGCGGTGGAACCAACACGATGTTTATCAACAACCCGTACCGCCGTATCGTTCTTCCGAGGCAGCCCGGACTCACGGATACGTGTTTTCTGTTCTACGCGTATAAATATATGTTTTATCGATAGAACGACAGGTTGACACGCGCGTGACATTCGAAAGGGAAGAGCGAGTATAGGTTATCCCCTGGACACGTTATTCGAGGCATGTGTGATTTGCGTGCGCGCGATATCTGGCGACAGCGCCGGAAGCGACTCGCACAAAGGACGACGCCATTTCGGGCGTCGAAATTCCGACGCCCTCTCTTCTCCAGCCGATATTTTATGCCAACGCGGCAGCGAGATAATGTGGCGACGGAATGCGTCAGCGCTGTCTGTGTCGCGCTACGCTAATTGAACCTCGCTTTTCGTGCTATAATAGCGTGGCCCATTACCCGACCGTGCTTACGTTACAAGAGGAGACCGGTAGGTATTATGCGCGTCCGCCTTTTCTCTTATTTAGGTAGTATCCCTCTTTTTTTTTTAATTGCGCCTACTCCACTCATCGGAGCCCCGCGATACGCGCGGTCGCAGATCCCACGTCGCCTGATGTTTTGTCGTGCGGGAGGGGAAATACATTCTTATTAAGGTATTATTCAGCGTATGATATTAACTTGACATTTTGTAAAAAATCGCAATCTCTGGAATCGATCGCTCGACCATCCCGTCTTGCGTATTTTTTCACGCTGATTACGAAAAGCACGGTTATTAGGTAGACATCTCGAGGGAAATCTGAGATATCGGTGATTTCATGCATGAGTACTTTTTTCGTCTTCAGAAAATCATCGATATTTCGGTGTTCCCTTCAGAATTATACAATAAATCTGTTATTTTCGGAGTTAGCGCGAAAAGACACGCGATTTCAATTTTTCTCGAAAAAGAATCCTTCGATATAGGTGATTTCATGCGTGAGAAATTTTTTTTCCTTCAGAAAATCATCGATATCTCGGTGTTTTAAAGATTTGTCTAATAAGTCTGTTATTTGCGTAAAGAAACGTGAAAATATCGAAGGTTTCTCAAGAGAAAAAGAAATTAAGTTTATGCCCTCTTAACAGTATCTGGCTGATTGAATTACATTTTTTATCGCGAGCTATACCTAATCCACGATTGCACTTCGAACCGCGCGTATACCGACTAGCGGTTATATTCTCCCGCCCGCTATCTGCAGCAATCAGGTGAAAAGCACGAGGCATCGCATGAGCGGCGCGCTATTCGACGTAACCTGGCCACAGAGAATGAATAGATAATTATAACGCGTCCATAATGCTGGTAGACGAAGCATGATGGCGATTCCTCCTCGATTATCGGGGCTCTCCTCGCGGAAATAGCATCGCTCACGCGCGCTTCTTTACGGCGACGACTCTCACTCGCAAAAAAAAAAACGTCAATTCAATTCTATCCAGGAACTATTTAAAACCACGCCGCGGTATCCGTACTTAAAAAAGATACTCATTTCCCTCAACTATACGCGCATAAGGAGAAGCTCGAAAGTGCGGTTAAACGTTGTAACCGGGCGTTCGGTGTACCCAAGATTATCTGGCTATTGGAACGCAGACGCCGGGCACCGTATATACCCACACTCGCGCGCTTATAATTCCCATATAAATGCAGCCGCGGAACGTAACGCGTTGCACCTCTATCTACATTTCCCAGCGTTCTCACCTATACAGCCGCGGGTTGTAAGTAGGCACCTACACGCGGGCTGCGGGTAGGTATACCTACTCCGCGCCGGATAGGAGTCATACACCAGACAGGCCGCGCGGACGAGGCTGCAACGCATACTTGCACGATACCCCGTTTCCTCCGAAAAACGAATATCGCTCCGGAACGAACCGATGAGCGGCAACCGGTCGTAATGAGGCTGCAGTGAACGGTGCTGCTCCTGCTGCTGCTGTTGCAGCTATCGAGCGAGTAATTGTCGATCGTATTACACGGGTATGCGTATACATAAATACATGCGCGTTAGCCGTCGTCGATGATGCGAGGAGTTACACGGACGGAAGGGCGATGTGAAGGGTCCTTTTTTTATTTTACTGCGCGAAATTTGTAAACTTATAAGACATTCGTGTAGTCGAAGCATCGTAAATTCACATTCATTTTCTACGGTGGATGGTCGATTCACATCCACACTGAAAACAAAATTTGCATCATTCAATCATTGCAGTGTAATTGTTTCAAGTAGATATTCACTTGTTTCAACTTCAATTTGGTTGCTTATTTATTTTTTTATATTTCCTTACACTCTAATGGGGCATTGAAACATTTGCGCCGTGAGGTTCGCCGTATTCAACTTCACCGATGGTTGAATAAAGCAATTTTTTTCAGTGCAGGGAAAAGGTTTAGTTGAATGTGAACCTGATGGAAACATTTATTTCAGATGAATAAGAATTTATTCACCTCGAACAAAAAGTCTATTTGAATTGAATAAATGTTTTACCTGGTTCTCGTTTTCGATTAAAAAGATATGCAAAACATCAATCAAATTCAAATAGAATTTTGTGTCGGATGTGAATAAATTCCTACTTTTCTCAGATACATTTTTCCATCAGGTTCGTCGTCAGCTGGAATTTTTCCCTCAGCGTAGGATGCATAAACCGGCTACTCCGCGATTGTACACTAAGAAAAATAATTTAGTCAATTTGACCAAAATCTTGGAAACGATGACCAAACCGTTTGGTCCAATATCCTGTATTTATTTGGTTAAAATCGTGGACAACTTTTTGACTAGAATCACTAATCATCTAGTTAGGATAACTGAACATTTGGTCAGAATAAATTGCTATTTGGTTCAAGTGACCAGTATTTCGGTTAGAATAACCAAACGCGTTTTATCATTTTAATCTAATTATTTTTCTCAGTGTACGCGCGCAACTGTGGAATACTATACGGTGCAGCGTCGGAGCGTCGGGCGGCGCAGGGTGGGCGAGTTGCAAGAGGATAATGATCGACGGAAGTGTTCGTGCTAAAATATGCAGATCCCCGGCTAAATTACCAGAGTAGCACCTATAGTAATCACCACCGACCACCTCCTCCGACCTGCATACTACCAGCTCTCGACTACCGCGAAGCGGTGTGCAGTGCGTGCGATGCACTACCGGCAGCGTGCCACATCGCGCGCGCGCGCGTCTGCATTTGCGGAGAGGATATTCCGTGGTATACTTAGTCTCCGCGCGCAGAGCGGCGCGAAACGTGCATCGGATGTGTGTGTGGGAAACGATCGTTTCGCACTTGTCGGTGTATCGGGGAAAAGAGATTTTATCGATTCGAGCTGATTGGCTTCATTTTTGAATAATTCTCGATTGACGTTTATTCGTTTCGATGGGGAATAGAATTAATCAGTCGATTAGTTTTATTTTCGAGTAATTCTCGATGGACGTTTATTCGATTCAACGGAGAAAAGAATTAATCAGTTGATAAGTTTTATTTCTGAGTAATTCTCGATGGACGTTTATTCGTTTCGATGGGGAATAGAATTAATCAGTCGATTAATTTTATTTTCGAGTAATTCTTCGACGGACGTTTATTCGATCCGATAGAGAATATAATTAATGAGTTATCTTAATTATTCAACAGAAACTTATTCGAATTAAAGCGACATTCGGTCGCATTCGAGAGTAACTAGAAACTACAAGGTGGGCGTATGAGGAAAAGATCTAGAAATTCCCTCGACAACGACTTTGTAAGAAACCGAAATTGGAAGCGCGAGGTATCGGATACCCCACTTGTTATCGTTGTTTTCTCGGTTAGCCGCGCCCGATACGACGCCGGACAAAGACTCGCGAGCCACACTAACCGTTGTACTGGAACTAATTAACCTGACGACACGAAACGTCCATTACTTCCAAGTAGCTGAAAATGACCTGTACGTGACGCGACGCGGAAGCCGCGGATCTGGGAATAGAACTGCAATCATCCCAGATAAGAGGCCGGCCAATTCGGCCGTTAGAGGGACGCTCGACAAAGAGGACGTGGATGGAAGGAAATATCGACCTTTTCCCCAACTGCGAGAGCAACCAAGAATTCCACCCCTGGATACTGCATTCTCGAAAATTGAAGATCGCGTTGCATCGCTAAATGTTCAACTCGACCCGTGCGTGACCGAGAGAATAACGACGCGAATACACGGCAAACGCGCCTGGTATCGACGCGAGGAAACCAAGTAAAGCTTGCACAACGCCTTCGTGTAGTTATAACATCGTAGGTATACGAGTATTCCGCCTACTTTACCAGTTAACAAATACAGGCAAGCGGTTAACATACATTTATGATAATTTATTATGCTAACAACCCGGTGTATTATGTTCGACTCGGAGATACAAGCATATTTCAATATCAGTCCGCGACTAATCAAAACAAGAGCACACGCCTCGTCGGCCTCTTGTACCTATTAAACGCTCTCAGCCGCGCGTCTCTCTTTTTCCCTTTCTCCACCTCCCGCCCTTATTTATCGCGGCTCGCCAAAGTGCCTTAGATCAAACACGAACTTTGGAATCTACCGCGAGGCCCGATTCGAATATTATTTTATAGATCAGCGCTCGAGCACTTCTCTCGATCGTCTTTTGGCGTGTGGGTTCCAGATTCGCTATGTGCGTGACTTTGAGTGGAAAAGAATAACAGGACTGAAGCAGCGTTCATGGTGACCGAAACATTTTTTTTTGGTGGAATTAAAGGTTATATTCCTGCGTGACGTAAGTGATAATCAAGACAAACGTAAGCAATACGCGGCGAGGAAAGTTAATATGGCAAGGAGTCGAAGAAACGGAAGTTTCAGGGGTGACATACGATCTTAAGACTGTTGTAGGGCTGGTATTTTCGCAGTGTAAATCTTCAACGCGAACTACATGCGATACTGCATGTGCTTTTCCTTCGTTAATGACACTTGGATTGAATATTAATATAATATGCATACCTACCTATATATAGGTATGCGTGATCTTTTCAAGCGTTGTTCTCAACACAAGACTCATGTTGAACACTAAGCGAATAACGAATTAACAAACGAACAAAATAATTGACGACATTCGCTGCGAGCTGACCGAATCGGTGTGATTCTTATAATTTATATTTGTCATTTTATTAATATATCTCTCTAAACAGCTTAATTGTTTTCCACGTCACGAAACGCGATAGATTTCGGCGGGAGGGTAAAACCTCCGAAATCGAAGCGAGACCAAAGTGACACCATACGCATTCCGATCGTGCGTCCGACCTCGCCGTTCCTTCCCTCCTTTCTCACGTCTCGCCCGAACCCGAAGCGCGGCGTACGCGCAAATGTATGCACCGAGGCGACGGGGACGCGCGCGCGGATGCCTGAAAATCCGCAAGGCGTCGACGCGCGTCTCGCCGTACAATAAAAAGATAACGCATCGCGCGTGTCAAGCGCGTTCGCATGCGAGTCTTTTTTCTCCCTGCGAATTTCGCCTCGAAAAGGCGCGGGCGCGGCGGACGGACGCCTGACGGATCGAACGCATCGCGCGTTTATCGATCCCGCGCCGCGCCTCGATCCTCGCCGGGGACAGGCACGACGTATTACGGCGACGACCTTCCGCGCGCGGGTACGCGACGCAGACGATATTATTTGTCAATGCCCGCCGCGTTCGAGAGTGGTCTCCGCGTCATCCATCACCGCCGCGCGCTCGCTCGCTCGCTCGCTCGCAGGAGCGCGCGCCAGGATCGCGCGATCCTCCCGCCGGGATATTCCAAAGTCCGACGACCCACGCGCGCGTCGCACACGACGGCGCGGCGATCCGAGAGAAACTGGGCCGTACGAGGCGTTGTTTGGAAATACGGCGCGACGGAGAAGGTGTCGTTGGCCGGGCTCGAAAGGAAATCGCACCTTATGATTCATGAGTTGGCGCAATTGACCGTTGAATATTCATTCGGGTGGGAATACATTAAAGGCGCGAAATGGAAATGGGAACGCACAGTTGTGCCGCGCGCGGGACTTCGACCCGAAGAATCGGTACGCGTGTAGGTACGTAGGTACCGCCTTAATAGGCTCGGACCTCGTATCAGGATCCGACTTTCGGATGAACGTCTAAAAGTACTCCGTACAATTGAGTTTCTTCTTAAGCGCAAAGCCTGAAATCCACCGCGTCTCATATTCGTAACGGAACGAACCGAGAAAATGTCCTCGGCCTTTTTTTAATGATAAAAAACTCATTAATACTTTCTAAGGACAGTAATATACGGTAAAAAAAATTGAACGTACGACTAGGATCGTGGTGACAAATCGAAGTACGTAAAATTGGAAGTTTGAAATTAGAAGAAAGAATAATAAGTACGTTGAGAGAAAACAATTTCCTTGATTGAAATAATCGTATTTCTTTATAGTCCTGAGAGCACATTTGTTGGCTTAAAATAAACACCGATTTCATCCAAACAATATTCAATGAAATCGATAATATTTATATACGTCCAATCGATATTAATTTTAATTGAATAAAATGTGCTCTCAGGACTATCCGAAATCATATTCGATCAAACGAATTTTTTTCTCAATGCAGGTACCTTACACCTCATCGATAAGACTCCGCAAATGATCGCAGAGTCTCACCGCGCGTCAAGAATCACTTTCTCGTGTAAGAATCGTTTCCTGGTACACTGAGAGAAATAATTGCTAATATCGAACAGATGGTATTTTTTGATTCAAGAACGCATGATCTTTTCAATTTTTGAGA
Organism: Xiphydria camelus; assembly: GCA_963678675.1. Classification (NCBI taxonomy): domain Eukaryota; kingdom Metazoa; phylum Arthropoda; class Insecta; order Hymenoptera; family Xiphydriidae; genus Xiphydria; species Xiphydria camelus. The sequence continues at coordinate 4,598,295 of OY783201.1, forward strand.
ATACAGATTCTTCGTTGAGCAGTATACAATATAATATTCTTGACTGGAGAAAATCTTCGTTGGGAGAAGGAATTCTTTCTGAGCGAAAAAGTAATTATTCGAGCCTATTAATTATCTTTTTGCACGAAGAAAACTACGGCTTGATCTTGAAATGATATCATGTTTTTCATTAAAAATCACATTTTGTTTACACCAGAAATTATTTATCTCAGTGTATCGCTGCGCAGGGTTCGGAATGATGCGTAATGAAGTCGCGACTTTCTCTCCCGAGCGCAACACCTCCAATGCAACGATGGAGAACAGTCGATCGTACGGCGAGGGAGAAAGAGAGGGCCAAAGTGGGCGTCGGTCGATTTTCGAGCCGAGCAATTTGTCACGCGTAGGCGAGAAGAGGAAGGTTTTCCGGCGGGCTCCGTATATACCGCCGTGAGGGGTTGGAAGGTGGCGCGACGAGGTCGAGGGACCGAGAGAGGGCCAGGGGAATAAGATACGTTACAGGTGAGCGCGCGGGGTTCGCGTGCGGCAAACGAGGTGGCAGCTGCCCGCTCCTGGCTACACGGTACCCGCTGTATTAATATACGACCGCGCGCGCGCGCGGAAAGGAGAGTGCGGTGAGGACCGATGCGCGATGCCCCGATGCTATGGGCGCTTAGCTGTGGAATCGCACCGTTACGCGTCCATGGTATCGAGAGAGGCGCGAGGCGATGTTCCTGGAACGCGACGAAGACTGCGTGTCGCGCGTCGTTGGTGCATGCTTCGAAAGAGGCGGCGCGGGTGACTAGAATCATGCGGAAGGATGCGAGAGGGGTGTATATCGGTGGATATAACTCTGCTTGGACGATGCGGGGTAGCTTATCGATATCAGCTTTATCAGATCCTTCGTAGTGAGAAATATAACTTGGTTAAAATGATAAAACGCGGTCGGTTAAACGAGTCTGATTATTCTGACCAAATTACTAGTAAATAGGACCAGATATCAAGTTATTCTAACTATTTATTCGGTAATTTTAATTACATGTCCATACGGAGAGAAGAATGTATTGATCACTGTTATATATACCTACTAGATAACAAATTTAACATTTTAGGGAAGGTATCGCGTTCATTGCATTGCTGTATGACAATAATCGGCATACGTTTAGTGAAGTTCACTGGATGTATGTCAACTGTTGTCATATAGTTGAGCAATGTGCGCAATAGTTTCCCCAAAATGCCAATTCTATTATCTAGTATATAACAGTGATCAATATATTCTTCCTTTGTATATTTATTCGAACCAGGAAATGGTCCGTCAAACCAAACAGATCAAGGACCCATATTTCACCAACTGCTTTGGATACGATCTCCAAGATTCTGATTAAATCTAGGTTATTTTTCTCAGTGCGCTTCGCGCGTCAAAAATTCATCCTCATTGGAGGAAATCGGCAATTTTACACGAATCAGACGCTCGTACAAAAATACGAGTGGAAAAATCGTTCAACCGTTCCACGTTCACGCGGTACACGGTGCCGCGGGATCTTCCGGAGTCGGACGAAGGGACAAAAAGAAAGCGACTGAGCGCCGAATTAAAAGAACGACTTGTCGGTTAGTTAACTCTCGCCGCGGCGAGGAGAGGTGGAGTTGCGGGCTCGGGAAAGGAGGGTGAAAGCGTGCAATCGAGGAAGGGGGAGGGGGCGTTCGTTCGGCGGCGGGTGAACCCGGAGCAATCTGTTTCCCCGCGCGCGTTGGGTAACTTCGCCACCCCCTCGTCGTCGGCGCAACTCCCCACCGCGCGGCCGCCCGTCGCCGTCGCGCGTAAAAAGCACATCCGAATTGAATCATTGCTGAATAAGCGGGAAAGTGGCTGGGAAAGGAGAGGGGGGGGGGGGGATCGAGGGAAAGAATGAACTCGACGCGGAGGGTCGTTTTCCCGCCGACTCATTGGTATCCTCCTCCTTCCTTTGCCGCCAGCAGCGCCGCGTCGGAAGTTCTTTTCGGGTCGCGCCCACCGCACGACTCGCGTCTGTACCTCACGTACGTTTGGCGCTCCGCGATACCACCTCCCCTTTGGCATCTCTCGCGACGACGGCGAATTGCGACAAATGTGTCGCGAGAAGGAAATGATATTAGGAAATGATTATCCCTAGGACACACACATTCGCATTCATCGCGGAAATATTGATACCGATAAATTTTAGTGTATTTACAATTAGAGAAGCATAGGTACGTAAGGGTTTTCGGATGTTCCTGCACTGAGAGAAAAATGAGTAAAATAAATTTAACTAAATCGCGGCGGCTACGGGTAAGTGTTCTAACTGCAATCTCGAAAAGTCCCCTCCGATGTATCGCACGCGATACGTCAGGAGGGCCTTCTCGAGATCGCAGTTAGAACCCTGTTATTCCAGACCCGCGGAATGCAGATCTGGTTACTTGGACTGATAATTGACTCGAATGGACTACAGTCTGTTTCCTTGAAATAGCCGTTGATCGTTGTGACCAAATTTATAAAAGCAAACGCAGATTTAATTGAATATGCCATTTTTTCTCTCCGTGTACTCAGTGCTGGAGAACAATTTTTCCCTAGAAACACTAGTCAATTATAATACAGACCATCACGATTTTATGTTTAAAAAATAAACATTAGTGTACTGCATTATAAAAACACCCGAAAACGCTTCACACATGTACCTCTTTTATTCCAAATACGGTAAAATTTACTGGTATCACTCTTTCCGTCGTCGTCGAAATTATTTCGCCGACGACGATATCACCGGAGACCATCGTTTTCAATATTTCTCCGTTCTATTTCCGTCGACGTGTCTAAATTCAACGAGTTTCCCATCGCGGACTTTTTTTTCACTAAAAAAGCCTCGCTCCCTGTCGTACAGCGTACGTCGTCGAAAGGGAGCGAACCGTGGTTCCGCACCCATATAGGTAGGTACCTACCTCGCTCGAGATACTCGTTAGTTTCAACATCCCGCGCTCGCGCCGCGCGGCGTACGAGAGCCGGAGGAGAAAACTTTCTGAAAATTGGTGCTCGGGTTCGCGTCCCGCCCGAGGCCGCAAACTGTTGCGTCATAACTCGACGCGGCGAGGAGGAGGTGGAGTATAGCGGCGTGGCACGGCAAAAGGAGGTGCAGTGGGAGGAAGAACAGAGAGAGAGAGAGAGGGAGAGAGAGAGAGAACAGAGGCCGCGGCGGCACCTCCGGCTAATGAAGCAACGAGCGACGAGAGTACCTACATGGAACGGAATAGGGGTTGCTTTATATACCCACGTACTTACGTTAACGTGCGTCGAGATAAACTCCCCCAGAGCGAAGCGCGGGCGTATGAGAATGGCGCGCGGAGGGTCGCGGAGAGCGAGCTGCGCCGTTCAATTAGAACGGCACCCCAACTTAGTGTTTATGCCGCGGGGCTAAACTCCGAAATGGGGTGTGACGAGTGGCTGCCGCGGGCGATGGGTGGTTGGAGGGGTTTTCGGGCGCCTCGTCACCGCGGGGTATCGGGTGCGGACGTATCGAATTCGACGATCCGTCTCTGATCGGAATCAATCGTTGATACACTGAGAAAAATAACTGTCAATCGAACGAAAATCCCGGAGATGATGATTGAACCGTTTGATGAAATACGGGAGCTCTCCGTCTGTTTGGTTAAACTGACAAGTTTTCTGTTAGAATAAGTAAACGTTTGATTGGTACAACTAGATACTTGGTTCAACTGACCAGTATTTTGGTTGGAATAACCAAACACGCTTAACTAGACGACATATTAACCTAATTATTTTTCTCAGTGCATGGGATCGCTCTTTCGGGTAAATCGACACGAAAAAAAAAGACAGCAATTTTTACTGCTTCATCCAGTAGCGCTAAGACTCGAGCTTATTTTCAAGAATGTGTACAGAGGAGACTGTTCCAAATATGTACTGTTTGTAACTAAGTACTGTAAATAGAAATGTCTCTTTTGCACAAATTCTTAAAATTAAGCTCGAGTCTCAGCGCTACTGGACGAAGCATTAAAAATTGCTAGTTTTTCCCCGCGAGTCCGTCTCTATCCTCGCGAGTGCTGATATCATTCGCCATTTGAAAGAAATCGATTTCATTCGTTATCCAACATCCACGTGGACGTAATACCTCGCGAGTCTTGTACTCCGTAGTGTACCTAACATCCCCATCTAATCGAGAGTAGCCGCAATTACAATAGCCAACGCCTCTATTCCAAGGGTGATTCACAAGTGCCTTCTCTCGCGCGGGGCGCAACGACCCTCGTTATTGTTTCGAAACGCGGTCCAGCCTGCGAAACGAGTCACACGCGCCGACGAGTGACCGCGACACGTCGCCAAAAGCGCGTTCCGGGGTGCAGCGATGCGATTCGGGGTGAAAGAGTCATTCCGCGTCGGTATACACACCCGACGCGTCGCGCTCGGCTTATAACTCGAGCAAACTCTCGATGAATATCGTGCACGTGTCCTGCGGGCCGCCGCTCTCCCGATGCGGGATGCACGTGTCACGTGTGCACCGACTGTCCCGCGCGCGCGCGCGAGGGTCGCGGCGGCACCTACGAAGTACACACGGCCATCCGCGCGCGTCCGTCGAGAGGAAGGAAAAGGAAGGAACGAAGGGGCGCGCTCCTACGGGCGGGAAGTGCACGCGGGAAGGGGACGGACGCGACAAGTGCGTGACAAGTGCGTATTCCCGTTCGTACGTACGCGCGAGGAGCAGAGGGAACGTGAGAGCGAGGAAGGAACACGGACCGAAGCGTGTGAACTTTGCAACGGGTCTGCGAAAAACGGCGCGACCTTAGACGGAGATAAAGAATTAGTTGGATTTTCTACCCAGGCAGAAAAATTCTATATGATCTATGTGCGGTTTTGGTCATGCATGGATTATATGTGATTTTGATATTAACCATATACAGACTGTGTATGTTTTATACGATCGTTCAAAAAACTATATATAGTCCCTATATGGTTAATATAGAGATCGAATATAATTCATGTATAACCAAAACCACATGTTACGGATCATATAGTAATTACATCGAATTTTTCCGCCTGGGTACTAAAAGTTCTAGGATGCCCGGGAAAAAGAGTATACCTAAGTCAAAAAATGGTCAATATGAGATAAGTCGCTTTCTTCTATTTTCCCAGAGATATTTGTGTGCTACGTGCATTTAACGGTTCTTATGAGAAGTGTTATTTTCATTTTATACATTCTTTCAACAGTTTGTGTTTCAATATAAACAAATAAAGGTGTTTTCTGAGCAATACCATTTTGTGACTTGTACTCTTTTTTTCCCGAGCATCCTAGAATTACTTGCTGGGTCGCGCGAGTAATTATTTATTTAGATCAATTTGATCTTCTGTCATATATATTAATGAAATATTTCTTCCTTGCGATCACACAGATACTATTTTACATGATTGTAAGCAATGAAATTGATGTATCGAAAAGTGTCATTGATCTGAATAAATAATTACCTGTGACCCCACAATTAGTTTTCAGTAGACCCAACTAATTCTTTTTCTCTGCGCATCGAACACACACGAGACCCTCGAGCGGCGCGCGCGTCTCGCGCCTCACTGCAGCCTCCCCCGCGTATACGGCACCTATGCGTCGAGACCCGCGGGAGTGGGCGCGCGAGAAACACACGGAGATCATACTCGCGGATAACCTCCCCCCGCCTCGCCCCGCGTCCACGAGGAGGCGACATGCGACCGGAGAAACTTAGCATACGCATACGTGCGCGCGTTCCCGACGCTCGAATAAGCGCGCGAGCGCCTGTACACGAGTAGGTGCGCGCGGAGTGAGTCGTTGCGAGGACGAGGGTCGATTTCACGGCTGTTGGAACGCGGGGCGAGGATTATTCGTGGTGTCGAATCGGAGGGAGCTCGATCTGGTCCGGTATACTTACGGACGTTTCCTCTCGTCGGACGCGCGCGGGTCTATTACCACTTCGCAGTAGTGGTCGACGCGTCGTCGTCGTAGATTCCTGACGGATTTAAGCGGTCGATAAATAGGGGCGAGAGAGTCTCTGGCGACGCGGCGGTCCGAGAAAGCGCCATCGAGATGAAACGCGCGCGCCGTTAGGGTAGGAGTGTGATTCAGAGGCCGGCGATTCGCACGCGCAAAACGCTCGCGTCGTTGTACGCGCGTTAGTGGCGTCGTAAAATATATTTACGATCTATTATCCACTTAGAAGTCCGACAAGCAATTCTGCGGCCGCCGCGGTGATAATGTAATCCAACGTATCGTGGGAAATTAGGTGGCGTCGCTCTATTGTGACGCTCTCGTTGACGAGAGGAGATTTCGGAGGGAGATGCGGATGCAGGGATGGTGTTAAAAAATCGAGATACACCCAGAGAAAGGGTCTTATCGAATGCGAACTTGATAGAAAAATTCAATTGAGATATGAATAGGAATTTATTCAGTTTGGACAAAAGTCTATTTGAATTTGACAGATGCTCGACTTGGTTCGTGCTCGATTAAAAAGACATGCAGAACATCAGTCTAATTTAAATAGACTTTTGTGTTCGAGGTGAATAAATTCCTATTTGTTTGAAATAAATTTGTCCATCAGGTTCGTATTCAACTAAACCTTTTCCCTCAGTGTGTGTAGGTGCTTGATTACGCGAATGCCAAAAAAAATCGTAACAGTTTTCGTTAAAAAACTAACACAATCCCAAACCACGCGCATAGAAATCCAATCTTCAACGCGTCTCCCTCCAACTCGTCTCGCCCTCCCGATCGAAACAACCCCTCCGGGAGCTCCCCTTCCAGGAATCCCGAAATCCTTCGCGCCTCTCGCGCAATCAAAGAACACAAACGACGCCGTACTTCTTCCACGCGGCCGTTGGAAGGGTTCGCTCGCGTCACGACGTCTCGCGGTCGTCTTTTGAGCTCCTCCCTAATTACCAGCCGAGTAGCCCTCGAGGAGAGCCTAGAGCGCGCGCGCGATGCTTCGGGGAACGAGAGAAGGAGAGGCGGAGAAGTAGGAGGAATTAAAAACCAGCGCAGCTGGTGGATTGAGACCCGAAAGGTGTGATGTCTCCCGTGGGACACGAACGTCAAGATAGCATCCAGATAATAACCCGGTTAGCGTTGACTCTTTATACGATAGAGGAGCCGGGCCCCTCCGAACCCGGGCCCTCCGCTTCTCGGCTCGGGGTGTACACGGTCGGAGTTCAGGGTCCGGAAGTGGATGGTTTATCTACCGGGGAGAGAGAGAGGAGGCGACTTTAAACGACTCGGACCGAACCGCTTCTCGGACACTCCGGGAAGACAGTCCGACCGCGTGAGACGGGGGAGGGGGGGATGAACGAGACCGGACCACGGGCACAGGTGTCCGCGCCCTTTCATTATCCCGCCTAATAAATTTCACTTAAACTTCGTTTAATTGCTCTCGCTTTAGCGGTCAGCCCCGACGGGCTCTCGTCCGCTTCGTCGCGCGCGTGAATTACCGTTTCTAGACGACGCCCTATCGAGATCAACTTCCCCCGTTGTCCGTCGCTTCTCGTAAACGCGACGATCGCGATGACGTTGTATAACGTGGGAAGGGGAGTCCCCTCTCGTTGTTTTCTTTTCTTCCATCGAAGATATATACCAAATGGATGTATTTACATTGAGAAAAACATTTGCTTCGTCGAAAAAAATGTATTTTTTGATAGTTTTAAGGGTATACATTTATTGGATTCGAATGAATGGCGATTTAATCCAAATGAGATTCGTTCCAATAAATAATACTTGTGTACGTTCAATCGACATTCATTCTAATCGAATAAATATGCTCTCTCAGGACTATTCAAAAATACGTTTACTCCGATGAAGTAAATTTTGTTTTCAGTGTGTTATTCTTCCTTCTAATTTCAAGCTTCCGATTTTACGTTATTTCGACGGGTAACTACACGGAATGCTTTCCCACTTCGATTTTACGTAACGAGAAGCGACTCGATCCCGGTCGCGGGACAAATTTCGAAAAGGCGGGCCATAAATAATTTCACAGCGCGTCGATGCCGCTTGCGTTTCGTTGGCTGCTCGCGTGGCTCGATGCTACTTCGCTCTTCCGAGTCGTAAATAATCCCGTCGGACAACGCCGATATTTTCAGGGTTTACGGTGTTTCTTTCGTTGAAAGAGGGCGACACAACATTGCGGTGCTGCTGTTGCTACTGCCGTCGGTACTGATGCGGTAATTTCGCGGGTCCCTCTCGCGGAGGGAGGGCAAAAACCGGAGGAACTCTCGCGTATTTGGGTTTTGTGGTTCGACGGTGGAAACATAAATTGTCCGTCCTCTCGTTTTTTTTTTTTCGCGCACACGTCGAAAAAAATACTACCTGCCGATTGAATATCGTACCACGAGTTATCAAGAATGGAATCGGAGCAGCGATATTTTCAGAATTCTACTAAACTATGCTGAATATCTATACACATCCTCGAGCGGAAAGCTTCTGTATATTTTGTATACGATCCATACGTGGATTTGGTCACATACGGATTACATATGTTTTCTATACTAACCATACACAGACCATGTATGGATTATATAACATTCAGAAATCCGGATACAATCCTTATATGATTAATACAGAAATCATCTGTAATTAACATATGACCCAATCCACATATGGGCTAGTTATATACAAATTATAATACACAGAACTCTTCCGCCTAAGTCGAACGAAACGTTACAATCGACTTCCCAATTTTTCCCGTCCTACGATCCACGAGGTCCCTCGAAGCGACCAGCGACGATGACAATATACATTCGACGCACGAGGCGTGAGAAAAAGGCGCACGCACGCGCGGGCCCTTCGAAACGCGCCCACCGTCAGAAATCGGACGAGTTCCCTCACGTCCGATCTAAACGCGTATTTTCCCAGGTATACCCCGCGCGTCCTGTCCCTCCACCGCGTTCATGACGCAGGCGCGCGACCGGAAAGAAATCTCTCGCGCGCTCCTCTCCTGCGACGACTCGATAAGAAACTCCCCTCCGTCGCGCAGAAAGCGCGATCTTCTCCGAGCGATCTCCGCCTCTCGCTTCCCGCGCGCGCGCGCGCGCGCGCCCTTCACGAAATCTTACCGTCCGTGTCCCGGACGAGTTCCTCCGCGTCTCCGCTGCGTCACGCGCGCACGTCAAAACGTGGCCCAGTCCGTCGTGCCGCGCGCGATCGCGGAGGAATGTCGCGTGCAGGCGAGCCGCCACGCAGAGCCGGTAGCGAGCGGCTACCGAAGAAGTCGCGTACCACCTACGCCTCCGTGAGGGACGCGCGCGCGCGCGAGGCGAAGGAGTCGTGCGACGGCCGGGGAGAAACGGGCGGATACGCCCGAGGAATATAAAAATCGGCGCCGAAGCGATCGCGGATGACCACTTTGCCTATGCGCGCGTAATAATCGGGGATATTCCCACACGGGGCCAACTTGGTCCGCGCGCGCCGTGGGAAACTCATACGTGCGCCTCGCGCTGGGTAACGAATCCCCCTTGCGCGGCTACAGGCGCGCGCCGCTCGCCTACTTATACTTATAGTTACTTACTCGGGCATATCGGGCGTTGGACGTGGGACGCGAAGGGAGGGAGGGAGGACTTCGAGTCGTCTGCACTGCGCCGTCCGGTGGCGAACGGTGCGTGGAGAGGACGCACGTGCGCGCTTCGATGTGTTTGGGTGGGTCACATACACGGAGAGAAGTTTGTGGTAATCAGTCCCACAAACCTGTGGTAAGGTGGAATTATTGTGGCGTATGACGTTTAGTAAATATGTCGATATTTATGGTACTGAACGTCATATGTGCCGCAATAATTCAATGTTACCACATGGATTGTGAGAGTGGTTACCACGAATTTTTCTCTGTTTCGGAAGTCGAGATCCGACGTGGTTTGGCGCACTTGTAGCGAGGCGGAATCGTTTTACATATTTTGTATACGGTTCATATGTGGATTTGGTCATATACTGTATAAGGCTAGACTTACTCGCCAGGAAAGAAACTTAAATCACTATTATCTCACAACCTATCAGTTTCTGGCTGATATTTGTATAATACTTTTTTGGAGATTACGTTTCACTCTACAATAAAGTCTTATGTCGATATAGGCCGAAAACTCATAAATAATGAGATAATGGTGATTGAAGTTTCTTTCCTGGCTAGTACATTTAGCCTCACATGATATTGATTACATATGATTTCTACATTAACCATATATGGACTATATATATGAATTATACAAATATTCAAAAATCCAAATATGGTCCTTTACGATTAATATAGAAATCATATATGATTCACGTATGGCAAAATCCACATATAAGCCATAATACAAATTACGATATATAGAAATTTTCCACTTGGGTAGAGAGGAACTGACGTGTGATGATGTATAATACGAGGGTAGTCCCAGAAGTACCCGACCTGACGTATAAATAGCGGTAGTTGTTTGAAAAAAATTACTATGTTAACAAATACCCACCTTATAAAGCTTATGCTTCAAGTTTGAAGACGCTACGTTGTTCAGTATTTGTTTCGCAGCCATCAATACAAATATCAGCATATAGCTACGCATAGTTACGCATTGTGCGGGTTAAAAGATCTAAGAAAAGAGGTACACCGTGAAGCAGGAGAAACCGCTGCGCGCAGATCAACGAGGATCCCCGCGTGCGCGCCGTGCGCCCTTATCGCGGGAGCTTATCGCGATTCGAAGCACAATTAATTACCCGTGAATCGGGCCGATTTTTTTTCCCCGCATTACGACACCGGCGAACACGGCGGCGAGCGCGGCTCTTCCCAGATCCCGAGATCGGATAAGGCCAACGCGCTCGCGCTCCTTCGTGGGAGATACATAAATCATCCTCGTCAATTCCCGCGGAAGACCTCGAAATGGAGTTTAGCGAGATTGGGCGGGCCGATATATCATGCGCGTTCGCATTACGGATGTGCGTGACCCATACCGAGAGAACAGTCAGTGGTGGAATCAGGCGCGATCGTTAATATATGGAATGAATTTTTTTTCAGCAGCCAGCCGGTATCACATCAACGAGTGGATGGGTCGTTAGTAAAAATGAAATATTTTTTGCGTGTAGCTAAAGTAGAAATATCAGTTATTTCAACCGTCTTTCTCACACCGTGTACACCTCGCGTTAAAATTCAACGCGGACGGTTCGCGTAGGTACACCTGCGGGTCACGCGGAATTGCAAATATGCGGGAAGTATTTTTCGCTTCGAGTAATCAGACTATGAAATTTCCAGCGATACGCGCGGTCACCTACTCGAGTTGAAATAATTGCCGCGAATAAGCGTCTAGACTAATTTCGCACGTAAAAAGTGTGATAATTTCGAATAAATGCTTAATTAAATCCAGCATCTAATTCTTCGCTTATTTAGCAAAATTCGACGATTGAAATAGCGTTTCTTGCGAGATATATAGAGCAATCGTGGAATCTCGCTAATTAGTCACCGTAATAATTAATCAAGTGCCCGCCGAAAAACGATCGTGTTTCGGTCCGATCTATTCGAGTAGACCGACGCGTGAGAACTTTCATCTTCGCCGTTTTCTCGTTCGATATCTCGCAAATCATCGACATATAGTCGCGCGACACGAAATCCCTCGATTATTCACACGTATGGACATCCGGAGCGATCGTCTTGCTCGACCACTCTTTCTGCCGTGGAAGAAATATCCCCGGAGACTCGCACCTCCCGTTTACCACTCCTGCGCGGACGAATCCTGATATAAAGTCCAGAGTAGCTTCGACGGAAAAATTCTCTCGGTCCAAATTAATTCCTCTTCGATGAAATAGAACCACAGGAAAATTCTTCCCGCTATAAAAATGGCAATGATAATCGTTCCCATTGACACACTATTTCATAACACTTCCCCTCGAAAACGCCCCGTTAAGCTTTTATTCTAAATCAGTCCTATCAAAACTGCAGATATATGCAGAGATGTTAAATCTCCAATTAAGTAGACTCTCGATAAAATTCTTCCCGCTCTAAAAAATGCCAATAATAATCGTCTCCACTGACATCATTTCATAGCGCTTTTCTTCAAACGCCTGCACTGTCAAGGTTTTAACTCGAAACCAATCCCACGAAAACTGCAGGTAAATGCAGACATATATATTTATCCAAGTCTCCATCAAAGGGAAACACCCTCCGGTGATCGCCATCGAAATCATCGCCGGTTACCCGCGCGCGCCCGGACGCTGCCAAACGAGCGATTTAATAACGCAACGCAGCCGCGTACGCAGCTGATCGCGCGCGCGCGCGCAGTGCGCCCGATCGCACGGGTTGCCGTTATCATTATTATCATCCCAGAGAATTAATGTGGATCGAGCGGGGTCTCAAAGTTTACACGTAACCGGTACGCGTCGTACACTCGCCGTCGGACGTGCAGGTATACGCGCCGCACACGCGCGAGAGCAACCTCTCGGGCACGGTGCGTGCGTGCGCGCGAGTCGAGTGTACCTATAGGGAGAGCAGAGTGCGCGCGGATATCGAAAGGTGAATCTGGGAGCGATCGAAAGCAGGTGCGTGAAAAAAAATGGGGGGAGAGCCCGAACCACGCGCCCCTAACGCGCCGATGCCGCCGATATCTTCTTAAACTTTCCTATCCGCTCATTCATGCCCGGCTAAATGCCTATAATTTTGAGCATGATTACAGGGCAGCATAACCAACGCCCTCCGTGCCCTCTCGCGGCCCCGCTCGTCCCGCGCCGTCGCTACTGCGCGGCCCGGTCCCTCTTTTCGCCTACATACGTACCGCGGCGCTCCTTCCTCCCCCCGAACGAGGAGCGAGGGAGGTGGAGTCGGAGGATCGGGACTCGTTACGCACCGGCATCGAAATTGAAACGGAAAGACCGCGCGCGCGCGCGCTCTATATAATGACATCTAAATCCTTTGCCGGCGGGTGTGGTCGCGATCGCCGCGATTAACTTTATTGCCGGTTCCTCGTTCTCTCCCGGCTGAGCAAACAAACGGAAACGCGACTCGGAGGCGCTTTTGGTGAATCGAGACGTCTGCCAGCTGCAACCGTGGCTGTGGGATATCGGGGCGTAATGATACGGGTCTCGCGGAGTGGCCAGGTTTAGTTTGTTTTTCTGGTGGTTTTATTATTAATTGGGGTGTAGATTGCATGGGATGGATTCGAGTGTTTTTTTTCTCGGGCGGAGTACCTATAGGTAAACGTATACGTTGCCGAATTTGGATGCTAGATTCGTTTGCTGTTTGACAGATAGGTGGACAGAGAAAAAGAATTAATTGGATCTACTGAAAATTACTCTAATTATTTATTTACACCAATTTCAGCTTTTTTCATATTAATTTGGTATTTCTTCCTCACAGTCACATACTTCCAGGCGGGGAAATTTTATATATGATCCATATGTAGTTTTGGTCATACGTGGATTATATATGATTTCTACATTAACCATTCAAGGACTATATATACATATAATTTTGAATTATTGTATAATCCATATGTAGTCTGTATATAGTTAAGATAGAAATCATATATAATCCATATTTGAACAAAACCGCATATGGATCATATAGACCCTTAACGCCTGGGCTGTTCCATGTGTTCGCAGGGAAGAAATATCTAATTGACGTATTAAAAAATTTCATTGATAAAAATAAATAATTACTCGCGACCCGGCAAGTAATTTTCAGTAGACCCAACTAATTCTTTTTCTCTGTGCATTTTCTAGTATTTACATCAACGTTAAAATAACAGAAGATCTCGATAATTGTAAGATCCGCGGACGCGTATTTCCGAGGGGAAACCAGAGAAATCGTCTAATCGCATGGAAATAATATGCGTTCGAACGATAAGATTCCATCGTTCTCCTTTCCGTATTCAAACGTACTCGCTTCGGATTCATTTTCTGCTATCAACACACAATAGCGGCGTTCCGTCCGCGCGCGGTACCACGACGAGCGTGCGGATCGCGTAATATCGCGGGAACGACATCAGGTGTAACGTACACCGTATATAATTACGTGTTAGAGACGCGGCAGACGTGTCACTCCCGCTTTTGCCGCGCGGAGTTTGACGCGCGAGCGCCGCGGCCGTCTCGTGAGATCGACGCATATAGCGGCACCCCGTACACCTACTATGCGCTCGTTACCTACGCTTCGTCTCGAGAAATCGGCAGTTGGCGCGACGCATGAGTAATGCCGAGGGCGGCAAATTAAAGTAATTCCTCTCATTTGTAATTCGTCGGAGATTCTCACGCGTTTAATTGGTCGCATGCGACTGCAACACGATGCAATAAGAAAGCCCCGAGATACGGATGACTTTCGAGGATCGCTCGGAAGGAAAAAGCCGAGAGCTGCTGCCTCTCGTCGCGCGACGAGTCAATTAGAGGTTCGAATGAGTCGCGAGCGCGGCGTTCTGGATTTTGTATTCGTCGTATATTTCAGTAACCTTTTATTCACTGGATTTCAGTGACTTTTCAGTGATTTTAACTGATTTGGATTAAGAGAGAGTACGCATTTTTTGGGGGGGGGGGCATCTTAATGCGGGGTCGTGGAAAAAATCTTCGGAAACGAGAACGAGGCTTCGCACTGGGAGAAATAATTGCCGACGCCAAAACAATGTTTTTCTTCCTACTAAAAACATGATATCGCACACCTAGATCAAAACAGTATCAACGCAAAAAAACTTGTTATTCAGAAAAAGTAAACCCCTTATCACATATCGACATGAGAATCAGTTTTTTGCCATTTCTGAAAAACCAGTTTTTTTTTTGAGTTGATACTGTTTTGATCTAGGTGTGCGATATAATTCCAGGATCAAGCTATATGGTTTTCTTCCCGCGAGAAAATATTTGATAGGCTCGGGTAATTGTTTTTTTTCTTCGCGCAGAGAGAATTTCTCGTTCCAACCGAAGGTATTCTTAAATGTGAAAAATACATATTCTCTCTTCGACCAAGAATCTGTATTCTTAAAAATTTGTGAGATCACATGTTCTTGATTCAAGACAAATTTTGTTGACACTAGCGATTATTTCTCTCAGAGCACGGAGAAAAATTTGTGGTAACAATTCTCACGCTCCATGTGTGGTAATATTGAATTATTGCGACACATGACGCGTTCAGTACCGTAAATGCGTCAGCATTTACTACATTAAAAGTATTGCCACTCTTGTTATACTTGTAGTAAATATATCGACAAATTTATATTACCGAACGTTATATATCCCGCAATAATTTAATCTTACCACACACATGGATCGTGAGAATAGTTACCACAAACTTTTCACCGTGTTGCATCCCTTTTCAAATTCTTATCGATTCAAATTCTACCGCTCGCGCGCGGATTGTGAACCTGTCGATAGCCAAATGCAGTTGTAAAATCCCTCCTCGGGGAGACTCACCTCCTGCTGCTGAATGAGAAAATCGGGAGCGTGGTGCGGCGGAGGCGGATCCGAATTGGAGACCTCCTGAAGCAGTCCCACGTGGTCCCAGCAATCCTCCGACATGTCCATGTTCGCTCTCAGCCTCCTCCTTCTCCTCCTCTGGCACCACCTTCCTCTCCCGTCGTCCTCTTCTCTCGCCTCTACCCACGCGCGATGCACGATAAAAGTGGAATCCTCTCGAGAAGATAACCCGACCACGGGTGGCGGACGAGTCTTCCCTTCGTCCTCTTGCGATGCGAGAGTCCTCCCGCCGCGGACACCCGGACACGGCGAATCCCCGAGAAACACTCGCGACTGTGTGCCGATCCTCGTACTTCCGGTTCGCGCTCCGAAACCGACGGACACCCTCCGCGCGGCGGGAACCCTGACGCACTGTCACTGTCCTCCTCCTCCTCCACTTCACCGCCACGAGGCTCCTTTCACTCGTGCGGACGGTAAGCGAATTCGCGGTTGAAAGGTGGGCGCGCGCGCGCGCGCTCGCTCGCTCGCTATCGGCGCGTACGGAGCGAAAGAGGAAGGCAAGAGGGCAAAGAGAGGTCCACTTCGACGATAGAGAGCGCGGAGCCGTCGGTGGTGGTCAGTCGGCTTGGAATGAAGTTGGTCGTGCGCGCGGCCGGAGTGAGGTTAGGCTAGTCGAGCCGGAGTTGCGGCATCAGCGGAGGTAGGCTCGACGCGGGAGCGCGAGAGAGATGCACCGACGAACAGAGTGGGGCTGGAGGGTGGGAGGAGGGCCGGGTGGGTGGGGTGGAGAGGCGTAAGTCTGTCCTAGTCGCGTCGCTTGACGGTGAGGTGGCGCCGATACCTGCAGTCCTCTCGTAGGTAAAACGCAGCGCTCGTGCATACGATTGCACGCGGTGCGCTTCGTTGCACTCGGCGCTGCGAGGGAAAAGCGGTACCACGAAGATCTCTTAATCGATCACCGTCGGATCCTCGCTCGAGATCGACCTCGTCGGGACTGCGGCGCGGAGAACGACCCGATATCGCAGCGCAACGTGTCACCCGAAGAACCCGTGCCAGGACTCCGCGGATCCGGCTTTACTTGCTTTGGCGCACGACTCGCGCGCGGGGTTGTTTGAACGCGCGTGCGGCCTGCGTCGGCGTAGCTCCGTCACTGACCGACCACCGGAGCCACGTGCACTGGCCCCCGTGTGTCGGTGTGTTTGCGCAGGTTGCGCGTGTGCGCGCGCGCGGCCTCCGCCGCAGGTGCGTGTGCGCGTACGCGTACGTATATACGTGGCGGGCGCGGAGGGAGAGGGAGAGAAGGATAGGAAGAGAGAGAGAGAGGTTACCTCCCGCGAAAGCTCGCAGTCCACTAGGAGTCGGCCCCGCCTGCGATGATCATGATGATGATGAAGCCCGGGTGGGGTTTTCCGTCGAGAGAGGCGGCGCCGCGCGCTCCGCTCGATCGCGTTAATTATTTTATTTGCCCGGCTTAAACCTTTCTCGCTGTTGCGCGACGATTCTCGGCGCACTGAGAAAACTGATTAGGTTGAAATGACGAAATGCATCTAGATAAACGCGTTTAGTTCTTCTAAAATAAAACACTGATCAGTTGAACCAAATATCAAGATATTCTAATAAAATGTTTAGTTCTTTTAACCAAACGTCTAGTTATTCTAACCAAAAAGTGGACAGTTTAACCAAACGGTTCGGTCATCGGCTGCAGGATTTTGATTTGATTGACCGAGATATTTTTTTCAGCCGAGTACGATAATTTTGTACTATTTTTGGGATGGAGCAAGGAGGGCGTTGGCCGCGAATATTGATTTGCATTTTGTACACCGAGAAAACGGTTTATTTCTTGTTAATAAATGTTTCTTTGAATATGGTGAAACACAAATATTTTATTGGATCAAATAAATATTTATTTGGCATAATTAAGTCCTTTGAGGCAACTGTTTGAATGAAAAAAAAATATTTTAATAATCAAAATATATTTTTTTGTTTGAACAAAATATTTATTTCGCAACATCTTAAATTACATTTATTCACTATTAATAAACTGTTTTCTTGGTCTACACACTGAGGGAAAAAGTCTAGTTGAATACGAACCTATAATAGACAAATTTATTTCAGATCAATAGGAATTTATTCACGTCGAATAAAAGTCTGTTTGAATTTGATAAATGTTTTGCATATTTTTTAAATCGGATACGAACCTAGTAGAACATTTATTCGACTCAAATAAACTTTTGTTTGATGCAAATAAATTTCTATTCATCTCAAATCAATTTTTCTATTAGGCTCGTATTCAATTAAACCGTTTTCCTGGGTGTACGCACGTTTACATACACAGAGAAAAAGAATTATTTGGGTCTGCTAAAAATTATTTGCGGAGTCGCAACTAATTATTTATTTATATCAATGAAATCTTTTTTCATATTAATTTGCACGTGATCATAAGGAAGAAATATCAAGTTGACACATATTAACAAATTTCATTGATACATAATATATTAAATAAATAATTACTTGCGATCCCGCAAGTATATTAATTTTCAGTAGACCCAACTAATTATTTTTCTCTGTAGATACTTTTCCACGTCCCTTCGTCTAGCTGCACACAGAGAAAAGTTTGCGGTAACCATTATCACAATCCATGTAGTAAGGTTGAATTATCGCGGCATGTGACGTTTAATATCATAAATATTTATGGTAAATATCGACATATTTGTGGTACTAAACGTCATATGCCGCAATAATTCAATCTTACCACATGGATTGTAAGAGTGGTTACCGCAAAATGTTCTCCGTGCATACTTTCCTGTCAAGTTGCACGCGACGGAGAGCCGAATACCTCGTTACACCGATGGCGAGACCCGTTCCTTTCTTTCTCTCGCACCGACGCTTTCGTTCAACATCCACAACACAGCTCCCCGCGAAACGTATTATAAACAATCCTCGCGACCGTGGCTCGACGCGATTAAAATTTATATACCCCCGCGCGCACCGCCGACGTGCGTATCTACGCGAGATTCGCCGTTTATCCGTTGTCGTCGCGCGCGGAAAAAAGAACGAATCGATTCCCGCGCAAATGAACGACGGAGCTCGGCGCGCGATTAGTCCGTCGATCCGCGCATAAAGAGCCGCGGAGACCCGACAAATCTGTCGAGCGCCTCCGGGAATCGTTCGGGACCGACACCTTCCCGCTCGCCCGTCGACGGCCTCCACCCACGCGCGAAAGCGGCGACACCGCCGATAATATCGAGCCGTATAGCAGCGATAGATCCGCTCTTGCGGCGCGAGGTGGACTTTGCTCTCTCCCCGTCGCGCGGTCGTCTACTCCTCCTCCGTTATACGTACACGCACGTACGACACAACTACATCACGATCCCCCGGCTTTGCGCTACCCGCTCGGCACAGCAGCACTTTAAGTGTTGGTCGACTCCTCGACTCTGTGTACTCTGCGCGACTGTACACGGCGACCAGCGACGACACGCGCGTCAATAATACGATAATATGTAATGCTTGTCGCCTCTCGGCCTTCGGCGCGATCGCGAGGATCGCTTCTTCCCCGGAAGGGAAAAGTCGAGGGGAAAGAGTCGTCTTGCTAAACGTGTGGGAAAATCAAACACGCTGCCGGCGCGGCTACCGCACGTTCGGCTCGCGTTCCTTACTTATTCTGTAAACTGATGACTGATGTGATGACAGAAGTTGAGTGAAAAAAATATAATTTTGATTACGATACAATTTATAACGAGGAGCACGTCTAATAGGTCGCTATCTCGAAGGAAATCTGAGATATCGGTAATTTTATGTATGAGACACTTTTTTTTTTCACAAAATCATCGATATCTCGGTGTTCATTTCACATTTACCTAATAATTCTGTTATTTTCAGATCCAGCGCGAAAAAATACATAAGATAGGGCGGTTGAGAGCCCGATTCCAGAGATTTCGATTTTAAGATTGTGCCAAAAATCGAAATCTCTGGAGTTGAATTCTGAATTACTCTATCTTATGTATTTTTTTACGCTGATTCCGAAAACCACAGTTATTAGGTCGAAATCTCAAAGGAAATATAAAATAACGTTGATTTTGTGTATAAGAACATTATTTTTTCCGCAAGAAATCATCGATATCTCGGTGCTCCTTTGAGATTTCCTCAATAAATCTATCATTTTCGTAATCAGCGCGAAAAAATACATAAGATAGGATGGTCGAGAATTCGATTCCAGAGATTTCGATTTTTGCGAAAAATCTAAGGGATGCCTTAGATTTTTTGCAAAAATCGAAATCTCTGGAATCGAATTCTGGATCACCCTATCTTATGTATTTTTTTACGCTGATTCCGAAAAGCACGGTTATTTGGTCGAAATCTCAAAGGAAATATGAAATAACGCTGATTTTGTGTATAAAGAAATTTTTTTTCCGCAAGAAATCATCGATATCTCTGTGGTCCGTTGAGATTTCCTCAATAAATCTATCATTTTCGTAATCAGCGCGAAAAAATACATAAGATAGGATGGTCGAGAATTCGATTCCAGAGATTTCGATTTTTGCGAAAAATCTAAGGGGTATGCCTTAGATTTTTTGCAAAAATCGAAATCTCTGGAATCGAATTCTGGATCACCCTATCTTATGTATTTTTTTACGCTGATTCCGAAAACCACAGTTATTAGGTCGAAATCTCAAAGGAAATATGAAATAACGCTGATTTTGTGTATAAAGAAATTTTTTTTCCGCAAGAAATCATCGATATCTCGGTGTTCCCTTGACATTTCCTCAATAAATCTATCATTTTCGTAATCAGCGCGAAAAAATACATAAGATAGGATGGTCGAGAATTCGATTCCAGAGATTTCGATTTTTGCGAAAATTTTAAGTAGCGCCAAAACAAACGATTTTTAAAAATATACCAGATACTATACCAAACCGTTCTCTCTCGCGTCACGACGCCGACGCGAGTCCTCCGGCTTCCTTTCTTATGCACCTCCGCGTCGCACCGCATCGTCGCTGAACCATCGGGAATACATCCCCCCACACGCGACGTTACATCGTCATCCGCCGCTGAAAGAACGGTGGTTTCGATATAGAGCCAATTTCTTGCCGACCACCAGACGCATATACATGCACGCGCCGGCGCGCGTATATTTATTTCTAGACGAACTGCGCGCGCGGGACGCACGCGAGAGTTTATGTCGCGCTGGAATTTACGGGCAAAAACCTGGACGGCGCTAATGCTCGGCCTCCGCGCATTCCACCGCTGGGCTGCAATCGCGCGGTTCCCCGCGAGAAGAGGAAAAGAAGAGGGATCGATGCGCCGGACGATCCGCGGAGAACGTCGCGCGTCACCGCATCAATCTCCGCTCCGCGGTTAGTCTTCCGCGATAATTCGCATCCCAACTTGACGTCGTTGACGAAGAGAGGACGAGGAGCGCGAGAGGGAGACACGGGAGTTCTTGGGAAACGTTTCACATTTTTCTTTCTTTATTAATGGTAACGATAAATATTAAATACAAGTCTCTTCTGTGGTTATTTCCGAAGTTTTCACTGAATAACAATTTTTTAAAAATATTTGAGCATCGCGTCTATTTTGGAAGAGACCGTGAAGCGTGTGTGAATTTCCTAGATTGTGGAGAAGAGGTTTATTTATATACAATAAAATGTACACTGAGAAAAATAACTTGGTCGAAATGATAAAACGTATCTGGATAAACGTGTTTCGGTATTCTAATCAAAACACTAGTAAGTTGAATCAAATACTTATTTAGTTATAATATTCTAACTACATGTTTAGTTAGAGTAATTAAACGTCTAGTTAATCTAACCAGAAACTGGTCAGTCAAACCAAACAGAGGATCCGTATTTCACCAAACGGTCTGGTTATGGTCTTCAGGATTTCGGAGTGATTGACCAGGTTATTTTTCTCAGTGTAGCGATATCGTGAGTCCCCAGATAGACTTGTATGATCATCATGACGTTCATACAAACTGACGTAATTCATCGTTATAAAATTTACGTTGTTTTGCCGTACGAATTAAAATAAAATATTTATTCTTCAGAAAATTCTTAAATTTACATTATAAAGTGATTAAAATTAATTGTCGTATCTATTGTAGCAACAGATATACGAAAAATTGTGCATATATTGAATAAACATTTAGCATTTTATTTGTATTGGTTTGAATTCATTTAACGACATAAATATGCTTGCTTAACGATTACTCGTAAAGCGCACACACTTCATGCATCGGATGAGCTAATGCTACCATGAGTTGCTGTACAATTTACGTACATTTGTCTATCTGGGTCTATCATACACGAGGGGATGAGCGAGCGAAAGGACGAAAAAGGGGAGAAGGGCTGCTGCGGTTTCGTCGTCCGCACGTATCTCGCGGCAAGCGCACGTGTGACGCGAGGCGGTAGATCACACACGTGGGCCGTGGATGAGTACGAGGCCCTGGAACCTGGAAGGCCACTTTTATGTATGCACAAGCATAAACATAACGCAGAGAAACACGGGTAGATGATATCGGGGATGCACCTACGAGCTATGGGGCGCCGCCGCAAGCCTTTGTCTTCGCTCTCGGCCGCTCTTCTCGCTTGAACCCCGCGCGACCCCGTCTCGCGTTTTTATCCTCCCGTACGAATCCAGGGCCGTGTGCGGCGCGGGTCTCGTACGTTAATCCCGCGAACGAGCTCCTTCGGATATCGTCCCGAGGACGGCTCCTTTGCCGCGGCAGCGGCGTGGCGCGACGGGACAGCGTAGGAGGGAGAGGGAGAATTAAGCCTCGGAAGAACGCATGATTAAGATCACGGACCGAAGGAGCGGAGTGGAAGACAATCACGGTTATCGCGCGTCTGGTATACCATATATTACAGTTCGTTAATTGGAAATTTTATTCAGGCGATGAAAGTCATTTCGGACTTCCTGCGTAAAAAAAAAGTATGGCTAAAGTATGGCGGAAATCTCGGAAAAATCGAACCAAAAAAGTAAGGCTACGAATCGTATCCCAGATTTTCAGCCAGATAATTTTTTCATATCGACTGAAAAGTAAAATGTACTCGAACTAATTCTACCTTTTTGATTCAATTTTGTTGTACGGGTGCGCGGAGAAAAAGATTTAGTTGGATCTATTAAAAATTACCTACTTGTTGGGTCACAAGTCATTATTTACTTAGATCAATGAAATCTTTTTTCACGTTAATTTGATATTTCTTCCTTGCAATTACATACTATTCTGTATGATTGTAAGGATGAGATGTCTAATTGATATCTATATTAACAAATTTCGTTAATGCAAATAAATAATTACTTACTTACGACCGCGTAAGTAATTTTTAGTAGACCCAACTATAATTCTTTTTCTCCGTGTGCTTCATTATAAAAATATAGCGACTTGTTCGTTACTGCAGTATAGTTGATTAATAGTAATTTGAGAGTTTAATAAAATAATGAATTGAAATAATATCAATCGACAGGAACAGACATCGAATACAGCGTAACCTCGTACAAATAACTGAACTCTAATTGAAGAACGCATCGTTTACCGGTTGAACGTCTGGAATACGATCCGTAGCCGTACTTTTTTGGTTCAACTCTTTTCCTATAGACTTCCGCCATACTTTAACCACATTTCTTTTACATGAGTTATTCGAAGCGGCGATTTAATTTTCAGTGGCTTCGTTAATTCGTTTAATACGATCGATGAGAAACAATCGGAAAGATGTGAGACCACGCGACGACGGATCACCGCCCCCCCGACTTCAATCTGAATAAGTACAGCTCGATCGTTCATTATTCATCATTCCATTAAAGAATGTGGAATACGCTGAAAAGAACTTTAATTACAAAGATACCACGCGGCGCTTCCGGTCCGCGCGATCCGCGCGGTACACACGCACGCGGACTCCGCGCACGCTTCCGCACGGTCGAGAGTGTGCGTGGCGTGCACGCGCACGAGACGTGCGTATCCTCCTTCGAGTTTTACACGGCAATGATTAGTAAGCTCGTTCTCCTAATTACAAGGCATTATAACAAGTCTACGACTCGCTACGCGCTCTCGCGATCATCCGCGAAGTCACTGCGAAAAGCAGTACAGAGAGAGGAGGGCAAAGTGGATGGTTATAGCTTACCGCCGCCGCCGCCCTCGCGCGACTCAGTGGCAAGCCCGCCGCGGAAAATATCGCCGGTTGTAAATTAAGCGGGAATTTATCGCACCAGTTAGTAATTGCGCGTCGAATAAATATAGAGGCGTGTGCGTCGAGTCGTATACCGCACCAGCAGAAGGGGGGGGGGGGCGAATTGCAGTTCTCCGCCGAGATCTATAGGCGCGATGCTCGTTTGGGGGAGTACGCGACGGGATAAATCGGTTCGGCGGTTATGACGATGTGTTTTCCGTGTAACAGTGAAGTGAGGGTTAAGAGAGACTTTCTACTTGATACGGTGCATTTAATTGATAAAGATTTCGAGGACGTTTAATGATATCACCGGGATTTAGTGACGACGGAATTGGGTTAACTCTTATAAATCAGCTGATCGCAACATGCCAAGCGCGATAGAAACGTGGCAAATGCGTTTTGGACATTCAGAAGCTTTCTCCATTCTTAATTGACATTGAATCCCTGCTGTGTCTACGATTTTCTCCTACTCAGGGTCTAAATTGACGGGGTTTAATCACTCGCTTGAATAATTGTAAGGGAAGAATTCGACAAATGACACAAAAGTGTCTATTGTGATAGGAAAGGCAGCTTGGTTCCGTGTAACAATGAAATGAGGATTAAGACACGTTTTCTTTTTTGATACGACGCATTTCATTGATAAGAATTTCAAGACGGAGGTGAAAACAGGACGTTTAATGATACCACCGCGATTTAACAACGACGGAATTGGGTAACTCCCATAAATCAGCTGATCGTAAAATATCAAATGCGACGGAAACGTTGCAAATGCGTTTTAGACATTGAAAAGCTTTCTCCATTCTCACTTGACATTGGATCCCGACTGCGTCTACGATTTTCTCTTATTCGGGATTTAAATTGACCGGGGTGTAGCTATTTTAATCACTCGCTCGAATAATCGCAAGGGAAGAAGTCAACGAACGACACAAGCGTGTCTAGCGCGATAGGAAAGGCAGCTCGGTTACCGACGTAGCGGTCGGCGCTTGCTAGGCAGCCGCCGCGGCGCTGACGGGCGACAGTAGTGGCAAGATGGCGGCTCCGAGTGAGTTGTCCTTGGAGGAAATCCGTTGTTTTTTGCTCGAAAACGGTGGTTCGATTCGAAATCACGTCCTGGTGAAGCATTTCAAGAAGTTCCTGACCGATCCGGAGACGCGAGGTAGGTCGCGATTCGCGCGTTTCCGCGTGTCTCTCTCGTTCGCCCGTGTCGTGCGTGACCTCAGCGGCCTGCTATGCGGTGCAAACGCGCTCGTGACATCGCGACTCGCGACCTAGGCGTATAAATAGCGCGGTGCAATGTGATATTTTACTTTCAGTCGAGGCGCGGAATAAGTTTAAAGAGTATGTAAATACCCTGGCCACCATAAAAAACGAGGAGGTAGGTATCCGCGTCGCATGCATTCATCCTGCCTGACAGGAGCGACTTGTTGCACGTCCTGCGGCGTTGCCGGATCTACGCACGTCAAACTAGCCCGGGAATTTGAAATAAATAGTTGTGGACGAACGCGTTTGCGATTCTGATTGCAACGAATTTTCCACTGGTGATTTTAGTGAAAAAAAATGTGACAATTGCAATATCCAGCCGTTGTCTTTTGCAATGTCCAGTCGTTTAATTAATAATAACCGAATTATTAATCTTATTATGAAATAAATGATTTTGCAAAACAAATTAATTTTTCTTCCGTAAAGTCGAAGTAAATAATTTTTCACGATATAATACATTTGCAATTTTCAGTATTAGCGTGAAAAAATACATTAAGTAATGCAATCGACTTTCAATTTCCAAATAATTCTATTGTTTTTTTTTTCGAAAATTCTAAAGAGTATCCCGGGGCTACTTTCTAGATTTAACGTACATTATTTTATCGAGAATTTTAACGCGAAAAAAAAGTTGCTCCGAAATATCAGGACAATGTTTAAGTTCGAATTTTCATTCTGTGAAGTTGGTGTAAATAATTTCTAACGATATAATACATCCATAATCTTCAGTATCTGTGCGAAAAAATACATTGAACAGAGCAATCGACTTTCAATTTTCAGACATTAAATTTTTTTTTTTTTTCGAAAGTTGTAGGCTATCCCGGGGCTTCTTCCTAGATTTAACGTACATTATTTTACCGATAATTTCGACGTAAAGCAAGTTGCTCCGAAATATCAGGACACTTTTTAAATTCAAAACAACTTCGTGTGTCCAGGGTGAAAAGTATTTAGTCCTGAAGAAAAAATACCGTCAGGGTCCACTCGACCTACCTCCGCCGAGTTCGCCTCAATTCGGTCCGGAATCTCCCCTCGCTACCCTCGATTTAGCGACTCCCGTGTCTCCCCTTCGAAGTCCACCGCCGTACAGACCTCCGCCCCCGGCATCCTCGAGTCCCACTTCGTCCTCCTCGACCTCTTCGCCCTACCCGCATTTTCTGGAGGATCCCAACGCCAGTCCCTCCGGAATCGGCGATAATGCGGAGCGGGAAGTTTCCCACAATGGGGTTTCCAAGCAGGGAAGTGACGAGGGTATCGAGGTTCCGGGAGTGCTCGGAGGTGGTTCGACCTCTTCGCCACCGGTTCCTCCCCGTCGTAAGAGTCAGGACAAGCTGAAGTTGGAAAACAAGGAGAATATCGCCGCGGAGAAGGTCAAAGCCGGCTGCGAATCTGTCATCAAGGTGAGTCTTTTACTTCTTTATTGATTTTCTTCGTATAGGATATTGCACGGTGTCTGTGGCAGTCGACAAATTCGAAGTACTATTTTCTCGAATTACGATAATAAATACTTTATTCTTATAGTCGACATAAACAAATAAATTTGACGTGTTAATTGTCCGATGAATTGGACGTTTTAATTTCACTGCAATATTTGTTTTCCAAGCTTAAAACGTATATTAAAGACTTAATTTTAAACGGCCAACTCTTCAGGGGGTGTTTTTACCCCGTTGATGTAAATTTTCGCATAAAAAGAATCACCTATCGTCTACCGAGACACCCTCTACATATCCGCAATGTTTCTAAATCTTTCGAACTTTCGAATTGGGGATCTTTGTGCTTTTCGATTTCTTTTCAGTAGCAATAGTCTAGTCCACAGAATTGTGTTTCGTCCTCTGGCTTTGGGCTCCTCGCAGCCTGTCCGCATATACGTGCGTGTTCTCTGTCCACACTTTTCCCTTCCTTCCTTCTCTCGTAGTTAGCGCTGTGTTGTCTTCTCGCTTGGTTGGTATACACACTCCTCCATTCGTCGATATCGCGAGCGTTCGCGCGCCAGGAGCGCGTGTGTCGCGTTCATCGCGAGACACGCTCCTTACGCCGACGTTTGAACGCGGGGCTCGTCCGGATCAGGTGTCGTCGATAAAAGTTCCAATCGGAACCACATCTCCCGTCCTGGTGCTTGTCTCTGTGTGTTTTCATCTTTCGCGTCTCCCGTTGCGACCCAGTAGTCACCCTTTACGCCCAGGAGAAAGGTCTAGTTGAATGCAAACCCAATAGAAAAATTTATTTGGGATAAATGGGAATTTATTCGCATGGAACAAAAGTCTATTTGAATTAGATAGATGTTCTACTAATTTCGTACTCGAGTAAAAATATACGCAAAACATGTATCTAATTCAAGTAGACTTTTTTTTCGATGTGAATAAATACCTATTTATCGCAAATAAATTTTTCTCGGGTAAATAGGAATTTATTTACATCGAACACAAAAGTTTATAATTAAATAGATGTCCTACTAATTGCGCACTCGATTAAAGAGATATGCAAAACATTTATCTGATTCAAACAGACTTTTGTGTTTCGATGTGAATACATTTCTATTTATCCCAAATACATTTTTCCATCACACACACAGGTTCCTATTCAACCAGACCTTTTCTCTCGGTGCAGCCTCTCTCGTTCGCTTGGTCCGCCATTCGGACAGCCTTGTTTGTGTGTGCCGTTTTCCTCCGGCTGTGCACGTCTGGAAGAGTGGTTAGAAAGGGCGTGCGCCTCCCATCGGTCGCGGGCCAGAGCACTGAGCAGTCGCGGATTCTCGCTATGATCCCAGGAGGATGACGGTACCGCGAACGCAGCCGGATCGGCCGAGCAGCTCAGTGTCCGCGAGCGGATGCAACGGTTCAACCGGATGGCCAGTGAGACCGACCTCCCGGGCCGCCCCAATGGCACTACGACTCCCACAAAGAAACGCTCCGACAAGGTAATTAAGCAGCTTGTTAATTGTCCTCTACTTACCGGAAGCTCTTACCATCGTACGAGAGCGCGACCACCGTTTCCCCGAGCACGAGAACCCATTAGGGCCGATAGCGAGACCCGGTTTCCTCCGCCGTTACCGAACTCCTGGTCTGGCGCTCAACCGGAAGCGGTCCTCCCGCGCGCGATGCACCGACGCGCACGGCGTTCGAACGGTTCCGCCGCGCAGTGCGCTTCACCGCGCACGCGCGAAATGAATCATCGTCGCGAAAGCGCCGTCCGTCGTGTCCGCGGCGAGGCGTCTTCTCCGCGCGCGCGCGCCGCACGGTAGCCTCAAAAGATCCGCGCTACTCGGACGCGCACTCCGCTCTCCGGATCCTTCGAGAAGAGGAAGGATGCGGAGGGGTGTAAGGCACACACCGACCGCTCATCTTGCATACCGAATGGACTACTGGGAATCACCGCGGCGGTCGCCTCCTCTCACCCCGCTCATCTCTCTCCTCCCTTCTGCGCGCTTACCGCGCACGACTGTTTATCGCGCGGCAAGCAATATTCATCACATTTGAATATCCCGGGGCCCGCGTGTATCTCGCGTCCCGATCAAGGATGTTGCGTCGATGTTGCCGTAAATCATAATTAGCCGCAGCGCTTAAAATTAAAAGTGGAGGATCCTCTCTCGGATCCTTCCGGCGGTCGGCGCTCGTACACGGCGGCGGGGGATGCGCGCGCGCTGCCGGCACTTGGTCATAATTCGAACAGTTTCTCCCTCTCTTTCTTTTTTCCCTCGGCATCGAACCGACCGATGAAAGGGTGCCGACCCGCCGCTCGAATATCCCGCGCTCCCGCGCGGTACCGGAAGGAACCCCGACCGATCCTTCGCTCCTCGCCTCGCTTCCCGTATATCCTCACCGCCCGCGATTAACATCGAGTCTGGAAAACGCCGCGCGACGCCCTTATCGCCGCGTATCTCGCTCGTTCGAGAGCTCGAGCACGCGGCGCGATTAAAATGGTGATTTGAACGCCGGTTTTTTTTTCCGCGCGGCTTTTGCAGCCGGCGATATCATCGCGAAATTGTTTTCAGACGCGCGTATAGATATCCTCCTCTTGCAGCGTGTGTTCGCCACGTTCGCCAGCGACGATTATCGTGCGCGCGCGCGCGGGGCTGTACTCGTACGGTACCCACGTATCCGTCTTCGGGAAGTTCCTTTGACTTTTTTTTTTTCTAGACCCCCGCGCATCTGCCAGATGAACGTCGTCGGTCCTGCAGCGAGCACGACCCTGCGCCGCGTCGCGTAGGTGCGTCACGTACCTCTCCCTGTATTCGACGTACGCTTTCGCACGCCACACACGGCTTGCGCGGCGGCGCGTTTTGATGTACAAATTTCGACAGACCGTTAATTTTTATTGCCGGTAAATTAGGAATGTAAAACCGTATGTAAAAACGGGAAAGGGTTCGCGCGGGTCCTTCTCGCTCGCTCGCTCGCTCGTCTCCGGACATCCTGTGCGCGAGTAGATCCTCTTCCCTCCCGCGAGCGAGCGGACCTCGGTCCCTCACCGGTGTCTCTCGTCCTCGTCGTCGGGTTTTCCTCGTGATAATTACCATGCACAATGGGCGCACCATTCCACCCTCCGCATCCTTAATGACTCGCCGCGCTACGCGACGCCTCGTGTGTCGCGTGCCACGCCGCGCGGCGTACGTTATACCTGTGCCGCACGTGGGCGACGAGACGCCCGCGCCGACGTCTTCCACGTATTGTATTTCGCGTCGAGCGCCGCGCGCTGCCGGTTCGTCTATAAAAATCGCGCATTCGCCGAACGGCGTTTTCGCGAGAAGCTGCGCGCTTCCTGCGACGGATTGCGCGCGTGTGACTGGAATATCGTCGAGTCCGTTGCGCAGTCGGGGCTTTGTCTATTTTATGACGACGCGTAACGACGTATGCAGGGAGAAATAATTGCCGATACCAAAAAATGTTTTCTTCAATCAAAGACGTCGTGTAATTTCATGATTTTCCAGGATCAAACCATGGTTTTTTTTTCGGGCAGACAAATATTTGATAGCTTCGAATAATATTGTTCTCTTCGCGCGGAAAGAATTTCTCGATCCAACGAAGGTATTCTGGGGAATCGAGAATATATATTCTTCGACCAATACTGAGAAAAATAACCTGGTCAATCTAACCGAAATCCTGGAAACCGTAATCAAATCGTTTGGTAAAATGTGGGTCCTCCGTCTGTTTGATTAAGTTGATCATTTTCTGATCAGAATAACTAGACATGTAGCAGGAATAACTATAAGCATGTAGTTAGAATAACTAGATGTTTGATTCAACTTACTAGTATTTCGGTTAGAATAACATGACTCATTTAACCAGACATAACATTTAACATTTTAGCCAAGTTATTTTTCTCAACGAAGAATCTATATTTTTAAAAATTGGTAGGATCATATGTTCTTGACTCAAGACATATTTTTTTGACATTAACAATTATTTCTCTCAGTGTTCGTTACCGTAGTTATTTCGATACGAGGGAAGTTTTTACTGGCGAAATATTATAAATATCCACCGTCCGATGGCAAGAGTTTATGACGCGTCGAATTCAAGGGAAATTAATACTCCGACTTCTATCCGCGTGGATATCGTAGACACGATCTACGAGATGTATACTTTATAAGCAAGCGCACCATCGCCAGGCGATTCGTTTGTTCGACATTGAAGTGCTCTTTTTTTATATATCAAGTAAAATCGTCGAATTCGTTCGTCGATACCGAAACACTCGCGCGCTCAGACGATAACACCGCGCGACGATATATCGTCTGCTATACCTACCCGCGGTTCACGTGGATATTACAACCCCGTTACCGCGGCTAATGCGACGATTCGTAAGCGACGTGTCGCATCGAGGCGCGGGCCTCTCGTCGCTTTTATGGAAATAAGAAGAAAGTGCGGGTGGCGCGCAATACGATCATACGTGTGGTCTTTTTTCCCGCGTGAATCCCGCCACCATTTCCGCCCAGCTGTCTTCGTCACGAACTCCGCGATAAATCTTGCCGCGCGCTTCTTCCTCTTTACGACTTCGAGAAGGTTTTGTGCCTCGAGTTTTCGAATTTTTCGTGTACGCCGAGAGAAAAAAATGCTATATTCAATTAAATCCGCGTTTACGGATGGGGGAATACGGAATGAGTCTAATTTTTCGTATTACGATCTTGCCGATTTCATCGAAAATCGAAATCGGTTGAGTCGATCGCGCCGGTTTTACGTTTATCTCGCGATCTGCATATATGCTCGGTAGACTTCACTTCTTACACTGAAAAAAAAAGGTATATTCAATTAAATCGACGTTTGCGGGTGAGGGAATGCAGAATGAGTTGCCCCGACTGATAAATTTGATTATAACGATTAACGGATATTTGAAGGTAACAAGCTGTAGTCTATTCGAATCAATTATTTATTAACCCAAATAACTAGATCTGCATTTCCCAACCCCTGACCGCCGATCTAGTCAAGAGTCTACTATATTTTTTTTTCTCGGTGTACGGAGTCCGTCCAACGTCTGACAAATTCAGTCCCGAGCTACGCAGTTTCTCACTGCTCCGCGCATCCATCTCCGCGCGGTATACCTACGCACTTACGTACACGCGCCTAGCTCTACTCCCCGCCTAACTTCTCGCGCGTGGTACATACGTGAGATACTCGCGAGAGGCGCGGAGGAAGAGAAGAAGAGGGAGAACACACCCGGGAGAGCCGAGCACCGGCAATGGCGGTTACGCTTTGGCACCTCGAGGACGCGTTCTAATTAGGATCACGCGCATTTGCCTCTTACGCGTCTTGTTAAGCAGTTCCGCGCGCGCGGAGGACTTATTATACAGTCGCGCGCCCCGAGACTCTCGGGGCGCCCCTGCCGAACTTGAGATTCCGTATAGTTCCGCATACATTAGGGAACGGGGCAAACTCCTCCGGGGTAGTTTGCCCGCCGGCAAAGGAGAGCGCGGAAGGAAGGCAGGGCGCGAGAAGGGTGTAAACCGCGCAAAGTAATCTTACAGAATGTATATGCAAAGAGGGTTCGGTATACGGCGAGGGGGGGAGGCCACAGCTTGCGCGATCCCACCCGCGACAAGCCCGACAAGACGCCCCGAAGCAAACTTATCTTATACCTACTTCCGCCATCTTCGATTTTCACCCACGAATTCGACATCTCCTCGCTCGCTTCGCCCCTGTCTCCCGCATCCGAAATCGTAGTTTCGCCCTCGACCTGCGCCCGATGCCGATCCTCCCCCTCCCCCCCCCCCCAATCCGTCCTCCTGTCGGGTTAATGGGAGATTTTCTCGAGTGCTACAGCACCGCTCCAACCACCGAAGCACACGTCGGACGGATATATAGAGCAATCCCCCGAGAGAGAGGGAGGAAGAGGACTCCGCGCGAGGAAGAGGAAGAGGGAGGAAGCGATCGCGGCGATAAAAGATCGCGCGGACACACTGAGAAAAAAATTCTGGTCAATCTAACCAAAATTTTGGAGACCATGACCAAATCGTTTGGTGAAATAGTGATCCTCTCTCTCTCTCCATCTGCATCGAGAGAAATAATTGCTGGTACCAAACAACATTTTTCTTATATCAAAAACAACCAGTTCCAGGATCAAGACATGACTTTCTTCGCGTGAGGAAATATTTTATAGGCTCGAGTAATTATTTTTTTTTGCGCAGGAAGAATTTCTCGTATCAGGGAAGGTATTCTTGAGTCAAAAATATATATTCTCTTCACACTGTAAGGAATAGACGTGGTCGTAACAACTATTTTGGACTCAACTGCTTCAGTTTGGTAATTAGCACCAGTTTTTATAGTTGTCATAACTATTTCAAGTTGCTGGAGCAGAAGAATTGTTGCGATAACTATATAAAACTGGTGCCGATTACAAAACTGGAGCAGTTGAGTTCAAAATAGTTGTCGCAACTACTTTTTTTTTCTCAGTGAACCAGGAATCCGTATTCTTGAAAATTCATGACATCGTATTTTCTTGATTCAAGAAATATTTGTCCGACACTAGCAATTATTTCTCTCAGTGTGTTTGATTAAATTGATCATTTTCTAGTTAGAATAACTAAATATTATATTTCGTTGAACTTACTGGTATTTCAATTAGAATAACTAAATTCATTTAACAAGATGCGTTTTGGTCATTTTAACCAAATTATTTTTCTCAGTGCACGAACCGATTGCTTCCCCCCCCCCCCTTCTCCTCCCTTTCCGTTATTCCTCCCCGATGCGTCGATCGCGCACCGTCCGTCGTCGCTCCTTAATCGCGCGAATCTCGAGCTGGTCACCGATATACCGCGCTCATATCCCCGTCGATCTAAATCTAGTTTCGCTGTCGGGGGGTGGCGATTAGTATTTCCCATTACAAGGCGAGCGCGATACGCGGCGGGGCGGTGCCGTACGGAGGTGTATCATTGTTTATTCAAGAAATATTTCGATCATTAATCAGGGCCGCGGCGGCGCGCGGTGTTCGCTCAGCACTGACAAAGGCACCTGGCCGCCTCTGAAATTTAGGTGTAGGTAACCCGGTCCTTTGCTGTACTACGGTTTTAGAGGGAGGGGGAGGGGGGAGAAAGAGAGACGAGGAGACACGCCTGTTCGTTTCACCGCGCGCAAGACTTCCGAGTATATGGAAATGTAGGTATATATACGCGGGTATGTAACGTTCTAGCTCTTAGACTATTTATCTCTCTCCCTTTCTCTCTCTTTCTCTCTTTCCTCCCATTTTCAACGTGCGAGAAACGACCGCGCCGGCAATAACGCCTTTTACGCCGTCTCCTCGTTGCCTAATTAGGAAACCCTACGGTGCTTGGCTTACTTTGCGGTTCGTTCGGGTAATAGATTCCTCCCGGCGGACTTATTAATATTCTTCATTAAGCGGCACACGGAGTCCCGGGCAATGAGAGCTGGCGGGCCCCCGAGTGCCGGAAATTGGTGATTCGATTTTCCCGAGGCGAGAGCAACGACGAGGAGAGCAATTAACCGCGGTATCGGCGTGCGTGCACTGAGAGAAATAATTGCTGACGTCAAAAAAAGTTTTTCTTAGATCAAAAACATGATATAATTCCAGGATCAAGCCATGGTTTTCTTCGCGCAAGGAAATATTTTATAGGCTCGAGTAATTGTTTTTTTTTCGCGCGAAAAGAATTTCTTTTTTCAATGAAGATGCTCTTGAAAATCAAGAATATATTTTCTTCCACCAAGAATCTGTATTTTTAGAGATTTTTAAGATCATGTGTTCTCGATTCAAGACATGTTTTTTTTACACTAGCAATTATTTATCTCAGTGCATGGTGGCCACTCAACTGGATAAAACCGAGATATATCGGGGAATTTGATCGATCAGGGTTTTTCGATGTTCAGGAAAATTTTGACAAATTCAGAGGGTTCGAGAGATTATTCTCTTCATTTATTTCGTTTTAAATTTGTAGAGTAACTTTGATTAAAATTATTACATCACATTAACCTAATCCTGAGCAGTGATGAGCCATTGAAATATGGAGAAAACGTATCCATGTATTTAAACAGTATAATCTATATAAATACAGCCGACTATGCATTCATATTGTTTTCATACTCACATCATTCAAATAAACGCTTGCGTTACAACGATAAGTGATAATCGATATGATAACATATCAACACATTTCAGAATTATTCAGTACTATACATGTAATAATAATTTTGGCATGTCGATTTTATCCCCGACCCAATCATTGTTACAAAATATGAAATATTTCGATCAGGGCAAAAACATCCTACGCATTTTTTTCATTGCAGCATTTCAATTGTTTCTTCACATCTCACATCAAATTAAACAGCCAGAGAAAATTAATCATTTCCTCGAGGGAAACCGGGAAAAAGTCAGGGAATTTTGCAAGCGGATTGAGTGGCCACCCCCTGTCAACGTATAGGCGAAGTGAAATTCGGGGCGGATATAACGAGAAGGTGTCGCGTTATTCGGTGGTCGAAGCGAAAGACGAGGACCGCTCCATCGCTCTCGGTAACTTCGCTCGTCTCGAGAAACAAATACGGCCAAGAGGTATACACGACTGCCCGTCTAGCTTTGCCCGCGCAGCGTGTATTACGCAGGTGTATACGGAGGCTCACGTATATAAATAAACGCGGATACCTGCGTACACGGGTAGTTAGCACCCAGTGTTCTTGTTCCGCCGGTGTAGTAACTAGATACGCCTAACAGGTCGGCCGGCATTTATTCAGGCCCATTACGAGTTAATCTTGAAGGCATACACGCGGCGTATTATCATTTAAATTGGTGTCGTTATGCGCGCACATTAAGTTTGTTTGCACAAGTGCGCGGCTCGACCCGCCCTTCTTCCACGGTTGCGCGCGGACGCGGAATATCCGAGCTCTTCAGAAATGTTCCCCGGTCCCATCCGGCTTCCGGTATGGGCGCGGAGCCAGGGCGCCGTTCAATTCTCGAAATTACGCGCCGCTGCGGTGCGTCCCCCCCCCCCGCACTTTCTTCCCGCGACTCACGGCAGGCGAACGGAATTCCCGCGCGTATTCCGACTCTCTCGCGTCGTTCGACCGTAGAGATCTTGTAGATCGGCTTGTCCCCGGTGACGCGCTCGAGAGGGGGGGATACAAATTTTCGTCGGCGGCCGCGCGTTATTCGTGCGGCGACTCCACTCCTTCCACATTCGTCGCGCGCGGTCCCCTTCGAGTTCGTGCTTCCATTACGAGCTCGGGTATCGGTGCTGCCTCCTTCTATTCCACGCGGGAGCAGCGGAGGTTTCCCGCGGCGTCAGATAAGCCATCACCCCCGCGCGGCGCATCGAAACTGACTGAATGCCGCGATAGACGAAAGGGCGGGACTCCTCTCTCTTCTGGGTCACCGTTCCTGGTGGTCCCGCGGTCGTGGGACCGCGACTCTCCGCTCCGCCCTGCCGTCGCGCGTTGTGGGTCTTCGTGGTTAATTCGGTACTCGGGTTTTGACGAAGCTTCGACGTTCCGTCACCTGTTTTCTCCCGCGTACGCGTATGGGAGGAAAGGATCGTCGTTTTTTCCGAGGAGGGCGCGGCGTGGATGGCCGATGTCGAAGACCCCTCGAAGAGTGATCGCTGTAATAACGCTTCCGTTTACTGAGAGGCCAGTCGAGTGTTACGTCACGCGATCGAGAGAGAGAGAGAGAGAGAGAGAGAGGGGCGTCGCTCGAAGCGAATCTTGGCTCCCGCTGGTAACCATGACGATCATCGGGGACCAAGCGGAGTGCGACGTCTCTCCTGGAATTTGTGGTGACGCAATCGTGCGCGATCGTAATCGCGACGGCAATAACCCGATGGCTCGTTCCATACAGGGTGTTATCCCTGATACCGGACATGGGACGATATGCGGTAAAGGGATAGGCTACACGATTCACTGCTCGATTGGGATAATACGAAACCCTCCGTATGATTGGTTCCTTCGATCGATATTTTTCGGTATGCAGTCAATCGCACTGAGAAAAATATCTCGGTCAATCAAATCGAAATCCCGGAGACGATGACCGAACCATTTGGTGAAATATGGATTCTCTCTCTCCGTCAGTCTGATTTGACTGACCACTTTTTGGTTAGACTAACTGTAAATGTTTGGTTGGCACAACTAAACATTTGGTTAGAACAACTAATTATTTCGTTCAAATGACCAGTCTTTTGGTCGGAATAACTTGACGTGCTCAACTATATGCGTTTTGTCATTTTAACCTAATTATTTTTCTCAATGTAGGACTTATACGCATTGTATAGGACTGTATAGGATTTAAATTTACGTCTGGCACACAGAAGTAAATTTGATACAGTATAGTGATTAACCGAATTTATAACTGCACCATTACTATACGTTTCTTACCTGGAGTTTATTCTCCATACTTCCTAGGATTAATTGCTACATTTTGAAACATCATTTTTCTCAGTGCGTCTCTACTGAGAAAAGGATTTATTTATAATTAATATACGTATGTTTGATTATGCCCAAAGAAATATTTCTCCGAGAGGAAAAAGTAGCTGTCACAACTTGTTCGCACTCAACTGCTCCAGATTTGTAATCAGCACCAGTTTTATACAGTTATCGCAACAATTCTTTTTTTTCCGGTAACCAAAAATAGTCACAACTGTGAAAACCGGTGTTAATTATCAAACTCGAGCAGAGTTGAGTGGAAAATAGTTATCACAACCGCATCAATTTCTGTAAGTGTGTATAAACGTTACGCTTCGATAACGGACATCATTCGACGCGACAAAACCGATACGACGCCTGATAGTAATCGAGTGTCCCCGCGAGGTTCGTCTTCGCTTAACGCGCTCTCCGAGAGAGAGACGCGAGCGCGATCGTCCGGGAGAACGAACGTCTCGACACAGCTGTCAGTGGGATCGCGGGGCAGGCGCAGCTCGGGACGTTCTTACACGACATTAGCCGCAGATGACCACCGATAGTGTCTCCCATTGTGAAATGCGAGGGAGGGGCGTGGATATCTCGTTAGTAACCGACCGACTGGTCGGAGGTTGACTGATTGAGCGATGGCATTCCTTCGACGTCCGGCAACGAAATATGCCCGAGTCACGCGGATAACGACCTAATAGCCGCGCGCGATTCGTTATTGGCATCGGCCGCGCGCGCGGACCGGGTCTAACCTGGATCGCTTATTTTTTCTCATCGTCGACAATTAGCGAGGAGAGGTAATTATCCGAAGGAATTTAGAGGCGAACGGGCGCGTGGCCCGGTCATCGTCTCGGGGTCCAGTTACTCCTGGTTATCTCCCTCTCCGCCGTGAGTTTAACCCGTTATGTATATTGAGAAAACTAATTAAGTAGGTTAAAATGACGAAACGCATCTACGATAGTTAAGCACGTTTGGTTATTCTAACGAAAATATTGGTCAATCGAACTAAATATTTAATTATTCTAACCATTTTACTAAATAGTCACAATTCTAACCAAATATTTAGTTATTCCAACCAAACGCTTAGTTATTCTAACCGAAAATTGATCAATTTAACAAAACAGATGGAGAGGATCCATATCAGACCAAATGGTTTGCTGGTTGCCTCCAGAATTTTGCTTGATTTCTCAGTGTATGTACGGGAAAAAAGGAACTACACGAATTACAGTTCGATTAGCATTAAACTATGATTCCGCCCAGAAATCCATACAGAATTATATAGTAGGATTAGGTATTTTTTCTGAGGTAATCGATAGAAATTGAGCTTATTGATTACGTTATTTCCAATAATCGCCCAGTTCGTAAAGATGTCTCTACAGGTTGAGTAATCAATAAGCTCTACATTGGCCACGGTATCTCAAAGTCAATATTTTTTATTGAAATGAACATTCGGAACTTGAAGCACGTCAGAAACTCCCGCACTGAGAAAAAAATGTTCTTGATCGAAATAAACGTGCCTTTGGATAGTCCCAAGAGCCGTATTCATTCGATTTAAATGAATATTGATTTGATTCAAATAACATCTAGTTAATTCAATAATCTAATATTTGCGTCCAACCGATATTCATTGAAATCAAATAAATACGCTCTTGGGACTATCCAAAGGCACGTTTATTTCGATCAAGTAAATTTTTGTCTCAGTGTGTATAAACAGATATATCTAATTAATTTTTAGTATTCGGTACAGTTATAAACAGTAAAGAGAAACGTCTCCTTTGTACACATTCTGAAAAATGAAGTCGAATCCCAGCGCTACCAGATGAAGCGGTACAAATATTGCTGGTTTTTTCCCCCGTGATATCCACCTTCGCCGAGTTCACCCAACCCCTATCCCGTCGGGTTCGCCGAGTAGAAAATGATACAGGAACTCGACCGGCCCGAATACCGCTCTCTCGTCGCAGCTCGCAGCCCCACCCCATTTCCCCCGCGTCTTCCTCCCGTCTCGAGGGGATTCGCGCGGCTCGTCGAGCCGTCGCGATGCGGACTCACATTTTCCCGCGAGCGATCGATTCCCTCGTTGCCCGCGCGCGCGCCTCTATTTTATGCGCCATAGTGGCATAGTAAACTAAGAGTTCGCTTATCAGAGATCTGAGTTGCGCGGTGAGCGGCTATTTGTATTCATAAGTCCGCGGGAGGCCGGCGCTCGGGCTCACTGGGCCGTCTCTCTCTCTCTCTCCCTCTGTTTATATCCCTCTCTTACTTCCTC
Organism: Xiphydria camelus; assembly: GCA_963678675.1. Taxonomy (NCBI): domain Eukaryota; kingdom Metazoa; phylum Arthropoda; class Insecta; order Hymenoptera; family Xiphydriidae; genus Xiphydria; species Xiphydria camelus. The sequence continues at coordinate 4,637,143 of OY783201.1, forward strand.
CTCCGAAGCCCGGCTACACCGAGTCCGGGTGCCCCCCGATTTCCCCGCGCCTTTCGCTCGCCACGCGGTCCCCATAGGATATTTTCGAAGGTGCAGAAGGAGGGCTACGTCATTCGGCGCTCGTCCGTGCCGTACCTTAACCGAGCGCGCGCGCGCGCGCGCGGTGAACTTCGTAGGAGAATGTGACCAGTCATCGAGTTATTTAATTTTTCGAGGCTCCCCCGGTGCGCGTGTTTGCTCAGCCCCGCTGTGAGCACAAATTACCTCGCGACCGAATCACTTCACTTCACTCCTCGAGGAGAGCCTCGCGTTCTGTTCTGTCTTCTTCGGACTCGTCATCCCGCTACGTGTCGAACCCGAATGTTGTCAATAATCACTATCGCCCGTGCTCTACACGCACCACCGTACGCGTCTCCCCGTAGCGGGCCGACGACGCGCGCGCGCGCCGAGGAGAGTCATTCTTGGATCGGAACCTCGCGACGGTTCGTCTTCCGCGGTCATTCGTCCTTTGCCTGTCTGTCGCTTCATCACGACGACCGCAGGACGCGTTATCTACTCATCGTCGCCGTTATTCCTTCGTCGAACCGTTCGCCGAGCTCGTCCGAGTCTCGCGGAATCGCCGGGTGCGATTTTAATTCGACCCGTTGGGAATGAACGCGAAGAGAGGGAGACACACCCGGTACCCCAGAGACGGACGCGGTGTCCGCGGGGTTCTAGCGCGAGGATGCGTTATACGGTCAGCTCTGCGCTATCTATATGCTAATCCACATTGAGATGGTACCGGCAGATTACACCTCGGAATTAGCTCAGAGTCCGGAGTATCGGGGCCGCGCAGACAGCGCGCGCCTCGGCCCTGCACTCTCAGTCTCTCCGTCTTCGCGCGCAGCTGTACCCTCCGCCTATACCGCTTCATCGCGAGCCGATCCCTGCGGATGCCGCGCACCGCACGGTTACTCCGCGAGCAATCGGTGCGCGCGGTGACTCCGCACTTCCAGTTCGTTAGCGCGTGTTAATAGCGTTAAAGAGGATATAATAAACTCGTTAGGAGATGAAACCCGGGCGAGTGGCTAAGCCGTGTCTTAGGGGGGCGATTAGGAGAGTCGTCCGTCTCGAATTTGCTCCTCCGGCGGCGGGGTGGCCTCGCGTAAGAGGCTCGCTCGGGCCCCGAAGAGTGGGTGGTTGGAAGCCCCGCTTTCCAGCTTGCGATGCCCGATAAACGAATGTACCGGGAGGGAATGGGGCAACGCCGCGAGGCGGGGATTCCCACAGCGTTCGTTCGGATGCCCATCGAGTGGAATATACGGTCGAAGGAATCATTGCGCGCGCCTCGAATACGTGGGATCTCGGGGAAACGATTCTCGAAGGCAGACACGGGTGTACCGCGCGGGTACTTTCTAATCTTCCCATGGCGCTGCCCCCCCAGTGTCTGGATATCATTATTCAGCTTTCACCGTTCGAACCTTGAAGACGCGGTGGATTCGCCCTTCCCTCGCCTTTTTTTTTGTCAAATATCGAGAAGACAATTTATTCGTAATTAATAAATGTCATTTTAAATACGGTGAAATAAATATTCCGTTGGACTCTCTGCGAAAATATGTGGTTGTTATTAAAATATTTATTTCAATCAAATCGTTGCTTCGGAGGATTTAAATGTAGATACCAAATAGATATCGCAATGGTTAACGCATACTTCTTTGGTCCGATAAAATGTTTAGAGAGTTTGCCATATTCGAAGAAACATTATTTTATTAACTACAAATAAACGATTTTCTCGGTGCCCATTTTCCTCGTACCCGTCAGGACCTCCGAGACTTCTCAATTTCCCCTCCGTATGGCAAATGACGCTCGTTAGAATCCTCCTAAAAATCGAAAGAACGTTCGCCCATCGCCACCAGCTCGCGCGGTCCATAAATCATCAGCCGCCACGAATACGATCGCGTGAATCGTGCGCACAAATACGCATTTATAACAGGTACCTACCTCCTAGGATATACCTGCAATGTGGAGAGGAACACGGCACGTATGGATATCCTGTCATCGGAGGGGCGTACGCGCGTTATTCGGCCGCGTGTCCGCGTGCGCACGCGAAAATATGACGAGTGGGCCGTACGAAGCGAGGCTATGAATCACACCGCGTGCCGGGCCTCGGTCGTTCGGATCCGTGCTTCATCGGGCTAATAACGCGCGCGCGATCCGATCGCTGATTCCGCGCCGTGGTAATCTATCGCCGCGGGCTTGTCAGCGACGTTTTATCTTGGCTCGTACAATGCCGTGGGAGAGAGAACGTCGTATTTCTCGAGACGTATACGTACCGGAACCCCGAAGTCATTGATCTCTCCTCTCGCCGCCTCGCGTTCGCTACCGCCGCGGGGTCGCGAGTTTTACGAAATTACGTCGGCAATTCCAAATAAGGCGAAGTTCGATGCGCGCACTGAGAAAAATAATTGGTTTGAAATGACGAGACGCCTCTAGTTTGACGCGTTTCATTATTGTAATCAAAACACAGTGGTCACAGTTGAACCAAATATCTACACGGAAAATAAATAAATTGCAACATCTGCAGAGTTTGTGGTAAAATGCGTGACAAGGCCAATTTATCGTTAGGATAACTACAATTTTAGTAAAAATTGCAGCAAACGCTTGCAGCTTCTGCAAGTTTTGATATAATTTTTACTAAAATTACAGTTATCACGACAAGAAATTGGCTTTGCCCCGAAATTTATATTACCACCAATTTTTTTTCTGCATAGTTATGCTAGCCAAATGTTTAATGTTGTCAACCAAACGTTTGGTTATTCTAACAAAAAATTCGCCAATATAACCAAACAGATGGAGGCTCCATATTTCACCAAACGGCTTGGTCATCATCTCCAGGATTTCGCTCAAATCGATCAAGTCATTTTTCTCAGTGCGGGCCTCCAAAATTGATTTCTACACCGAACATCGAAATTGCTACCCCCTCCCTTCGGTCTCCGCGCAGAGTACCACCAACCGGCAGCTAAATCCAGCACCCACTTCGCACTCGGGAACGAGAACACATGCGAAAACAAATTGAAACTGTCCACTTCCCTGCGTCCATCCTCAGCCCCCCCACCCCTCCTCTATCCTCCGCTACATCGGGCCACTTGTTTAAAAGAGCGCGATTTTTTTTCCCCCCCGAACCCCGAAAACAAACGCGCCACCGCCGAATGGCTACACACTAGCCGCACCCGAAATAACCGCGTCAAATTTATCGCGCCCCTCCCCGATTAATCGTGTGTTCTACATAGAAAACAGAAAAGCGCGCTATACGGCGACGCTCGGGGAACCACCGTAAATTATCGGGGATGTCCCTCCGCGCGCGGCGTTCCACGCATCGGATCGGACCGTGGCGCTCTCTTTCTCCCTCTTTTTCCCACCCTGTACGAATTCCCGCGGCAGGAACCACCGCAGAACTCGCCGTAGCCGTTTCGCGCGCGGCTTTTTCGTCCTTCCGGGTCGGAACGGCGCGCGGATAAACTTTCGGATTACCTACAAGCCCAATGCGATAACGACGCGAAGAGAGGCCCGCCGCGGCGCGAGCGTAGATAGGTAGACGTAGGTATATCATGGCGGTCGTTGGGAGGCGTCGCCGAACCGAACGCGCTGAATCACCCGGCGAGAGTTTTCCTGTCACTGGCAGCGGCGCGCCACGCCAGCGCTGAAGGCTCGTGGAATTGCTCGGGCCGGTCGAAATGAATGCGCGAACGCCCATTAGGGGAATAAATCAGACCAGTGTTATCCGCAGATTGCATAATCGATCTCGTTCGTCCGACCGCGTCCCGTCGGGGAAGTCCGCCGCTCGTTTTCCCCCCCTCTCGTATCCACCGCGATCGCGGTCTCGCGCGGGCCAGCGTCGTGGTTCCGCTACGGTTCTTCTTGACAATTTCTTTGGAAGTTCATCGCACGCCGGGACCGATTTGATATTCGGAGCGAGATCGATGCGGGGAGATCAGGTTGTGTGGAGGTGGACTGGAGTTATTTCGAGGTTGCCTGCAAATGTGTGATTTTGTCATAAAAAATCGTCGATATTTCGATTTTTCTTTGAGACTTCCCCAATAAATCCACGATTTTTGTAATAAGCACGAAAAAATACAGCGAACAGGGCAGTTGAGAATTCGATTCCAGAGATTTCGATTTTTGCGAAAAATTGAAAAAGTGTCAATGGATTAAGATTTTGCCAAAAATCGAAGTCTCTGGAATCGGTCGGTCCACCGCCCTATTTTATGTATTTTTTCGCGCTGATTCCGAAAATGATAGATTTATTGAGGAAATCTCAAAGGAACACCGAGATGTCAATGATTTCTTGCGGAAAAAAAATTTCTTTATACACAAAATCGGCGTTATTTCATATTTCCTTTGAGATTTCGACCAAATAACCGTGCTTTTCGGAATCAGCGCGAAAAAATACATAAGATAGGGTGATCCAGAATTCGATTCCAGAGATTTCGATTTTTGCAAAAAATCTAAGGCATTAGATTTTTCGCAAAAATCGAAATCTCTGGAATCGAATTCTGGATCACCCTATCTTATGTATTTTTTCGCGCTGATTCCGAAAATGATTGATTTATTGAGGAAATCTCAACGGAACACCGAGATATCGATGATTTCTTGCGGAAAAAAAATTTCTTTATACACAAAATCAGCGTTATTTCATATTTCCTATGAGATTTCGACCAAATAACCGTGCTTTTCGGAATCAGCGTAAAAAAATACATAAGATAGGGTGATCCAGAATTCGATTCCAGAGATTTCGATTTTTGCAAAAAATCTAAGGCATACCCCTTAGATTTTTCGTAAAAATCGAAATCTCTGGAATCGAATTCTCGACCATCCTATCTTATGTATTTTTTCGCGCTGATTCCGAAAATGATTGATTTATTGAGGAAATCTCAACGGAACACCGAGATATCGATGATTTCTTGCGGAAAAAAATTTCTTTATACACAAAATCAGCGTTATTTCATATTTCCTATGAGATTTCGACCAAATAACCGTGCTTTTCGGAATCAGCGTAAAAAAATACATAAGATAGGGTGATCCAGAATTCGATTCCAGAGATTTCGATTTTTGCAAAAAATCTAAGGCATACCCCTTAGATTTTTCGCAAAAATCGAAATCTCTGGAATCGAATTCTCGACCATCCTATCTTATGTATTTTTTCGCGCTGATTCCGAAAATGATTGATTTATTGAGGAAATCTCAACGGAACACCGAGATATCGATGATTTCTTGCGGAAAAAAAATTTCTTTATACACAAAATCAGCGTTATTTCATATTTCCTATGAGATTTCGACCAAATAACCGTGCTTTTCGGAATCAGCGTAAAAAAATACATAAGATAGGGTGATCCAGAATTCGATTCCAGAGATTTCGATTTTTGCAAAAAATCTAAGGCATACCCCTTAGATTTTTCGCAAAAATCGAAATCTCTGGAATCGAATTCTCGACCATCCTATCTTATGTATTTTTTCGCGCTGATTACGAAAATGATAGATTTATTGAGGAAATCTCAACAGAACACCGAGATATCGATGATTTCTTGCGGAAAAAATAATTTTCTTATGCACAGAATCAACGTTATTTCATATTTCCTTTGAGATTTCGACCTAATAACCGTGGTTTTCGGAATCAGCGTAAAAAAAATACATAAGATAGGGTGATCCAGAATTCAATTCCAGACATTTCGATCTTTGCCAAAAATTCCAGGCAAACTAACATCTTCCTAATTTTTCACAAAAATCGAAATCTCTGGAATCGGGCTCTCAACAACCCTATCTTATGTATTTTTTCACGATAATTACGAAAATTATGGTTATTAGGTCGATATCTCAAAGAAAATATAAGATAGCTATATCGACGATTTTATGCGCGAATAATTTTTTTTTTGACATAAAATCACCGATATCTCGGTTTTTCTTCGACGTTTTCCCGATAAATCCACTACTTTCGAAGTAAGTATACAGAAAAATACATCGAATAAATAAATTCGATAATTAGTGAAATCCTAAGATTATCAATCCCTTTATACCTGCAACTATACATACGTACACCGGCCTACGCCACCAAAATTCACGCGCATAACGCGAGAGACAACCGAGTTAAGAATCGCACATATATCCACGTTCCTGCAGAAGTGCAGGTAGAATTGTTAGGTGGGCAATAGGTGGGTGCACACCTTCTGGCGCAGGTCGAGCGCATTTATCACAATACCGAGCGGCGCGCGCGTTCAGCCTTACGGGAGATATTTTGTCCGCGTCCTCTCCCGCCTCTTCGAGCGCAGATCCTTTAAACACTCCGGAATGTCGCGCCGATTCCAACGACTCGGAAAACTCGTCCCCCGCCCGGCCAAAGTCGCGCATCCCCGAAAACGAACCGCGCCAGCTTCCCGACGAATGCAGACTTTACCACCGCGCGAAAGCGCCGCGGACATCGGCAACGCGGCGGACCGCGAAAATGTTTGGTTAGCATTCGGCTTATTGGCCGGCGGATGTTCGTACGTCGTTAGGTATGTATGGATGGCCCCCAGGTTATAATAAAGCTAATTCCGGAGCTCTCGAGGCAGCTCGTGCCGCAACATGTTTTGCCTCTCATCCCCCATTCACCCGATATTCCCTCCCGACCCCGCACCCCCTCGTTCTCCTTTCCCATACCCTTCTCCCGCGCCCTTTAACTCCCTTTATCTCGCCCTCTCGCTCTCTCCGCCGAATAGAGCAGCCGAATATATTTATACGCCCCCTGGAGGGTCGCGTACACCCGCTTATTAAAACGTTTCCACCCCGCGAACAGGGAGCTGCATCGCTCTCTCGCCGGTGCATTCTTCTCGCGGCGAGAGCCGGAGCGGGCATCACGCACGTGCGCGCGGTGCGTATAAATACGCGCGCGCGCGCAGCGTCAGCGGGAAAGCGAGGTCGCGCGTTCGGCCGGTGCGCCGGCACGCTTGCAGCGACAACAGTGCGTGCGATCGGCGAGGAAATGCACTCTGGAATTTTATTTATTTTTCTCTCCCGTCGCGTTATTTTGTCGAAGTGCGTGACACGATCGACTACAGCGCGCGTTTGCGGATTGTACTCGTCTCCTCGTCGTGGAAGGACGGCGATGTTTCTGGAGCGATATCGCGGGGAATCGGACGGTTGGGGAGAGGAGGAGGCGAGACGGCGCTCGGGTGACGGAGGGTCTGGTTCGATTTTGCTTTGGAAACGTCTTCGCGGTTCGGGTTTCGAGCGGGCGACGCCGTGGCAAGAACATAATCTCGCATTTAACAGCCCGTTCCAGCCACGCCCACGCTGACTACTGCAGACATACGTGTGTTTAATTGTCGGTTCTTGCCTATACCAAATGGGTATTTTGGGGGTACCGGCGGCCCCCGGTATATCGTTCCGGTCGCATTCAATTTGCTCGAAGCCGCGGCGAAATTATGCTTCTCGCGATGCGTTACTCACGTGCACACGGCAGCTCCGAGACCGCGGTTCGAGACGCGGAGAACTGCGGGTTCACTCGAATGCATAATTCCATTCGAGATAACGTTTCTCAGCACCCCTCGAGAGCAAGAATTAATTAGGTCTACTCTGAATATAACTTGCAGGGTCGCAATTGATTATTTATTTACATCAATTTGATCTTTTTTTATATTTGACATTTCTTCTATGCAATTATGTACTATTCAATTAGAATTGATGTATTAAAAATTTCACTGGTATAAATGAATAATTACTTGCGACCCCGCAAGTTATTTTCAGTAGATCCAACTAATTCTTTTTCTCTGTGTGTGCATCGAGTAAAAATATTTCGTGGATTATACAAAAGAAATATACGCAAATGCGCATCGGTACATCTGTAAAGAGCTCTGTCAAAAAAAAGTTCGTATTAAATTTAATATAATTGTGTATAAAGCTTTCATCCAAATCAGTCAAATAAAAATTAATATACCTCGCTATGAAATTTATTGGAGCAATTTCATAAGGAGATATATTGATTTTCATAATCACATATTGGAGGAAAAAGCTTCATATAAAAATATATTATAATTACATATTTTTACAGTGAGGAAAAATTTGAGAGAAACACTTATTCAGAATTCGTCTAAACATCTCGAGCTGTGTCCAGCTTCTCCGATATGTTCGCGACGTTTTGAAAGTTGGAAGTGATAACGATAGTCCCGAAAGTTTTAAGTGCTTATACGGATCCTTCGGAAACTCGCGAGCTGCTCTTCCTATACTTCATTCCTTCATCCGCGTCACCCTCCTCCCCGTCGACCATCGACACGTCCACCACTTGGTCCGAAAAGATTCCGTGTCCCTCTTATTCGAAAAGAATTACGACGGGAGCTCCTCTCTCGTCGCGTCCGGTGTCACGATTAAACAAACGAATCTCTCTCGGTCGAGGAAGAGGCGAGAGGAGGGCTTTGATCGCCAGGCAGCGTGTTAATTAATTCCCGGTGATCTCAATTAAAATATTAATTACC